>OX438763.1:9892510-9955543 GCA_949316455.1 Acleris holmiana | reverse complement strand
GTTTTAGATTATATTTTATTCGCTAACCTTTGTTTATTAAAATGCCTTCAAATCATACTACACAACGAAAGTGACAATTGAAAATTAACCCATGACATTTTATATACCTAGCTAAGCACATTACGTGTTTATAAGCCTCTCCCGGTTTAAGGAGAGAACTACTAACTACCTAATGAATCCTAAAAAAACCTATTCAGCTACTGTTTTAAATCAAAACTAAGAGACTATTGCATAGCTCTTACATTTACAGTTAATTGTGTGGGTGTGTGATGTCAGAATATCTCGGTGTAAAGATACCCTGCTAGACCAACTAGACCTAACATAACAACGATTTCGGAAACTAGGTCTCCTGTGTGTGGTCCTAAGACTTTTCCACCGGCTAGATAGTGCAAGCTAGCCTCAAGTTGGCTTCCAAGTCGGATAGATACCTAAGGTGGTCGATATATAAATATATAGATAAGGGGACAAACGTCAAACCATACACTATAAGTCGTCTCTACTGCCTAGGCTCGGATCCTCTACGTGGGGCCCTATAGAGCAAACTTACAGCTTATAGCCAACGTCAGCTGACATACCGATTTAAAAGGTGTCAGAGCCTTTTGAACGCGAAAACCCCAACTTACTTGGTTAGTGAGATAAAACCGTCAGATTCCTGATAGCAGAATCTTTCTAGTTCTTTCCCGTAACCAAAATGTAAGCGTAGTTTTATGAAAGTTATCAACGTCTGCCTGGGTCTCAGCTTTACTAACTACCACTAGGGTGTCGGAACTGAGATCTGGAAATCAAACACAATATTAATATTTGGAATAAACAAACCGCAACTATCTAACACACAAACAAACACAACCTGCACGAACTGTTATAGCTAATCCCAAAGATCTAACAATTGTAAACTCGGCAACACTAACTAAACACTCTCCATCCCCAACCCCAACTTTTCACGTTTATCGTAAATACGAAGAGTATCCGATGGTTACCTAAACCCACTCAAATTAAATTAACACGTTTATTAGATAAACACGATAAGAGCAGCAAAAATAAATAAACAAAAAACACAAAACAAATGCACATGGTCTCCGACCCTCGAATAGCGGCTTCGACTTACTCAGTACAGCACCCAGGAAATGTGAAGGCAAAAGGGTGCGCTCTTCCCCATCTGACCTGTATTTATCGACTCCGGACCCGACGCCAAGAAAGCCCCCCCCGCATATTCTTTTTCATTTCCCGGTACTTTCCCCATTTTGTCCTATCCAAAAACGTGCAAACCATTTTGATCCTTACACACCTCGTACAGAGTATATTTCGCAAATCTTATGTTTTCACACAGTCTGCCGTGCAGTTATCGCTCCTTATAGGGCAATTTCCTGAACTATCTTACAACCCAAATCTAACCACTTATTATGAATATTACTCCATGGTAATAAAGTTTGTAATTCAATATAAAGCCATTAGAATACGAACGAATCTAGGTGACTCCCCGAAACTTCACTTTGGTAACAGAAGCAAAAGTGAAATAGTTGTTATCTGTGCAACTATCTGGTAGACAAAAACAACTTTTTTTTTTATTAATTTCTATTCATATACATTAATGCATAAATTAATGATATATTCTGATAGCAGACCCGTTACACGTACATACAACCTTTTGCCCGGGAATATCTTTATTATGTAGAACAACGCCATCTGAACACCACGACTAGAATTTATTGTATCGATTGATTATCTGAATAACTAGTTATCTTAGATAGTTGACAACGTCAATCAAAGAGGTCACTGTTTACAATGTTTGCCCCTAATACGATATCTGTACTGTTGTAATTCGGGATTCAAATTCGTTTTAACATCCGATGCATACTTAGTTAAAATTTGTTTATTATTACTAAAAATTGTGTAGTCTTTCCACCTTGTAATTTTTAATTTTAAATATTGTTACTCAAAAGTGATACCTTTCAGACCTTCAATAAAGCAGAGTGCATGTCCACCTTTATGTGTTCACAGAGTAGAGTATTTTAAAACTTTAGAAAAACGCTTGGTTGATGGGATATTAAAAGCGTCCGCTATCTTTCGTACAACAAATATTTATTACTAACGCAAATAAAAATATTTATTGTTTTGATGTTTAAATGTATTCAAATTTCTATGTGACATTGATTTACTTCGCAAAATTGTTTGTTTTTAATTTGGCTGAATAGTCACAACCATTTTCAATTCTCAGAGTCTGTCAATTATAATCAAAGCCGTCTCCTTGATATTCTTTCCGCAAATGTACTGAAACGCCATGCGATGCTCGCTCTGAATGTCACAAACTCATTCCGATCCTTCTAATTTATCCTTACGTATATACATGAATTAATTTTGTTTATTTATAAAACATACAGTAAAATGCCAACAGCTTCGTCTATTTATAATTGTATCCCTAAACGATGGTGTCAATTGAAGCTATTCCTATAACTTTTACTATCAGTAGATTATTCGCCACAAAGAACAACATTACACTGGAACTGAGCTCATTTTGAACCTGTGTTCCAGTACACGGTCGAAGTAAGAAAAAACTTGGAAAATGTCCCTGAGGAATACTTAATAAACTGCTTTCTGGAAATAAAGGAAGTCATTAAAAAATACGAGAGGAAGTAAAACCAATAATACTTAATGCATGACCGTATTAGACTAGGGACAAAACTGTGTTCATGAATCGAATATGATTAATGGGAGAGGGAACCTTTAATTCATTTTTTTTAAATCATGTTCAGTTAAATAATTAAACTTACATAGGGTAGGTGCGCTAGTAGCGCAACCACTTTCAGCAGGCGACCGTTTGACGGACTAGGTTTACTTAATTAAAGATAATAACATTTCTACAGTTAAAAAAATAAAATGTAAGCCATAAGCAATTTTTAATAGTTATTAAATAAGAATCTACTACATTTGCAATTAACAACTTAACCCAAAACCGGAAAAAAGCCGCTCAGTTCTAGTGTTGACTCAGTGGTGTGTGGACGTGCAGTGAATTGAAAAAGAAAACACCACGCCGCGCGGCGCTCAAAGGTAAGTTTTGTTACTTAATATTTGTTGTATACTCAAATAAGATGTTTAATTACTTCGGTTATTTAGTTATTGTGATTGTTTAGTTGTATTTTGCTATTATTTACCTTACATTTAAAAATAATCTAGGTAGTGGTCCATCACTGACATGCATATTTATTAAAAATAGTAAAAAGCGACCAGATGGTCGCATTCTAACACGTAGTGTCGCATTTTGTTTTGCTTATTATGACCCTAAAGTTTCATTTATGGCTGCACAATTTAAGGTGTGGCGTTGTAAAAGCGTAAAGGTGCAACTCTTTAGTACACGACCACATGCTTCCTTTATAAAACCATGTTTAATTTAGGCTAAAAAATAGGCACTAAATAGGTGGTCGATAACTCACATCATTCGAATTACAATGTTAGTTTGCGGCCACCACGATTTAGTACGTATGGAGGAACGGCCGCAAGCTAAAATATAGTGTTAAATACATTTAGTATACGACCACTTTTGTTTATTTGAAAAGGGTCGGTTATTGGAATGCACTTTTATTCATTATTTTAGTAAGCGGCCATGTGGTCGTAATTTGACGGGTTTAAAAGATTATTGTTTTACTCATTTTATTATCAATATTGAAAGTAATACAACACAATTAAATATTTTTCAGGCTTAATGGTTTACAGTCATGTTATTCGATTGATTGTTATTTTTATTTTTTTTAGATGACGCCCTCGAAGAATCCTAACCCAACCAAGAAGAAAAAAACGGTCAAATACTCCAACGAAGACCTAAAAAATGCCCTTCATGACATTCGGGAGAAAGGAAAAGGAATAAGGGAGACTTGTCGGGTATATAGAATTCCTCGAACTACTATACAGGATCGACTTAGTGGAAAGAGACGTGACGCTATCGAGACAAAGAGGCCAGATCCTGTACTAGGGGTAGAAGGTGAAAAACAGATTAAAGATTGGCTTTTAAGCATAGCAAAATGTGGATTCCCAGTCAAGAAGCAGGAGCTTTTAGACACTGTCCAAAAAATTGTTAAAGACCATGGAACAAAGAATACCTTCAAGGACGATCGCCCGGGACAAACCTGGCACTTAAGTTTTTTAAAGCGCCATACTGACCTGTCGTACCGTACAGCTGAAGGAATTAATAAAGCCAGAGCAAGAGTAACTGAAGAATCAATAAGAACTTGGTTCAATGAATTAGAGAGTTTCCTGAGAGATACTAATAATCAGGACATATTAGAATGCCCAGAACGCATTTTTAATGGAGATGAAAGTGGCTTCTCCATGTGTCCTAAAACTGGAAAAGTTTTAGCGCCAAAGGGATACCGAAACTTATATCAGGTTAAGTCGGGCAATGAGAAAGATAATTTGACAGTTTTGGTCACTTTTAACGCCAATGCCCAAGTAAGTCCACCACTTGTTGTTTTTCCCTACATACGCCCACCACGTGCCGTTGTAGAGAGCATGCCCGAAGAATGGTGTCCTGGGAAATCAGAAAGTGGATGGATGCAATCAGATGTATTTTTTGAATACGTCACAAACGATTTTAATAATTGGGTTGACCGCAACAGTATAAAAAAACCAATATTGATGCTGGTTGACGGTCACAGATCACACATGTCATTAGTCTTGAGCGCCATGTGCGAAAAGCTCGGCATAATTTTGTATGCTCTTCCTCCGAACACAACCCACATGCTCCAACCAGCAGACGTTAGTGTTTTTGCTCCACTGAAATCCTCGTGGAAGGCAATCGTAAGAAAGTTTTTATCAAAACCCGAAAATATAAATTCGTGCGGTAACAAATCAAACTTTTGTCAATTGTTCCGAGACACACTAGAAGATACAAATATGAATGCAAATATCAAAAACGGCTTTAGAAAATGTGGGTTATACCCGTTCAACCCAGATGCAGTTGATTATAGAGTCTGTCAAACGAAAGCTGTCCCCGAGAAGGAGCGCAAAAATCAAAAAACCTGCAGCTGTTTACTCTGACTGTACACTGAATAAACGGAGTTTGATACTATTTAATTTCCTGATGTCTTCACATGAATGTTGGAGTATCAACTCCGTTTATTCAGTGTACAGTCAGTGTAAAAAAAAACCGCACTTTTCTTGATTTTGGCGCTCCTTCTCGGGGACAGCTTTCGTTTGACAGACTAGAAAATGTGTCCAAAATAGCCTGGAAAACGTACGCAAAGGGCCCTTGTCAAAGTCTAAAGAAATAATTAATGAGGATCTTGCTAGTACAAGAAAAACACTAAAACATCTGAAACCAATATTAAAACAAAAAAAAATAAATGTTGCAGTTATTTTTAAGGAACTGCGTAAATTAAAAACACAAACAGGTAAACAAGAAACTGATTCTGAAGATATAACAGATAGTTCAGTTAATCAATAGGCTAGTTGACTCTGTTTTAAAGTAGGTCTCAAGTTATTAATTATTGTCCGATTAGATGAAAAAAAATATTCCCATATTTTTTTAGGACCTACAAAACCGCAAAACTTTATTTTAAAGGTTTAGTTTTCGTTAACAGGCGAAAACGCTTATAGCCATATTAGTCTAAAGATTATCTGTGCTGTGACGTCATACGGGCCGAAAACAAACATTTGACATTTGACGAGAGCATTTGACATATAGATAAACAATTTATCATTTTCGAAACCTCGATACTTTTATTAATAAAAACCATGACTTCCACCAGTTTACATGGAAAATATAGTAATTAACGTTATTGTATATTCCGAGAATGCAAGAACGCATCAATTACGACCCCAGGGAAATTATGGATTAGAATGCCCAGTGAAATAAATATGCGAAATACATGGCTAAAACTTGCTAAAAAGGATCCTGACTTTATCGACTGAAACAATTTTTGTTTTTTTGCGAAGATCACTTTGATGTTAGTATTTACTTAATAAGTTATTCAGTTTCTACAAAAACTTTTATCTTCAATAATAATAAGCTCGGCAGAGCAGAAATCTGGATTCAAGGCAAAAAAATTACCGACCATCAATGTGTCGATTCTTGGTAAGTTTGTGCTATCTGCATTCACGAATCCAACATCCATGATTGCTCTTATCAATAAAACTAGAAAGCAGTAACAATAATACACAGATTAGGTTTTTACTAATGTTAAAACGACTACGATCATAACACAACCTCAAAGTCCATGAGTCATAAATGTCAATGTCATGTCACAGCACAGAATATACCATTGCGAATTTCACTCGTATAAGAACCGACATGAAGTTTGCTTAGAGTCCTATGACGTCACAACAAGTCCGACAGCGTTTTCAGAGTTCAAATTATAAAAAAAAAAATGAACAACTTTAAATAAAAAATACGTAGCCATCTTACACTTTTAATATCTGAAATCGATAAATATTGGTTTCTTAAGTCTAATACTACAGAAAATATTAATTTATTAAGCCAAATTTAATATGAGGCAAGTAGCCTATCGATATCCTTCCAAATGGAATATTCCACAGATGGTGTATCAGTAACTGACCCATCGTTGCCGATTTTGACTAACGTCAGTGACGTTTTGCCTTGTACAAACGATGAAAACAGGGTTGAAGAATATTTAAAGAATATTTCGTGTATCTGGCATCTTTCTTCTCGTTTCAAGTGGACTCGCAGTGGTGCAGAGGTTAAAACTATCTTGACCTCTGACCTACAAATCACCGTACAACGTTGCCCCCAATCTTCCTAGAGAAGATTGGATTGTGTTTTATTGCTATATTGATTTATAATTATATATACTTACTTGACACTGGCGAATAGTGGCGAAATCACTTCACGTGGAAACGCCATATCCCCGCGGTAGTAGCTGTTCAAGTCGCCGCGGGGGCAAAGAAAGAAGAAGAAGAAGGGTTGAAGAATTAACATCTGATATCGAACAATCTGTAGCTGAATCTCATACAATTAGTGTCACAGCAGAAATCCATTCCGACTCTCAACCCATTTCTCATGAGATGACACATCCCGAAGCGGCAGTCGTCACCCATGTACAGGAAATGGATTCAAACAAACTTATTTCACAGCCTGTCTCGTCGGATCAACGACACCTTTGACGAAATTTTACCATATCCAGCCGAAGAACCAACAATAAATACAAGCCATAATGCGACTGCCAATGACACATTATCGAAGCTCAATTTAACTGAAATAGCAGACGTCACCCATGACCAGGCAATTGAGTTAAACAAACTGATTCCGCAGTCGGTTATATCCCACGACACATTTGACGAAATCTTACCATATCCTGCTGAAATAATGGATACTAGCCAAAACCAGACAATTGATGACACCAATAACACTTTATCGACGTTCCATTTAACTGGTACTGGTGTGGATAGTTACTTAGAAATTGGTTCGTTAGTGTCTCTGGATGATGTGGTTGTCATACCTACACAAAGTGTGGCAGTATCGAAAACTGATGCGTTCAGCAAACATTTATTTATTCCTGAACCTCCGCAACGAGCAAAATCGAAACAAACGAAAACACCTGCTGCCATATCATCTTGCGCATGGCGGAAGTTTTATGAAAACAAGGAAAATTTAAAGGCAGAAAAACAAGCGGCTACACTTAAAAGAAAACAAGAAAGATTGCAAGTAATGAAACAAAAGAAAATAAAGAAAGATCCGAAGCCGAAAGCCAGGAACCGAACAGGGAAGAATAAAAAAAGCAATAATAACGATATTCTCAAACAAATGTGTACTTACCGAATGTGACGATATTTTGGTTAGTGATGCCGAAGATGATGAAGAAAAAAATATAGGATGCGATTTTTGTCAACGATGGTTCCATCTAAAGTGCACCATCTTTATTGGTTTACCATATACTGATGTGATGGACAAACCATTTATATGTAATGTATGCATAGCTGACCAGAACTAATATTTTTGACCAAAGATTATTAAGAAACCAAAAGAAAACTAGATGATTAACATAAGTTTTTTTTAATTAGAATATACCTACTTACATGAAGATCTCCGTCCTAGACTAGGGTAAGGTATATATTTAATTACATAAACAGAAGACTTTATAATAATGTGATTCCTTTAGAGTACTAAGAACTAGATGATAATGTCAACTATATACAGTGGTTGACACATAATTAGGAAAACTTGCATTTTTTTCATACAATTGCCTATAAATAGGACTTACTATATCATAATATATGAAGTCTTATTTGTAGGTAATTGTATGCGAAAAACGCAAATGTTCCTAATTGTTGTTACCATTGTATATTGCAATTTTTTTATTTTATACAGAATATATGATTCCTAATAAATATAAGGATATACTACGAAAAGAAATCAGACCGAAAATTTAGGTACTATGTTGATGTTAACAATGTTTATTGCAATTTTTAATATTATAAGCATAAGCATAGACTGGCGGGAGCATGCAATCAGTGTATACATGGAAAAAAGAGAAGAGGCCTTTGCCCTGCAGTGGGACATACACATAATATGATTCCTATTAAATATAAGGTTATAAATATATAATAAATAAATAAAACGAAAAATAATCACCAGACTATCATCAGTACATAGATTATCAACATAGTAGATTGCCAAATATTTGGTCTGATGTTTTTTTTTAGTTTTCTTTGTATCTTATCATCTAGTCTAATAATGTTTTGCGTTTAATGTGAGTAAGCATCTATAACCATATTCAGTTTATTTTATAATTATGTGTATCATAAATAGTCATCAACATAGTAGGTTGCCAAATATTTGGCAATCTACTATGTTGATAATCATTTATGATACATATAATTATTAGAAAAACTAAATATACATGAAACGCAAAACCTTATTAGACCAGATGACCACGATGTATCTAAATACTATTGTTGTTGATGATTATTTATACTTATTCTAAATTATGCTTAGCAAGGAAAAAATAAAAACGTTTTTAAATGAATTATAATCGTTTTATTACAATCTTATTAATATTTAAATTGGTGGTCGCAAACTAGCTAACTAGTGGTCATAAACTAATAAAAGTGGTCGTTAGCTAACGTTTTGACTATTATTACACTTTTCCTATTATTATTCATAATTTTTGGATGAAAGTGCTTTCCTTTTTTTATTTTTTCATTACTTGACTATACTCACGACTAATTCACACAAATATCAACTATTTTGCTTGTAAATGACGTATGTTTTGAATCATCTAAAGTTGGCAACTCAGCTAAGTGGTCGCCAACCGGCGCAATGACCCTACCTATATCAGTTAGCGAATTAAGGTTAACACACCAAAATAATAAGAACATTTTTATCACAACAGTTGTTTTATTTAATAATCTATATCTGTTATTATAACACATAACTATGCACCCAGAAAATAAGTACCTAACGCATTTTGATTAGGTACAACAACAGTCTCATAAATAATTAACCTTATAAATATCCATGGACTTACCTAGGTCATAAAAATAATGTTAATCATTTCGATGAACAGTCTTATTAATTAATTAATGTCATATGTACCTATCTAGGTAAATTATTTTGATCTCAGTCACGGTTAATTTACTAATTAATTACCCTTATACGTGTATATATCAATAGGTAAATTATGATTTACACTGCACAAATTTGTAAGTAAATCATTTTGATTCCAACAAGTGTTATAAAATAACTACCTAACCTTTTTAAGGTTCCGTAGTCAAACTAGGAACCCTTATAGTTTCGCCATGTCCGTCCGTCCGTCCGTCCGCAGCCTAGCTCAGTCTCTTAGTACCTGAGAGGCCTGAGAGGTAAGTGAGAGGGATAAAAAACATATTCAGGGGTCATTAAACTTGTCTTCACAAAAATGTTCTAGGTGCAATCCCCAGTGTAGTATATAAGCTTCTTGGATTATGTTTCAGATGTATGAACTTATATTTGTATATAAAAACGGGACCTGTTCAGGCATTTCAAGGATATATGTGTTAAAACCCTTTACGCTCTCAATATCGTAACAAATTATACGTTCCAGTAGCAAAATTATCATTAGTTGCAAACAACATGATGAGCATAAAAATATTTAATAAACTGTCAAGCACACCAAAAGATCTGCCTTTTCGTAGATTTAAAATATGTTAAAAGAAGTTAAAAGAAAGAAGTGGCTGACCGAAAAGTGTTTTTGTAGCATACAGGGATTTACAAATTATAACTATATTTAAGGTTTTGTTTCATTTTGGCATGCCGTGTTTGGTAGATTTTAGTGTTAACAATGTACTTTTAAAACCCTTACTGTGCCTAAAATCAAGTGTAATGACAACACACATAGAGTCTGGCAAACGAAAGCTGTCCCAGAGAACCAGCGGCAATTTCAAAAAAACCTGCAGCTGTTTACACTGACAGTACACTGAATAAACGGAGTTGATACTATTTGATTTCCTGATCTTTTCACATCAGTGTTGGAGTATCAATTCCGTTTATTCAGTGTAGAGTCAGTGTTAAAAGCTGCAGGTTTCTTGAAATTGCCGCTCTTTCTCTGGGACAGCTTTCGTTTGCCAGACTTATATATAGCATCACGCCTTCATTCCCAGAGTGGGGTAGGCAGAGCTATAGAAACACCAACAACTCAAAGACTTGTTGATCATTCTGTAACCATATTTTGCACAAATGTTTACTAGTGTATTAGTGACATGTTGCAAGCCCATCGCCTAACAGTACTACAAGCCCTTATTCCCTTAGTCGCCTCTTACGACATCCACAGGAAGACATGGAGTGGCACTTTTCTAACCCGACAATCACACGGGGTAAGTGTAATAAATAATTTTGAATTTGATAGTAAGATATGCGAAATGGCCAACATGAATCATTACCGAAGCCGAAGATAGCTGATGTGCCCGCAGCTTAATGATATATAAGTCGCAAATAGTTTCAGTCTCAATGTATTCTATAGAGTCCGTGGTGCACTATGGTATTATCACCTTATCTGTGGAATAAAAAAAAGTATAAAACTCTTCTCTTAGTTTGTCTATTCTATCTCATACCTTCTAATCTGTGGTCTATCTGTAGGCTTGCACCCTTCTTACAAATTCCGTGAAAAAATGGCTGATAATAAGTTATACGAGATATTAGGTGTTTCCAGAAATGCTAGCGATTCTGATATTAAAAGAGTAAGTTCAAAACACTTTATGAACGTTTTCTTTGTGGGATCAGTTTGTAACGGACGTGCGCCATTTACATTACTTGTTTTAGCAAAGCATGTTACAACCATTGTTCATACTGTCATGCACACTTAATTTTACAGAGCTACCACAAGTTGGCGAAAGAGTTCCACCCTGACAAAAATCCTGCTGCGGGAGATAAATTTAAGGAAATAAGCTATGCTTATGAAGTATTATCTGACCCGAAAAAACGACAAACTTACGATAAGTATGGACTTAAGGGTTTACAAGGAGGTGGCTTTCCACCTGATGATATTCTCGGCCACTTCTTTGGGGACACATTCGGCATGGGCGGAGGCAGCAGAGGCCGAGGGCGAGCTCGTGGAGAATATCCGCGTTCCGCAAATCATGTAGATATGTAAAGCCTGACCAGAAATGTATGAGGTGCAGCCATATTTCGTAATTTTATTAGAATATTGACATATTTTTGTCAACGTTACTATATTAATCTGAATAAGTTTCTGGCAAAATTTTCATTTTTGTGACAAGCTTTTATTACCGACTATTCTTTTCAGTTCGGTTAGATGTTTTCTTTTTCTGGGCATCTGGAAGAGAAAGAAGTAGGTATTATGAGAGCAAACATTTGTACTTACATATGTTTTGTACCGGGTACCTATTATTTTCTCGAAACACTCTACAATTTTAGTTTTACAACATAGAAAATTAAGTACCTACTTATAATTCTGGCCCCTTTTTTCATAGCTTAGTTTGTAAGCTTTTTTTTTCAGGTATATACACATTAAAATGCATACCTACCTTAGTTTAGCTTTTATTCAGATTTATATAAATTAAAAATACATTACCTACTAAAGTAACATTAGTAGGTACATAAAAAATGCATACCTCCTCCTTTCTGGTTAAAGTCAGTTAAAAAGGGACGGTTGGAACACCGGGACGATTGAAACGTTTCAAACGTCCACGTCCACAGGCAAATTGTTCCAATCATACCCAACTCCTATTCTTCATTTCAAGGTCGATATTTTAGTCTTAAATACTACTTTAGCGATTACCGATATCCGCGGCGATGTCTCGTTGGTGGTGTCTTTTTGCGATGTCTGTTTGGGACCAACCCTGAATATGTCATCAATATCAGTCTCCTGCAGTTCCAAGCTTATTTTTTGAGACAGAGTCAGTAATATATGCGTTAGGTTCTCATTACTGACCTCTGGAATACCACAGACTTCAAGTTCATTTTTTAGAGACAGTTGTTCGTAGTTATTTAGGTGAGTTTGTAGTTGGGAAACATGCAGGCTTAAGCTGTCAATTTCCCTGTCTTTGTCTTCTAGCTTTTCTGAAACTCTGAGAACATCATTTGACGACACGCTAGCCTAGTTGGTAGTGACCCTGCCTTCGAAGCTAGGGGTCCTGGGTTCAAATCCCTGTAAGGGCAGATATTTGTGTGATGAGCACGAGTATTTGTTCCTGAGTCTTGGATGTTTTCTATGTATACAGGGTGTTAGGTAATGAGTGGATAATCCTTGAACTACGGATAGAGGGCACTTAGGACGTTATGAAAAAGCTAAAATAGGTCGAGTAAAAGTCGCACGGTTTTCGAGATATTTGGACTTTTAATCGGATTTTTTGTCATTTTTCCTTATGTCCATGTTACGAAAAACCCTTAATTAACTTCAGGTTAAGAAGTTTTATTAATAGACACAAACATGAATTGGAAATCTCATATCCAAAAGGTGTCTGCTAAGCTGTCTACATTTACGTATGCCTTAATGCAAGTTAAAAAACATGCAGACCTGAGAACTGCTCTAAGTGCTTACTATGCATTTGCCCATTCACGACTCCGATACGGCATCTTACTGTGGGGTAATAGCACTAACGTACATGATTTGTTTGTTTTACAAAAGAAATGTATACGAATCTTAGTTAATATAAAACAAACAGATAGCTGTAGACCCTACTACCGGAAACTTAAGATACTTACCGTAACCTCCCTTTACATACTTGAGTTGTGCAATTTTTTAAGAAAACATCGTAATTTTTTCCCACAGCCAAAAGATTACACACATTCAAATTTACGCCCAAGAAATAATATCCCAATCCCATCATCGAAATTGAAAATGCACAGTTCGAGTCCACATGTGATGTGCATTAAAGTCTACAATAAAATTCCAAATTACATAAAAAGCGAAGAGAGAAACAATATATTTACTAAAAAACTTACGAAATATTTAATATATAACTGTTTTTATTCCCTACAAGAGTTTTTTGAATGTAAAATAGAATAAATGCAATATATTGGTGCCATATGTAACATGCAACATGTACTTAGTTAGTAATAATAAGATAGTTCCTATTAAATAGCTAAGCCTAGTATTAGTTAAGCATAATAATATTGTAGTGCCCGACAGGGTTTCATGGCAGAACAAAATTGTACCTTAAACACCATTGTACCCATGAAAGCAATTAATAAACTGAACTGAACTGAACTGAAGTTATATATAAGTATAATCTACAATGTAAACATGTATTATGTACATCAAATGATAAAATATTTAGTACCATATTGTTGTTTTTCATTACTATTAAAAACGATTTAATACTGTGTTCCTTTCCCAAGTTTTTTTTTTTTTGTTTTGCCCTTTCAGCGCCATTGACAGATATTTCTGTCATGGTTGACAGCGTAAAATAGACCTAAGTATCTGTTGCGGACGAAACCTACGTCACTAACCGAGTTTCCCGTGATGGCCGCGAGAGGCGCTGTCAACTATTATAAAACGGGCAACGCACGCCGCCGCGCTCTCTTCTCCTTTCAATCTACTGTATAGATAAGGTCAATGTTACCTAATATTAATTAAAATATATTGTTTAAAAACCGTTATAATAAAGCATTCATTATCGAGAAACCAAATAGACCCCTGCCTGCCTGAGTCATGAAGCTTGAACATTGGACCTTCGAATCGGATCGTCATCTACGGGCCTGCGCATCATCAGCAGCGTGATTCAGCGGAAGCGGGTCTGACCATTATCGTTCCAACCAACACCCCGGTGTCGTAATGTGTGCTAAAACCGTTTCTTTCTCAAAATTACAGTAGACAGAGCAACACGCGGTAACTAGGTGCAACGTGGTGCGCATGATTCACCCGCTGGACAATTCGAGTTACGTGAGTACCCCTAAATTTCATTAATCGTCAAAATGAGTGTTAGTTCCGATATTTCGCGTAGTAAATCACCTCAACCAATTGCCACGGATTCAAATAGTGCATTAATTCGTGAGTTAACGAAAAAAAGAGGTACAGTCAAAAGCAGGCTAACTTCCTTCACGAAGTACGTGAGTTCTTTCGAAGGAGCTCAATTAACTGAAAGGCAATTAATGGAGCTAAAATTACGAGTTAACAATAACGCGAGCCTATTGCAAGAATTTAATACCATTCAATGTGACTTAGAGGAATCTACCCCCGATAGTGAGTTTTTATCGCAACTTGAAGCTCGTGAATCCTTCGAGAATATTTATTTTAGTGCTATGACGGACGCAGAATATTTAATAAATCGCAATAACGTTAAAACTAGTGATGAATCTAAGTGCAGTGAATCTCATTCTTTGATAAAGTTGCCCACTATAACGCTACCCACCTTCGACGGGTCCTACGATAACTGGTTAGAGTTTAGAAACATTTATCTTTCCATGATCCATAATTCTAAACAGCTCGATAATATACAAAAGTTTCACTACTTGCGAGCTGCTCTGAAAGACAATGCAGCCGAAGTTATTAAGTCGCTTCAATTCACTCCAGATAATTACGTAACGGCATGGGACCTCCTTGAAAGTAGATTCAATAATAGCAAATTGTTGGTGCACAATCATGTAAAATCCTTGTTTAGCATGCATTCTATAAGTAAAGAATCCCCATCGCTAATTAGAAAATTAATAGACACAGTGCTTAAGAATTTGAGATCTTTGAAATCATTGGGTGAACCTACTGACACGTGGGACACGCTAATGATCTATATTACCGTATCCAAATTAGATTCAGTAACAGAAAAAGAATGGGAACAATTTAAAATGACTGTCAGCAATACAAAAGAAAGGTTTAGTTTAAATGATCTTATTCAGTTCCTTAGAGACAAAGCTGACATGCTAGAAATGGTCAAAGCTAACGGCAACCATTATTCTAGTACTAATACGAAGGTCAACCAAGAGTATTTTAAAAGGCCTCAAAACAAAGTGCACAGTTTCGTATCAACTCAAGGTAATAATAAATTTACTAAACGTACCCCCCGCGTGTGCAATATGTGCAACGCAAATCATTCGCTTTATACCTGCAATAAGTTTTTAGAATTATCACCGAAGGACAAATTAGTCTTTGTAGATAGCAAGAAACTTTGTAGGAACTGTTTGCGTTTCGGCCACGCATCCAGTGTGTGTTATTTTGGCCCATGTAGACAATGTAGTAAGAAGCATAATACCTTGCTACATGGCGAGTGCGGTAGGGACAGCGCATTATTGCCCGGTGCAGCCCTAGAGCCCCGGACATCATCTGATTCCAGTATCGACACCACGGCCAGCATTCATGTAATTAATCACCCGCAGGTTCACGGCGCCGCGAGTACTAGCTTTGTGACGACTAACGTTTTACAGCCTATTTTACTTTCAACCGCATTAGTAGAAATATTAGATAGGGACAATCAGTATCATAAAGCAAAGGCTCTGTTAGACAACGGCAGCCAACATTGTATCATTACAGATTCTTTTTGTAAAAAATTAAACGCCTTACCAATACAGTCCACATACCGAATTGCAGGAGTTGGCAACTCAGTCGCGCAGTCAACTCATTCATGTAAAATTAAACTTAAATCAGTCAACGGAGACTATACCGCTAACCTAACTTGTATGGTCTTACCGCGGATAACGAGTACCTTACCGGCTATAGGTATCAACGCGAATCTGATAGACATTCCTAAGAATATTAAACTCGCGGACCCGACATTCTGTACACCATCCGAAGTAGACTTGTTGATTGGGGCAGACTGTTTTTGGGATTTACTCTTAGAAGGTAGAATTAGGTTACCTACCGGACCTTATTTGCAAAACACTCAGTTAGGTTGGATAGTCTCAGGTCGCATTCATACTCTTAATAAGCATAGTGACTTGCGCATTAATCAAGTACAATGTAATTTAGTTCAGACTCTGTCATTAGAACAACAATTTAAAAGGTTTTGGGAACTGGAAGAAGTCGCGCACAAGGAACAATGCTACTCGTCCGAAGAGCGCGCTTGTGAGACCTTATTTACCGAGACAACTAAACGTGACGTCGACGGTCGCTTCTCAGTTCGCATGCCGCTTAGGGAATCAGCTGATGTCTTGGACGATAGTTACAATACCGCGCTAAACATGTATATGTCGCTCGAGCGCAGGTTAGAACGCAACCCACAATACAAACAAATGTATAACGCGTTCATGCAAGAGTACTTAGACCTGGGGCACATGACGCGCGTCGAAAATTATACTTTGCCTTATTTCTTTTTACCGCATCATGGAGTATTTCGCGAGCACAGTCTCACTACTAAGCTACGTGTAGTTTTTAACGCAAGCCAGTCAACCTCAAATACCAAATCGCTTAATGACATACAGATGCCCGGGCCTGCTCTGCAAAACGATTTATTTGCTATTTTGTTGCGTTTTCGAAAATTTAAATACGTAGCATGCGCCGATATAGAGAAAATGTTTCGTCAAATCCTTATTCAAGAGGATCAAAGGAATTTGCAATTAATCTTGTGGCGTAAAGGTCCATCCGACCCACTATCTGTGTATCAGCTTAACACTGTTACCTACGGGACGGCGTCAGCGCCTTTTCTTAGTATTCGATGTGTGAGACAGTTAGGGTTAGAATGTGAGGATAAAGAAGTCTCAGATACTATATTAAATAATTTCTATGTCGATGACCTAGTCACTGGGCACGACGACAAATCGAAATTAGCTTACATCTGCAATAAAGTAGCCGATGTATGTATGTCTGGCTGTCTACCATTACGTAAATGGATATTCAATGCGCCCGACGTTGCTCCCGGTGTAGCGCAAGCCGATACTAGTTCAAAGTATTTGTCACTCGGCGAGAACTGTTCCAGTAAAACACTGGGCCTCGGCTGGTACAACAACTCGGACGAACTTCACTTTACGACTGCGATCAGTCAAGGTGCATCTAGCATCACTAAACGCTTGATTTTATCGATAGTATCGCAAATATACGACCCGTTGGGCCTTTTGAGCCCAGTCGTAATAATAGCAAAGATAATGTTGCAAAAACTATGGCTAAGCAAAGTAGGTTGGGATGAATCTGTACCTAGCGGCGTAGTGCTGTGCTGGGAGAAATTTATTAAATCACTATCTAATTTACATAACATACGCATTCCAAGGCACGCCATAGGTAGCAACTATAAACAAATTGAATTACACATTTTTACATACGCGAGCTTAGATGCGTATGGCGCTTGCGCCTATATTCGTACTGTTGATTACGATGATTACGTAACGACTCATCTGTTGTGCTCAAAGACCCGCGTTGCACCGCTAAAACCAGTTAGCATTCCCCGACTCGAACTGCTTGGTGTTTTTATCGGTGCGAGATTATTAAATAAAATACGGGAATCGTTACAAATTAATTTCGACAACATAGTGATTTGGACTGATTCTACTATTGTGCTCGGGTGGTTAAAAACGTCTCCGCAGTTATTAAAAACATTCGTTCAGAACCGTGTTGTGGAAATTAAAGATTTGGCCGGACATGCAATGTTTTTACACGTGAGTACCAAGAGTAACCCAGCTGATATATTATCGCGCGGTTTAAGTCTTGACGAGCTGACTAACCATGATGTTTGGTGGAAGCGACCGTTGTTTTTACGCAAGTGTGAGTTAAACTTAAACTTATCTTCGAATTTTAAAATAGACGAATCAGATTTGCCAGAGATAAAATCAAAGGTTCCCATAACTACTACACATCTTGTTATGCAGGCAGATAATACCGAGTCGTGTCTAATTAACTTTAAAGGATTCTCGTCGTTCAAAAGGATGCAACGCGCTTTCGCTTACGTATTACGCTTCATATACAATGCGCGGAGACGTAAAAAAGATCGATGTACCGACGACGCTTTGTCAGTTAACGAATTAAACGCATCATTAAACTTATTAGTTAACTTTGTGCAAAAACAATCTTTTCCTCATGAATATGACGCTTTAATAAATAATAAACCCGTACAACCATCGCGAAATTTATCGACATTAAACATATTTATTGACAAAAATAATATTATTCGCGTCGGTGGTAGATTAGTGAACTCGCTTGAGTTCAGTTATAATAAAAAGCACCCTATGTTGTTATGCAGCAAGCATCATTTTGCACAGCTCTTTTTCCGTTTCGAACATAAACAACTGTTACATGTAGGGCCTCAGACGCTCTTATCTCACATTAGGGAGTCGTGGTGGCCATTAGGTGGTAGAAACTTAGCAAGAAAAACCGTCCAAGGTTGCATAACTTGTACTCGCATGAAAGGTCGGACATTGCAACCTATCATGGGCAACCTACCTAGTGAGCGCCTACAGCCGGGCTTCCCATTTTTGAGGTGCGGGGTCGACTATGCCGGACCCATGTACATTTTAAACCGGAAGGGGAGGGGGGCAAAATTAGAAAAGGCTTATTTGTGTTTGTTCGTATGTTTTGCTACAAGAGCAGTGCACTTAGAGCTCGTCACTAACTTATCAACTGAATGTTACGTCCTAGCATTAAAAAGATTTATTTCTCGTAGAGGTAAACCTTTGCAAATATTTTCAGATAATGGCGGATCCTTTGTTAAAGCTGCGAGAGAACTGTCGGACTTCTTACAAGGCAGTTCAAAGTCTGTAATTGATTATGCCTCAGATAATCAAATTGAATTTAAATTCATTCCTCCATATGCACCTCATTTTGGCGGTTTGTGGGAGGCCGGGGTAAAGTCCAGTAAACATCACATAAAGCGTGTAGTCGGGAACGCTAACCTCACTTATGAGGAGTTCAGTACGGTTTTGGCACAGATCGAAGCCGTCCTGAACTCCCGCCCCATGTGTCCTCTGTCATCAGACCCCTCAGACCTAGCTCCGCTGACGCCAGCGCACTTCCTGCTGGGCCGGCCGGCGACCGCGCCCGCCACCGGCTGCTGCCTGACCGCACCGGCGTGCGCTCTGTCCCGGTACCAGCGCGTTGAGCAGATGCGCCAGCACTTTTGGAGACGCTGGTCAACCGAATACGTCTCTGAGCTCCAGAGGCGCACAAAATGGAAGCAAGAAAAAGATGACATCATACCAAACACAATGGTACTCATCAAAGATGACAACATGCCCCCACTCAAATGGCAACTGGGCAGAATCTTGACCACCTTCCCCGGTCGAGATAATACGTCGCGAGTCGCTAAAATTCGTACAGCGACCGGCATCATCCAGAGGGCATTCTCTAAAATTTGCCCTCTGCCTATCTCCATATCGGGCGCTGCAGCGGCGGGCACTCAAGACTGATGGCTGAGCTACTTTATTCAAGACTGATGGCTGAGCTACTTTACTCAAGACTGGTGGCTGAGCTACGCTGACTTACTTACTCCTATTGAGAGCAGAAGCTCTCAAGGCGGCCCAGATATGTTGCGGACGAAACCTACGTCACTAACCGAGTTTCCCGTGATGGCCGCGAGAGGCGCTGTCAACTATTATAAAACGGGCAACGCACGCCGCCGCGCTCTCTTCTCCTTTCAATCTACTGTATAGATAATGTCAATGTTACCTAATATTAATTAAAATATATTGTTTAAAAACCGTTATAATAAAGCATTCATTATCGAGAAACCAAATAGTTAGACCCCTGCCTGCCTGAGTCATGAAGCTTGAACAGTATCTATGAGGCAAAGTTGACATTCGCTCTGGTTTTGTGTTTGCCATAGCATTGAAAAGGTTAATAACGTAAACTGTGTATGTAATTTCTTAAACACAGGATTTAACGTGGTCACCCTAAAGAAAGGGACAAAACACATAAGCGACGTCACTCAAGGTCACTTTTCTTGGCTTTTTTCTTTTATTGAGGGACCTACGTAGTTAGCTTCGGATGGCTTTGACTACTTCGCCGGAGAGAGGGCGGACTCCTGATGGGAGTCCACGCGGTAAAGGGTTTTTACACTAGCATGCCTAATTAGGCCGACCTCAGACTTAGGACGCTAGGGGAGAATTTCAATCGAATTGGTTTTCTTGGCTTCAAGGCATTGTCCGCCGTGCTATCTCTAGTGTCATAGTTATAAGCTTCTTGATATAACCGCATGGTAGTGTCAATAATTTGTGTTTTTTAAAGAAAGTTACACATGATTCTATTCGTCTTAATTCGAAAATTTGTCTAATACATTTTTTCTGCATTAAAAAAGCACCGTCGACACTTGAGGACCTACCCCATTTATGCCATATCCCAAAATTGAATGTAACTAGCCATAATATGCGGTAATCGCCGCCTCTTTAGATACCACTTGGCTTATTTTTCTCAAAGCAACGATAAATTCTGGAGGAAAGATTGCTACATGCTCATTCCAGGCACAAAATCGATCAAGTGTAACACTTAGAAACTTAGCGCTGCTAACTTGATCGACTTTTACACCATTCAAGTTTATATCTAGGGGCAATGGTTTTCTTCGACGAGTATGAAACTGTATCCATTTAGTTTTAGGTGAGTTTACATTTAAATTATTAAGGTTTAGCCTCTGTAAAGTTTTATCTAATGCTTCATAAAATTCCGACTCATAAGTCGAACAATTACTACAATTTATCACTATTGTCGTATCATCCGCGAATAAAAATGTTTTTTGCGAGACCGCCTTAAGTAGGTCATTGATGTAAAGAAGGAACAACAGTGGTCATAAAACACTTCCTTGGAGTACGCCATATTTGTTTTCTGTGTAGCTAGATCTGAACGTAAGAATACTTTTTTGCTCTGAACAGTATTTTGTTACCTCTACATATTGCTGCCTCCCATACGGATATGATTTAATCCAACCATGAGCAGGGCCCCGAATACCACACCTGTAAATCTTTTCAAGCAATCGGTTGTGGCAAGCAAAATCGAAGGCCTTGCTCATATACATAAAAGGAACAGAGACGGGCATTTCCTTGTTAAAACTATCTGTAACAGCCTTCAAGAATTGAGAAATGGTCAATGATGTATTTCTGTTTTTACGAAACCCATTTTGCTCACTACTTAACCCTTAACTTGGCAGTGTGCACCACAGTATACATACCATAATGCTCACTTTTTGTTTTTTTTGGATTGATATTTTTTTATGCTGGTTCGAAATCAAATAGGGTTTGAATTCACGACTTTTTGAATTTTTGCCAATTTGCCAATTACTCTCCATAAACTGCCTTATTCGCTTAAAACTACGTTATCATAATTATTTTTTTGAAAAAATGGTAATTAAAGTTGAAGGTTTGTAATTATCTAATATCTGACTGTTGCCTTTTTTAGGGTTCCGTAGTCAAATTAGGAAGCCTTATAGTTTTACCATGTCCGTCCGTCCGTCTGTCCTTCCGTCCGTCCATCCGCAGCCTAAAAGCTGTAATTTGACATGAATATACATATTAGTCACGCCAACAAAGTCATAAAATAAAACCTTTAAAAAAAATTTTTTTAGTTTACATTTCCTACACGTAACGTCGGGATGTATTTTTTTCTCGTCTATCCCTTAGTGTAAGGTGTCGTTGGATAGGTCTTTCAAAAATATTATGTGTTTGTAAAAAACATGTTTCGATTATGGGACAAATTTTTGCTAGCGTCAAGTGTCAACCCCCCCCCCCCCCCCTTTAGCCAAAACTACAATTACTAAAAATCAGAAAGCGCACATAACGAATTTATATGGCCAGGTACTTACCTACCCATCGAAACATTTGCTTTGTCGTAAGTATGTACGTCGCATTAACGCCCAACAGCTGCAAAAATTACCCAGTGCGAGCGAATTTGCTTCCCGAACCCTCTTTTCACATTAGAACAACAACTGTCATCACGCGCTCTTAGCTGCACGGCTAGCACATGACAGCGCGTGAGTTACGTCGCGCGCGAGAAAGACTATCCGTCATTGTCTAATTAGAACGGTCAGATAAAGACAGGTAGTCTATAAATTGCGTGCACGCTAGCAGGAAGTTTATACGATAATCCGGCATTGGGTCACCTAGCTGGTTGATTGACCATAACATAAATATTTAATCGTTTAAAAACGAACCATCGATCTCGTACTTATTTGTAAACCGGTTGAAGTACTAGCAAGAAAGACTATCGATGTGGCAAAAACAGTAATTAACCTGGCTTTTAGTGCAGTGACGCTACGTCTAGCTTTCAAAATACTTAATCCCTGTATGATTGCGATTGTTAACTGCCATGCATATGTTCAGAGTAAGTATTTAACTTCATTTGTAGTAAGATTGAACGAGTAGATAAGTAGTAATCAAACCAGTGCAGTGGCAGAGGAATGATGTGCAAACTGCAATTCTCTGAGGTGCCAACGCTGCACAATTTAATTATTTTTTCACTTCTCATGCTTGTATAGCCCTTCTTTATGTTGGGTATAGGCTGTAGATATGCACTATAGTGCATAAAGTGCTGTTGTCATCTAGACCAAGAAAATTATGCCCTACAGCCATACAGACGAGGTGACTGCACTAAATAATCTTATTTTAATTTATTTGCCTTCTATGTAATTAATATTATTAATGTTACGTAACTATTAAGAAAAAAGATAATGAACTGTCAACACATTCCCGTTATAATATTTTACTTTTTGTTATAAAATTTGGAGTTGGCGAATGCCTAGAGCTGTCGCGCATTTCATACGCGAGTCGTCATAAAACAGTCGGTAAGTGTCAACCTGTTTTTATGTCAATCTATTTTTGCAATGTGGGTTACCCGCTTTGTCTATGCTTTGACTTGAACTATTCTGTGTGTTGGCACTCTGGGACAGAAAAATGGCGCCATGTGGAATGTGCACGAAGGGACGAGCATGAACAGTGGAGAACGGAGTGCATGCAGGTGATAATTACGCGTCTCCACGCGGTTACCAGAGATGACCCTGGTGAGTGTCCATGTATATTATGCTTTATAATCGACATCTAAGCTACATGAGTGTGGAACAATGAGTTAACCAATAGACATTGGTAGATTTCACATAGGTGTAGTCCAATCTTGCTGTGCCGCATGTACTTGATTTACAACTGAAGGCCAAGGACATTGGACTGGTGAAGCCCTATGGCGCTTCTTAGTAGTGTGTACCGGATGCACAATGGCTATTGTAGTACGGTCGATTATGAGTTGGAGCATCATGGGCCGGGTCTGAAGGGGTTGGTAGGAGGACCCCGTGGCGGCAAGACGCCGCCACGTCCAGCAGGTGTCAGCGTCAGGGCATATGAATATGCATCTGGCGATAAGTTATAACGTAGGACACCAAGACATTATTGGTAGTGTCTAGACTGGAGGCGTAATCGACCGTATGGGAGGGCAACTCTGGATGATCCAGAGACCAGGCCCTCATAATATAATACAATGTAAAGCCAACATATATGAGAGTAAATAAACATATATTAATACAGTCGATGGTAACTCATTCGTCTACACTCATGCTTTATGCGTATGTGTATTTACTAAGCGATACCTTTGTTGCCCCTAACGAATCTATACTCAATCTATTGAATTCAGGCATGCGTATCGCGCACTTATGGGTATAGGGGGCGCGACAAAATGGTGGAGATGCTGGGATATGAACTTGGATAGCCAGATTAGGTCCGGCTTTTCCACATTTAAATCCCTTATTATTTAGGAACTTTGTAGCTACTTGGGGGTCAGATTCCGTTCTGGCTTGTTTGATTCCAAAGCAATTGATTGTTGTTCTTGTATTTTTTGTGTGACTTATTTATTTAATCACACTACTGTATACTTCGATTTTATTATGAAATATTTTGTAAATTACGTTGTTTTATTCTTCGTGGTGAACATTCTTGTAATATAGTGTCCAAGGACAACGGGTGCAACCTACGTTAAAATAAGTCTGATTTTAAACTCTGGTTTATTATTAAATTATGTACTTTATGGCAGAAAACGAAACATTTTATATTTATCGTTAGTTTTATTTTGTACGTAAAATTTAAGGGTTAAGTGAGCACTAAACTTAGGCAGTTTAAGGGTTAAGTCTATGTTGGCTAACATGGAAAAAAGAATTTACTTTTCCGAAGGAATTATTTTGTCTATGGTTTAAGGGTACGTTTGAATACTTTGAACTACGGTGTGTTAATTATCGATGAAAAATGAAGTAAATGGTTTGAACATTTTACCCATTTATCGCGCAAGGACGGAGATAGCATAATTATAAAAAGGTCTTTATAAGGAATCTTTGGAGTTGATATTATATATCGGATTTTGAAATAATCCAATTACCATAAGTGTACGAGTTTACTCTATAGGAAGGATTACGATAAGTATCGGAACGTACCCGTGGCAATTTAAATTGCGCTGGTAACATTATGACATCGCGTCTTTTTCGTTTTGCTAAAACTAGCGGCGTAACGGCGTAAAACTTTTCCGTGCAAAGTATTTACAGGAAGATAGATATAATATTGTGTCGTGATATCTTGTGTTTTGTGTGGATCGGTGGATTGTTTTAAAAGTGAGGTCGGGAATCGTTACTGAGGCCGTGAGGCGAGTTGCTGTTTGTACACAGCTAACGCAAGTAGTAGGGAACGTACCCGTAAACGATCCGACGACATCTCATCCAAATCATCCAATCCACCTAGCTAGCACCCGCAAGCACACGCCATGCAATAAGTACCTACGCGGTAGTACGTGCAAATAAAATAAGTTACGAATTAACGATATTATACATATCTGCCTCAGGCTCTCGTCATGGCAAGTTCTTTTAATAGATTGTCTATAAGACACACTAAACTAAATCAAGTCACTGTTGATGCTCAAGCACTCCTGGAAAAATGTGGGACCACAGGAGCATCTCACGAGGAATTTGTAGCGCACCGTCTTAAATTGAAACAGTGTCTAGAGGCATTAGAAAAGGAACTTTACCACTATCTAACTATAGCGCAAAACTGTGATGTAGATCAGTTAACACAAGATCAACTTGTTGCAGAAGACACTCTTACAGAGCTTGACACAGCGTGGCAAATTAATACTAAACGTTCAGAAGCAGTATCAAAGGCAAAGCTGCCAGAGTTAGGCCTACCTTTATTCAGTGGAGACAAACTTAAATGGAGTGAGTTTTGGGACAGGTTTGTTGCAAACATTGATCAGCGAGACTTGGCAGAGTCAGAGAAGCTATTGTATTTACTGAGTTGCCTGAAGGGAGCTGCGCTAGAGACTGTGTCCGGACTGACTGCAACAAATGCTAATTATTCTGTGGCTGTGGACACATTGAAGCAGCGATTCGGCTCCAATGACATTCTTGTAGATGCACATTATACTGCGCTCAGTAATATCCAAAAGGCAGACCAGACTAGTACCAGCTGCCGAAGTGTGCTTGATAGCATTGAACGGAATCTCCGTGTCTTGGAGAAGCTTGGGGAGCCCGTTGGAGGAAACCATCTGAGGGCACTGATACTTTCTAAATTTCCTGAGAAGGTCATACATGAGCATCATCTCATCGGCAGTAGTAGTGACATGATTTCGATTCGGAATAATCTCAATCGTATCATTACTGCAATGGAGAGGTCTTCAGTACTCGTGACAAACCCGGATTTTATATTACCTGGACCAAGCACCACAGAGGCTCTACAGATCAGAACAGAAGTTCGGCCCCGAGGTGGTTTTAAGCGAAAACAAGCTGGACATACAGATGTACCGCTAGCAAAACGGACCAAAAGGCAATGCTTATTCTGCAGCAATAGAAACCACGTGAGCTCTGATTGTCGTAAATTCAGCACTCTAGAAGCTAGGCAGAAGAAACTGGCAGGAAGATGCCTACTCTGTCTTAAACGGAATCATACTACCGCTGTGTGCAGACGTAGGATCTCCTGCTTCCGCTGCAAAGGCAACCATCTGCGTATACTCTGCCCGAAGCCAGTCCCAAACGGCAGTGGCAACATTTCAAAACCCACAGACAATGAAAAATAAACAGGGTCGTCTCCTATTAGACTGTGGCAGCCAACGCAGCTATATTACTCAGGAAGCAGCAAGCAAGTTGGGCCTGCCAATTTTAAAGGAAGATTCTCTCCTCATCTACACCTTTGGAGCAACTGAACCGCAAAAAACGTCAAGCCCCTCAACAATAGTTAATGTGCAGTCTAAGCGTGGTATTACTAAGCAGTTGTCAGTCAACATTGTACCGAGAATCACTGATAGAGTACCAGTAGCTTCATTTCAATATAAAGGAATAGATGTACTTGCAGACGATGATACAGCTGGAGAGACCGTTGACCTACTCATCGGTAATGATTATTACAGTGCTATTCTCAGAGAAAATAAGATCAAGATCGCGAATAGCCTGTACCTACTAGACACTGATTTTGGGTGGGTGCTCTCCGGTAATGTAGTTCCTGAGGAAGTTGTTGATGTCCTCTCTGTAGTGACTTACTGCCAGTGTCATATACCGAGTTGTCCATATTTCACAGAGCCTGACCTGCCGTTAAGAACAATAGACATGAAGTTTTTATGGTCACTAGAAAGTATCGGTATTACCGACTCACCTAAGGCTACACGACAAGAAGAAGCGGTTCGTCATTTTAATGAGACAGTGCAATATGAAGATAGCCGTTATATTGTGAAATGGCCATGGATTCAGTATCCACCAGACTTACCTTGAAACTTCGGCTTAGCCTTAGGTCGGTTGAAAAGTGTGCTAAGGAGACTCGACTCAAGATGTCTTCACGAATATGACGCCATTTTGAAGGAACAGTTGGAACTTGGTATCATAGAGGTGGTTAGTCAAGAATCAGTCGAGAACAATGATCACCCTCTTCATTACCTACCTCACCACATGGTAAAGCAAACGGGAAAGAAGGGAAGAATCGTGTACGACGCATCTGCGAAGACGTCGGGGCAGAAGAGCTTAAATGAATGTCTGTATAGCGGCCCTTCTATGCTGGAAGATCTGACAGCACTACTTTTGAAGTTCCGTACGAAAAGGTATGGCATACTGGCTGATGTGGAGAAAGCGTTTCTTCAAGTGGCACTTCAAGAAGAGGACCGTGATGTCACGAGGTTCTTGTGGTTAAAAGATGTAGGAAGGGAAGCAAATGATGACAATCTACTCTGCTTAAGGTTCTGCCGAGTTCCATTTGGAGTTATTTCTAGTCCTTTTCTTCTTACAGCTACAATCCGACATCACATTAGTCAATCAAATGAGGCCTTGCTTAAGTCAGTGGCGGATAAATGTTATGTTGACAACCTGGTTACTGGAGCCAACTCTGAAAAGGAGGCTGAGCAGATTTACAGCCAAACAAGGACTACCTTTGAACAGTTATCCATGAATATTAGAGACTGGGTTTCAAATAATCACAGATTCATGGATATGATACCAGAATCACATAAATCAGAGCATGGTGATAATGTTAAAGTACTGGGCCTAAATTGGAATGTTGGTGAAGACAAACTATCTTTGAATTTAACAAATAACCACTTCAGTACTGATCCTCCGGTGAATACGAAGAGGAAAGTCCTTCGTGCTTTAGCACGTGTATATGACCCCTGCGGGTTCGCGTGTCCACTCATGCTGTCTATGAAGCTCATCTTTCAAGACATTTGTCAGAAAAAAGTCAAATGGGACGTAGAGCTGCCAACGGATTTGACATTGTCCATAAAGAAGGTGATAGAAAGTCTGAAAATTATAGTATCCATTGAAGTACCTAGGTACATAGGCTCAGATACGTCAAAGAATGACCTTAAGTACCAACTACACTGCTTTACGGACGCTTCTAAAGATGCGTATGCTGCTGTCATCTATATCAAAGTAATTGATCAAGAACAAAGTTCAATATCCTTTCTGATGGCGAAATCACACGTGTCACAAGCCAAGGATAAAGATAGCTTGAAGATTCCCAAATTAGAGCTACTTGGATTTCTAATAGGGAGCAGACTGCTGAAATATGTAAGAAACAATTTGGAGCTTGAAATAGATAAGGAATACTTATGGTCAGATAGCCTGGTAGTGCTCAGTTGGATGAGATCAAATAAACTGCTTCCGCCTTTCGTTGCTAATAGGGTCAACGAAATTAAAAGAAACCACCCAAATACTGTGATGTGTTACATTCATACCAAGTCAAACCCTGCCGATATTGCTACCCGACCAGAGTTGTTTGAAGAGAAAAGGGACCTTTGGTATAATGGACCTGATTTCCTCGTCAAGGACGAGTGCAGTTGGCCCGAGAACAGACTCTACGAGGCACATCAAAACCTTCTTTCTTTTGGGGAGGTCCTAGGCGATAGCCCAGGCGAGCACATACAACATACACCCATTGATGTGAGCGAAGGTCAGAGCGATCCCCTGGAGCTGAGTGGTAACCCAAATGATCCCAATGCAGATGAACCTATAGAAGCCCTAGGTTCAAGCAAGCCCATGGAGTATAGTGAATATCCTACCAATGAAATTATGGAGCTTGGTAGTTCAGACAACCAGATGCAACAGGCTGGTATTGGTAATCAGCAGGATACTAGTATGGACAAGACTGTGCTTGAAATAAAGGAATTACAAAAAAAACACTTTCCAGAAGAGCTTGATGGAAAGAGAACACATCTAGCAAGAAACCTGGATCTCTTTGTAGATGTTGATGGTGTTTTGAGATGCCGTGGGCGTATGGCGAACACAACATGGAGCTATGATATGAAGTATCCAATATTGCTGCCTAAGAATAGCGAGTTCACATACAAGCTGATACAAGATACTCATGAGAGCAATTACCATGTTGGCGCTCCATATACTTTGAACATTATCAGAGGGCGCTACTGGATACCCCAAGGGAAGCCTCAGGTACTGAAGGTAATTCGGAAATGCTCACAATGTATTAAGCACGGTGGTGGTCCATACCGGTTACCAGCCACACCAGCGTTACCACCAGAACGGGTAAACTACAACACGCCCTATACGTACACTGGGGTAGACTACCTTGGACCTCTATTCGTGAGCACATCTTCTGGCAGGGAGAAGAGGTGGATAGCTTTGTTCACATGCTTAACAGTCCGAGCTATACACCTAGAGATCGTGAAAGACCTATCAGCAGAAGAGTGCCTTCTAGCCCTGCGAAGGTTAGCAGCAACTAGAGGCATACCTAAGAGAATGTATTCAGATAACGCGACGTGTTTCAAGTTAGTTTCTGAAGTTGTACAGCAACCATACTGCATTGAAAACAACATTCAATGGAAATTTATACCACAACTAGCCCCATGGCACGGAGGCTTCTATGAACGTCTTGTGGGCCTGGTGAAGCATTGCCTCAAAAGAACTCTTGAGAAACACCTGCTTAATGATAATAGGCTGTTGACGGTGATGAAGGAAGTGGAGGCAGTACTCAATACAAGGCCATTGACGAGAGTGGGTACTGATGTGGAACACGTCCTACGACCAGCAGACTTCTTGAGTCTGGGAAAGTGCTTGACGATGAGACCGTCTGGAAGCTCCGGCAGATAGTACGGCTACAAAAGGTGACCTGATTGAGAGCTGGAAGAGAGGTCTCAAGATCTTGGAAGAGTTCAAGAGAATGTTTATTGGGCAGTATCTTGCAAGTCTCAGGGAGAGGTATAACCACGCACCCAAGCAACCCAGAGTCAAGTCTCACCGAACACCACAAGTAGGCGATCTTGTGCAGATCAAATCTGACCTGAAGAACAGGAACCAATGGAAAGTGGGCAAGATCGAGACGTTGATCGAGGGACGTGACGGTCAGTGTAGGATCGCGAGAGTTAAGGTTGATGACTCTACATTCCAGCGGTCTATTGGTCATCTCTATCCCTTGGAGGTTGATGAAGGACTGCCAGAAGCGGAACCGGTATCAGGAGACTTGGCCGAGGTAATAGAGATCGACGTACCAAATGACGTTGATCCTCAGGCATTCAACGATCAAACGGAAGTAGAGGTGAATTCTCCAGTTGACTGTACAGCCACCGGTCATAATGAAGTCCCACCATTAGAGGAGCAGCGTGAGGAAATGAGGGACGTGAGGAGCAAGCGAGTAGCAGCCATTCGTGCACGGGATAAGATCCTGGAATGGACGCGTCAATTACTCGTCTTGCTGCATTAACCTTCTTCGCTGTTGAGAGTGTCGCGCATTTCATACGCGAGTCGTCATAAAACAGTCGGTAAGTGTCAACCTGTTTTTATGTCAATCTATTTTTGCAATGTGGGTTACCCGCTTTGTCTATGCTTTGACTTGAACTATTCTGTGTGTTGGCACTCTGGGACAGAAAAATGGCGCCATGTGGAATGTGCACGAAGGGACGAGCATGAACAGTGGAGAACGGAGTGCATGCAGGTGATAATTACGCGTCTCCACGCGGTTACCAGAGATGACCCTGGTGAGTGTCCATGTATATTATGCTTTATAATCGACATCTAAGCTACATGAGTGTGGAACAATGAGTTAACCAATAGACATTGGTAGATTTCACATAGGTGTAGTCCAATCTTGCTGTGCCGCATGTACTTGATTTACAACTGAAGGCCAAGGACATTGGACTGGTGAAGCCCTATGGCGCTTCTTAGTAGTGTGTACCGGATGCACAATGGCTATTGTAGTACGGTCGATTATGAGTTGGAGCATCATGGGCCGGGTCTGAAGGGGTTGGTAGGAGGACCCCGTGGCGGCAAGACGCCGCCACGTCCAGCAGGTGTCAGCGTCAGGGCATATGAATATGCATCTGGCGATAAGTTATAACGTAGGACACCAAGACATTATTGGTAGTGTCTAGACTGGAGGCGTAATCGACCGTATGGGAGGGCAACTCTGGATGATCCAGAGACCAGGCCCTCATAATATAATACAATGTAAAGCCAACATATATGAGAGTAAATAAACATATATTAATACAGTCGATGGTAACTCATTCGTCTACACTCATGCTTTATGCGTATGTGTAGTTACTAAGCGATACCTTTGTTGCCCCTAACGAATCTATACTCAATCTATTGAATTCAGGCATGCGTATCGCGCACTTATGGGTATAGGGGGCGCGACAAGAGCACTGTTTTCTCTTCACCTCCCCTACCGCACTTCTGTTTCTTGTGGGCGACCCTGAGTTCTGCATATTTACTGTGTTTTTCTATTTTGTGGTTTTGTTTGAAGAAAATTTTGTTTGACGCCCATTGTTGACGCCTCTTCTCTTAGCAACCGCCGTACCTTCGTCTGTCATAACAATAATAACTTTTATTTTTGATCCCTGTTTCACCAAACTATTTGAACTTATTCCAGCCAAATTTGTTGTTACGTGTTTTTTAAAAGTGTTTTGATAATTTTGTTCCCCTTTTTTTTGTGTGTTTCTTGTGGATGTATTTTTTTAATAAGATAAGTGCCTAGTTTTAATAGTGTGCATGCAGCCTGCGACACAACCCGGTGATGGCACGTCGACAAATTTACACTCGTGCCAGCAATGTTCAAAATCATTTAAGAGTATCAGAGGTTTGAATATTCATGTCTCCAAAACCCACAGATCTTGCCTTAGCCAAAATTGCACACCTTTAAACGTTAATCCGCTCATTCCATCTTTAACTCCTGCTACCATTGACCCACCTGCCTCTTCTTTCCATTTTCATCTTAGTAAACTTAAAAATAACTGTTTAGTTTTAAAAAGAGTTCCCCGCGGTGCCAGAATCTCCGTCGCGACTCATCTTTCTCACCTTATTGATAAATGCACACAAAACAATAGCACTGAAAACTGGCAAAATCTTTTTCTTTTTTCATACCGCACCCTCCATGTCCATGAAGATGGTTCGAAAGTTTCCCTTACACAAAAAATAAAAAACAACTGTGTAATTCATTCATGTCCCTCTCCTAGTTTTAAAGAAAAATCAAGTACATCTTTTAACATTCGCAGAAATGTAGAATCCAAAATTAGCGACGGTGATTTGAAAGGCGCCGCTCGTCTCCTCTTCTCAAGCGACGTGCTGTCACCGGATACTCCCGACACCCTTTTGGCCCTACAAACTAAACATCCCCCAGCTCCTCCAACTCCTTATTTTTTCGATCCTCCAACGGCAATCCAGGCTTGCTTAAAAATTCAAAGTAATCATGTAGTTCAAGCGATTAATTCTTTTAAAACTGGTTCTGCTGCTGGTCTGGACGGAATCTCACCCCAACACCTGAAAGACCTAATTTCTCGTTCGGCGGGCGATGCGGGGACGCTGCTCATCAATTCTATCACCAACTTAATTAACTCTATGTACTCCGGCAATATCAATCAAGAAATTGTTCCCATTTTATACGGTGCTAACCTCATCGCCCTGACCAAAAAAGACGGAGGAGTGAGACCGATTGCCGTTGGATCAACACTTCGTCGCCTAGCCTCCAAAATTGCAGTTCGGCACATCTCTTCAAAATTACAGGCTCAGTTCGAACCTATTCAGCTAGGTTTTGGCATAAAAGGAGGGTGCGAAGCAGCTGTCCATGCTTTACGCACGTACCTCTCCGTCGGAAATTGTGAAGTGTTGATCAAAATTGACGTTAAAAACGCATTTAACTCGGTAAACAGGGACACCCTACTGGCTGAAATAAAACAGAACGTCCCGGAAATTTATAATTACCTTTTACATTGTTACGCAGACCCAACTAAATTGTTATACCGCGGAAACGCTTTATCTTCAGAAGTCGGCTGCCAGCAGGGTGACCCTCTTGGGCCGGCAATTTTTAGTTTAGCTATAAATCCAATCATTCAAAATTTAAAGTCAAAATTTAACGTTTGGTATTTAGATGATGGGACTTTAGGAGGTGATATCGATACCGTTTTGTCCGACCTTTCGTCCATTCAAACTAAATTCCAAACAATAGGTTTGGAACTAAATTTCAGTAAATGCGAACTTTTCATTCAAAATTCTTCCTTAAATTGGTCTGTTATAAAACAAAAATTTGAAGATTTAACGCCAAACATAAAAATAGTTGACCAAAAATCACTCAGCCTCCTAGGGTCCCCTGTTTTTGAAGACGCAATTCCAACTTTCATTCAAAATACTGTTTTAAAATTTCAAAATTATGTGGATCGTCTTCTCGAAATAAGTCCACATTATGCTCTTTCGGTTCTTAAATTCTGTCTTTTTGTACCTAAATTTATGTACCTGCTTCGCTGCTGCCCTTTTTGGAAATTTCGAAATCTCCTTACGCAAATTGATGACATTATTAAATTAAATTTGGAATCCATCTTGAACATTCAGCTAAGCGAGCAATCCTGGACTCAGGCCTCCCTCCCCATCCGCTTTGGTGGACTAGGGATCCGCAAAATTTCTTGTGTTTCTTTTCCAGCTTTTTTGTCTTCCGTTCATAGCTCGGCTAGTCTAGTAGGTAAAATCCTTTGCGCTTTGCCATCAAACTACAAGACTGTCGACTTGGAGGTGTTCAGAGGCAGGACCGTGGATCGCAGTGGAGATTGGTGGCGTGGGCAGCGGGTTACAGAATGAAAACAATTTATATCAGGATCTCGTGTATTGACACTTCAACTATGTTGTATTACATTTAATACATGTTAAGAGCCGCGACATAAATATTACTCGAGACTGTTGAAACTGTGTGATATTATTAATATAATAATTAGGTATCGGATAACGTGCCGTCCAGTTCAGAGGTTAAAACGAAAGAGGAAAAGGAAGAACAGTGTTGCCCTGTCAAACATACATCAATATAATTGCCAGAGCAAACCTATGAAATTACAACTAAAAATGTTTATTATAGAGCATACACATCAAATATTATTATTATAATATTAACACTTCCCCTTATGCTCTATAATAACAGCTAACATTAGGTTTAGGTAGCATGTGCTATAAACGTTAGTACATAACATAATATTACATAATTACAATATGAATACTAACAAAACACACGCTAAATTTCCTTAACGTTACAGTCATTTCTGAAATTTGAATGCTTGCTGCAGCATAATGGCTTGGTAAATATATCGGCGATCATTCCATCAGATGGCAAATATGTAACATTAATATCATTATCATTAACCAAGTCCTTTATAAAATGATAACGTAGATCGATGTGTTTGGTTCTCTTATGACAGTATTCTTTAATACTTAACAATTTTAATGCACTTTGGTTATCATTATATAAAGCAGCTTTTACATTAATTTTTAGAATTTCATATATGAAATTTTTAATAAAGCATATATCTTTGCCGACATCACTCATCGCTAAGTACTCCGCTTCGGTGGTAGAGAGAGCTACACAGCGCTGCTTTCGAGACTCCCAATTAACAGAGTCATTACCAACTTTTATTATAAAGCCTGTGTAGGACCTTCCATCATTTACGTCATTAGCCCAATCTGCATCAGCAAAAGCAGATAATTCAATATTATTATTTTTTGTGTAAAACAAACCATAATTAATTGTTCCTGCTAAGTATCGCAAAATACGTTTGGCAGCGAGCCAATGTGATTCATCAAAGCCATTGTTAAACTGACAAAGCTGACTACAAGCGAACGATATATCTGGTCGGGTACAAACACACAAGTACATTAAACAGCCCAACAACTGTCTGTACCTAATTATACACTCTATCATCCAAATGTTTTTCAGATTTTACTAATTTACAATTCAATGACATTGGTGTAGCCACAGATCTACAATGCTGCATTCCAAATTTCTCCAATATTCTTTTGACATAATTTGATTGGTTAAGTACTAGAATTCCTTTAGACCTATCCCTGGTTACACTTATACCTAAACAATCTTTCAAAGTTCCCAGATCTTTGACATTAAAGGTATTTTTTAATAAATTCACTAATTCAATTTTATTTTGACTACCTTTAGTAGAAAACAGATAGAAGTCATCTACATATAATGCAATTACTACGAGATCATTACATACCCTCTTAATGTAAACACAGGGTTCACACTTAGACTGTGTGTAACCATTACTAGTGAGCAAAGTGTCAACTTTGCTATTCCATATACGACTGGCCTGTTTAAGGCCATAAATTCCTTTCATGAGCAAACATACTTTAGTTTTATCACCATTGCCAAAGCCTGGAGGCTGCTCCATGTAAATAGTTTCCTCCAGGTCACCATGTAAGAACGCTGTAGTGACATCTATGTGGCCCATATCTAAATCTAACTTATTAGCCAGAGAAAATAATATTCTCATACTAGAGTGACGAACTACAGGCGAGAATGTATCATTGTAGTCTACCCCTTGAACTTGAGTAAAGCCCCGTGCCACCAATCTAGCTTTATGTTTATCAAATTTTCCTGTCGTATCATGTTTAGTCCTAAAGACCCATTTACATTTGACTACATTGGTGCCAGGTGGCGGTCGATCTAATAATTCGCCATACATTATTAGCTATGAGAGACTCATACTCACATTGCATGGCAGCGTGCCATGCTTGACCTTTTGAACAAGAAATAGCCTCCTCATATGACAGGTTCGGCAAATGTCATTTCTTCCTGCACGAACATAGACAAGTCGTAATCGCCATACCTTTTAGGTGGCACCATACGTGTGCTACGCACGGGCCGTCCTAGTTCAGAGGCGGGCACCTCTGGCCACGACGCTGCTTCCCCTGCGACCGGCGTCTCGTCGTCTGACGAACTTGGCGAGCTGCTGCTCTCTTCAATAGGAGACTGAAAGTCAGAGCCTCCATCACTGCAGGGGTCCTCAACTGCAGGTTCTGAAACCATTGGGGAATTGACATTAGATTGACTCACTTCAATATTATTATCTAATTCATAATTTAAACTGCCATTTACATTATCAGTCAGATAAATTATTCTGCTGAATATTATTATTTGATGGCATAACACAGTCAGATATATTATTCTGCTGAAAATTATTATTTAATTTCATATTATGGTCAGATATATTATTTGGAGTATCATTATTCAATTGCATAAAATTATCAATGTAATTATTATTATTGCTATTATTATCCATAGTCATTGCATGATAAAACTTGTGCTCAATAAAAGACACATTTCTTGAAATAATTATTCTTTTAGGATTGGAAGGTTCGACCAGTCTATAGCCCTTAGAGGTTTCGCTATATCCAACAAAAATGTACAATTTACTTTTTACATCCAACTTCTTACGTCTCTGCTGGGGAATTAGAGAATAGGCAATGCACCCAAATATACGGAGATGACCAAGATCTATTTTGGATCCAGTCCAAACCTCTGGGATGGATCCTGATAAAGCTGTAGTGGGGCTTCTGTTCTTCAGATAGATAGCTGTCATAATCGCCTCTCCCCAGTACTGCTTACAGAGACCACTCTCCTGAAGCATGCACCGTGCCTTCTCCATCAGAGTCCTGTTAAGACGTTCACTTACCCCATTTTGTGCAGGACAATATGGCACTGTTGTCTGGTGAAGTATCCCTTCCTTCTTCAAATAAGCAGCAAATCGTGCATTGCAGTATTCACCGCCGCAGTCTGAACGCAGACACTTGATTGGTAAACCAATTTGTTTTTCTACTAGGGCTCTTAATTCTATAAAACAAGACATAACATCAGACTTACATCGTATTAGATATCCAAATGTCTTTCTGGTAAAGTCATCAGTAAAGGTCACTAGATAACGTGCACCTCCCCAGCTGCATACAGGTACTGGACCAAAAACGTCAGAGTGGATGATCTCCAGAGGCTGGCTGGCTCGCTTGACTTCTCCCTTCGGGTAGGATTTGGCCTTCATCTTCCCCTCGAGACAAGCCACACATTCCTGAAGTGTAGTTCCCTGAACATCCTGAAACATAACACCAGAAACCATACCGTCCTTCAGAGCCTGCATCCCTCTAAGACTCAAGTGTCCAAGTCGTTTGTGCCACACATCAGTTGACACACTTAATGCAGCAGCAGTACAATGTACCTCCTCCACGTCTGGCAGGACCACGGAAGAGTGCACTATCTGTGAAGCACACTGAAAAGACCCTATACCATTTAAAATATATACCCCATTTCTATTGGTCACTGTACCAATACATTTATTGTCATCATTTATAAAACAAACCTCTTTCGTAAATCTGACAGAAAGACCCTTTTCAGTCAATTTAGACACTGAAATTAAATTGGTGGAGAGCTTGGGCACAAACATCACATTACTAAGCAATGTAGTTTTATTGTTGAGGGTAATATTTACATCACCAACACCCTCACTAACCAGCCTATCATCATTGGCAATGGAGATAAGAGAATTATTACTTTTAAAATTACATAATATATCTCTACAATTTGTCATATGAGAAGTACAACCTGAATCAATAATCCACGCTTTAGCACTAAGTGCCATTAAGGCAGTTACTAGAAAAGTCTGTTCATTTGTGTCCAATTTTTGTTTCTTGTCTCGCTTTAATTTAAAACACTTTGATTTAGTATGGCCAGGCTTCTTGCAATAATTGCATGTAAAAACTGGCTTGTAACGCTGTTGCTTGGACAAGTATGCACTTCCACTTTCACTAGAATGTTTACGAAATTCTTCCTGAAGAAGTCTAGTGCGGACCATCTCACTAGATAGGCTGCCTGTGATGTTTGCTGTTTCAAGGTTAGAGACCAGAACATCGTATTCAGCAGGTAGCCCGCTGAGCAGCAACTCTGCCACTTCACTGTCTTCGATGTTGCGGCCAATATCCGCCAGTTGTTGTACTGTCGTCATCAATGCTTGAATATATTCAGTCATGCTGCTGTAGTGTGAATATTCCGCCTTATGCAGTTGACGCAGCAAAACGACTCGCCGGTACAAACTTTTGTCTTCAAAGACTTTAATGAGGTTATCCCACGCGGTTTTTGCCGTCGTAGCGTTATTCACATATTGATAGCAGTGGGATTTGAGACAAAGGCATACACGTGCAAGTGCGCGTTGGTCCCTGACAGGGTCAGTATCAGACCCTTCGACACACGCCCAAAGACCCTCTAATTTTAGGGCCATTTTCATGGCGAATTTCCAGGAATTAAAATTGCTCACACCATCTAGTCTTTCTATCATGCCTCCGCTGCCGCCGCCGATTGAAATCACGGAAGGCGCTTCATTACTGGAATTACGAATCACGCTGTCATGGCCGTCACCGTTGTTAGACATTGCTAAACGATGCGACACTTAACAAAGTTCCTTTGAACCCGCGCCCAACTAGCACACCAATATATTTAAAGTAATATGACACACCTTGTAAGCTTCAGCGCTGGGACCAAAACCTGTTCAGAGGCAGGACCGTGGATCGCAGTGGAGATTGGTGGCGTGGGCAGCGGGTTACAGAATGAAAACAATTTATATCAGGATCTCGTGTATTGACACTTCAACTATGTTGTATTACATTTAATACATGTTAAGAGCCGCGACATAAATATTACTCGAGACTGTTGAAACTGTGTGATATTATTAATATAATAATTAGGTATCGGATAACGTGCCGTCCAGTTCAGAGGTTAAAACGAAAGAGGAAAACATACATCAATATAATTGCCAGAGCAAACCTATGAAATTACAACTAAAAATGTTTATTATAGAGCATACACATCAAATATTATTATTATAATATTAACAGGAGGAAGCCAAAAATGCCTGGAATCTTGCCTACCCAAGCAGTAATTATCCAGAAAATTTAAAGTCTCAGAGGAGTTGGGATGAAATAACCTGTAATATAACTTTTAACAACCTTGTAAGTAGCAACTCAGGATCTGAGCGAGCCAGGCTTTTGGCGGTGGGAACCAAAGAGGCTGGTTACTGGCTCCATGCACACCCATCGCCAAATACTGGTACTTTCTTAGATCCTGAAACTCTCCGAATTTCTGTTTGTTTACGTCTTGGTGTCCGGGTCTGCACTCCACACATATGCCCCTGTGGCAATGAAGTTGATTTTCTGGGTCACCACGGACTTTCATGCCAAAAAAGCGCAGGCCGCTTCTCTAGACACGCCGCGCTCAATGACATTATCCGCCGGTCTCTTGCATCCGTCAACGTTCCCGCTTTACTGGAGCCAACCGGTATCGCTAGGGACGACGGCAAGAGGCCTGACGGTATGTCTTTAATTCCGTGGAGTATGGGGCGAGTGCTGGTGTGGGACGCTACTTGTGTAGACACCCTAGCCTCGTCACACCTCCGCGGAACAGTAAATAAACCAGGCGCGGCGGCTGAGGCGGCCGAAACAATGAAAAATAATAAGTACAAGGGTCTCGGCGCAGAATATAACTTTGTTCCTTTTGGCGTCGAGACCCTTGGTCCGTGGGGACCCGGTGCCATTAGCCTTTTTAAAGACATGACAAAAAGGCTAATTGAAACAACCGGTGACCACAGAGCTGGCAGCTTCCTCGGACAGCGTATTAGCATTGCTATACAACGAGGAAATGCTGCCAGCATCTGTGGTACTTTGCCACGGGGGCCCTCACTTTTCCAGTTTTTTATTTAGTTTTAATTGATTTGTATTTAGATTAGTTATTTAATTATATTATTTTATTTTAGATTATTACGTAGTTAAGATTATTATATTTTTTATTCCTGTGTAATTATATAACTATAATTTATTACCTATCTTAAGTTTATTTACGAAATTTCATGTAATTGTTTGTTTTTTGTCCAATAAATCCTTTAGAAATTAAGAACAAGCATATAGAATTATAGCAAACACATTATAAAATCAACGTATGATTTGGCAGTAGGTATTGCGTTAGACCTAAGTTAAAAATCTAATGCAGTAATAGTAGATTGTGTCACAAGGGAGCAAAATGACATATTTAGAGCGTACTGAATCCTGAGCGTAGTGAGGGATTCAAGTGTTAACGCCCGAGGTGGCAATAGTCTTGCTACCGTGTGATATATACTGTTTTTCTCATCACCTATATGAGGAAATTAAAAGATGTTAGTGATGAAACAAATTTAATTATTTATCACTCTCTAAAAGCGTTGAAATTGTTAAATTTAATAGGAAAATTTTGTGGTACGTCTTAAAAACTTACCGATATCCTGTGACGGTGACAGATGTTACTAACATACAATTAATAACCTTAAAACGCCAAATTCACAAAACTGTTAAGATCAATCATATTGTTTAAAAAATACCCACTGTATGCATACTATTTACATATTTCATTGCGTTTATATTTTATACCTGCAACAAAATGTCCTTGAACAGAAAAGTTCCCTCCTAGCAGGGAAGAAAAGTCCCCTTTCGGTGTTTCGGTGATGCGAAAAAAAAACAGTGGCGGGAAAGAGATTTTTGTCTCGTTTTGGACTATAAGTTAGTTGTTTTCTTTGCAAAAGTTGTTGTGTTACAGAATTTAATTAAAATGTCGTGAATCGAAGAGGAAATAATGCTCGCATCTAACACACTAATGGAGAGAATTGCAAAATTTAAAAGACATTGCCGTCTTTAGGTTTTATCCAAGAAAATGTTTTTGTTTACATTATCACTGTTTTATTTCCTCGTACTCGATGTGAAAAGCACTTTGTGTAGTGTGTGTAACTCGGTCTTAAAACCCATTTTATCCTCGACTTAATTATAAAGTCCATTCGCTTAGGGCGGTTTCAGAAAAGCGTTTTTTTCTGGGCGTATACGCTCGTATTTGGCATACGCGCTTACGCGCGCGCTACATTAAATCGAACACGCGTATACATACAATACCGCACCTGTGCGCACGTATAGGTGCTTTCAAAAACGAGCTTATACACGCGTATAAAACGCTAGTCTGAAACCGTCTTCGCCTTTGAATCGCGCCGCCTTGGAACGTGCTGCGGATGATGCCGTTTCTCAAAGGATGCCGCCGCGTAAACAAAGAATGTTAGCGGTGTACCCGCAAGTGAATTCATGGCAGTTTACATCGAATTAAATTCGTATTTTATTTCAATAATCACAAGTGCGTGCGGGGGTAGTAACACTATCTAAGCGAATGGAGTCGCCTGCGGCTCGGTTGGATACCACAAGTCTTGGATAAAATGGGTTATTGTATGCCCTTGTTGTACAATCTACTATTTCACTTCTCATGCTCGTGCTGGGTATAGACTACATAAAATCGCATTTTATATTTATTTATTCTCCTCTACCCCATAGTGTCGGGTGTCGTTGGATAGGTCTTCAATGAAAGGGCATGTAACGAATTTAAAAGGAAAACTATTACGACTAATTAGACATCATTAGTTCTTGAGGTACAGGCGATTAAAGTGTTTATACCTACCTACTAAAACCATCTAAAACGGCACCAAATTACTTTAAATAGAAAATTAGTTATTACTTGTACTGTACTATGTTTGTAGGAGGTACTTAACGGCTTCGGAACCCTACACTGAGCATGGTCCGACGTGCTCATGCCCGGTTTTTTTTAGATTTACCTATCCTGGTGTCTGTCTGTAACTACGTATCTATATAGAAAAAATCGGCAAAAAAAACATGTTTGTTGGATGGGAGGCCCCTTAATTTATTTGTTTATATTTAATTATTTATTTTTCCTAGGGGAGTCCTACAACTAAGTATTTTATGAATATTTCAAGCGTCTGCCTGTTGCCATTATTAATATCGAACAAAAAACGGCAAAATAATCACATTTGTTGTATGGGAGCCCGCTTTCAATATTTATTTTATTCTGTTTTTAGTATTTGTTGTTATAGCGGCAACAGAAATACATCATTTGTGAAAATTTAAACTGTCTAACTATTACGGTTCAGGAGATACAGCCTGCCCCCTATTTCACCATCTTGACAATGACACGTGATAGGTGACAATTCGGTATACATTGCAAAGTTAACACATTTATACATTACTGTGTTTAATATTAGTTGCGCTATGTACACTGAAATGTCACCTGTCACTGTGAGGATGGTGAAATGGAAAATGATGGGGGCAGGCTCATGAACCGTAAAGCTTACGAGCGAGGTTTTTCTACAGACTATTTATATATAAAATATCAAATATATGTATATTTATTATTACAGTGACTCAGTTTACATATTTAAATTGAAATACAAATAGGTAGTTAAGTACTAAACACTGCACAAAATTTTACAAGTATAGAACTTTTTCCTGTGTCACCTACACTAGGCTTGGCCTGTCTCGTAGAGTGGCACTATACATACATAGTTACCAGAAAATGTTTATCCGACGTCAAAGTCAATTTTACAATATTATTATATTAAGGGCCTGTTTCACAATCGACAAGTAAGTTTATCTGTCACATAAAGATGTCTCTCTCCTTGTCTATTTTCAAGTGTCAGAAAGAGAAATGGCTAAGTTTATCTGTCAAATAAGCTTTACTTGTCGATTGTGAAACAGGCGGTAAATTTTATATGTAATTTATACGATTACCGTTTAGAGATATTAGTTTGGAGAAGGAAAGAAAGAAGGCATGTGTGAATACGTACAAATGGGCATGTGAGTGTGTGTGTGTATGTGTGTGAGAGTGTGCGTGTGTCAGTCAGTAGGTATTAAATTATTAAAGCGCTGAAAGTATTTTTCTGTGTCTTTGTAATTTAAAGTGGTCAACCATCTTTTAACTTTTGTTTTTATCTCCCTCCGAGAGCAAGTTTTGATGTCGCAAGTTTTATCCACATTCCTGTAGATGTACCTACAGATGTAGCTAGCCTCTGAGCAAATTTAGATTTCACAGGTGGTAAAGGGACTATAAATGTGCGTTTTAGGAGAAGGTCCTTGTAATTAGGTAAATTCTGGACCGTTACGTGGGCCAGAATGACACACCGAAGTACGTACAGCTGCCGCACGCTTAATACTTCGCTTTCCTTGTACAAGGCACTATTTGGGTACCGGCGGGGTCTTGAGTGCATTACTTTCAGTAGGCACCGTTGAGCTCTCTCAAGAATTGTCATGTGTGAGTAAGCTGCCCCTTACCACACAGAGATGCACTACGTAATGACAGACTACGCCAGGGCCGTGTACGTTGTCTTTAGAACTTCTTTAGTCATGACACAGCGCAGTCTTTTAAATATATATATCTGCCTCCTGACGCGATTGGCCGTGATCACAATATGATCAGTGAATGTCAGCATTTCATCGAGCACTACTCCCAAATACTTTATAGATGGGGCTCTCTTTATCAACTCACAACCACATGTGGTGTCATCCACCGCCGCCATACAAGTGTGAACTTTGAGTTGGGTAAGCGAAGTGGGTGCGGAGGCCAGACTTGTGAAAGCAAAGAAATTAGTTTTTTGAGACTTTAATGTTAACAAATTAAATTGCAACCATTTCGCTATCTGTGTCATGCCTCGCCCCGCGGTTGAACGTACTAGATCCCACGATGAGTGATAGAATAAGACCGCGGTATCGTCAGCATAACACAAGATGTCAGTATTTGTTAGTTCTAAGGAAGCCAGATCATTCATATATAGCAAAAACAGTGTAGGACCCAGTATACTACCTTGCGGGACCCCAAAAGTAATATTCTTAAAGCCACTTATGTGTCCACACACTTTAACACATTGAGACCGATTTGATAAATAGCTTTGGATCCAATTAAGTGAGGCACCACGTATCCCAGTCAGTTCCAACTTTCTAAGGAGGATTGGAAATGGGACCGTATCGAAGGCCCGGGCAAGATCCAAGAACGCGCCAATGCAAACGCTCTTTTGGTCCAGGCGCCTGAAGACAGTTTAGTTTAGTTTAGTTTATTTATTCATCAATGTAATATTACAATATAAATTGCATTAAATGTCAAAAAATATGAAATTACATTGAGATTGTCGACATAAATACTAATAATCAAAGAATACAAAAATAACATGCAAATAATCAAAACAAATCTATTAAATATCTAGTAAATGGTCACTTATCCGATGTCAATCAATAGGTATACATAGATTAATAAATGTCAATACAATAATAATTTTACAATTTGAGTGCCATATATTCATCCACGGAGTACAATGGATTATCCAATAAAAGGTTTCTCAGCTGATGTTTAAATGCTTCGTCGGATTGTACATTTTTAAGTTTGGCGGGTAGACGCTCATAGTACGTGGGACCTATGACACGCGGGTTCTTACCCGCAAGTGCCATGCGACGGGGAACTGTTCTCAAACGCCCGGTGTGGCGGAGCTCCTTGCCAACAATATTGACGCGGGCGAAGGAGGAAATATTATTTCTTACGAACATTAATATTTGGAAAATGTAAACAGAATAGTGTGTCAATATGCGGTGCGCCATGAAAAGACCCCTGCAAGAGTGCCTAGGTTTTACCCCAGCTAACGTACGTAAGGCACGCTTTTGCATAAGCATTACCCTGTTGGCATCCGTGGAGTTTCCCCATAGGAGCGTGCCATACGACATCAACGAGTGAAAATGTGCAAAGTACACCTGTTTTAATGCATCATTTGCAATAAGCCTCCCCAGTTTACGCAACGCAAAGACGGCACCACTCAGTTTATCGCACAGTTTGTCAACATGGCACTTCCAGTTAAGATGAGAGTCAAGCATGAAGCCGAGGAACTTACACAGACAGTGTTTGTTAGAAGAGTAACAGCATCTTCGGTCGATTTACCATGTCTTATTTTTATCCAAAAAAAATACCAGACGCTTGTTAAATATTTTTTCCAATATTTTAGACAGTGAGAAATTAGAGTAGAGAAATTGGTCTATAATTGCAACAATTACTTTTGTCGCTTTTTCGGAGGCCTGGAAAGTGCCCTCGGTAAGACTCCTGTTGCAAATATATAATTTCAGAGTTGGAACAATGTAGTTTTTAATCTTTTATAACAGGACGTTTGTGGAACCATCTAGTCTCGGAGCGCTGTCGGATCTCAAATTTATAATCAGACTTTCTACTTCTGTTTCGTCAGTCGGCTGCATAAAGGGAGAAGCGGCTGGTGAAAGCTTTAAATGAGTATTTTTAGCTAGTGAGTCCTGGGTTGCATTAGTTTTTGTAAGGATGTTTCCGAGGATGATTTAGTTGGGGGTTTTTAAATTTCTAATTGTTTTTTTTATTATTATTAAGGTGTGGTGCATGGTTGGTCTGTTGGGTGGGACATATGTACTAGCGGGCCAACCAGCGGTGTGTCTGGTGGGTCTGTTGGGACAAATGTACTAGCGGGCCAACCAGCGGTGTTTCTGGTGGGTCTGTTGGGACAAATGTACTAGCGGGCCAACCAGCGGTGTGTCTGGTGGGTCTGTTGGGACAAATGTACTAGCGGGCCAACCAGCGGTGTGTCTGGTGGGTCTGTTGGGACAAATGTACTAGCGGGCCAACCAGCGGTGTGTCTGGTGGGTCTGTTGGGACAAATGTACTAGCGGGCCAACCTGCGGTGTGTCTGGTGGGTCTGTTGGGACAAATTTAATGTACTAGCGGGCCAACTAGCGGTGAGTCTGGTGGGTCTGTTGGGACAAATGTACTAGCGGGCCAACCAGCGGTGTTTCTGGTTGGTCTGTTGGGACAAATGTACTAGCGGGCCAACCAGCGGTGTGTCTGGTTGGTTTGATGGGAAAAATGTACTAACTCACCACCTGGTTGGCAACTTCACTGGTTGATTAGGAATAAAGTACCTACCGACCATCTAGTTGGCAGCTTGGGTGGTCAGTTGGGAAAGAAAAAGTATTAACTCGACAGCCAGGGCATGGATCAGGAAAGTCTACTAGGTATTAACCAACACACCAGATTGTCGATTGTGAAAAGAAAGTACTAACCGTCCAACTGGTTGAAATGTCCGGCAAGTGGGTTGGTAATAGAGATGAAGGCGGTATGTTATGTAGGTACCTTATGTATGTCAATCTTATTTTTTTATATATATTGATGGTCTAGAAGACAAATGTGCTAAGTGCATAATATTTTCTTTGCACTTAGCACATTCGTTTTCTAGACCATCGTATGTTTACAGGTAGAGTAAGTTCGGGGAGCACAAGGTTATGGTTACGAAGTAATTTATTAGCAAAATTAAAGAGATGGAAAGTTTTTTCCTACAAAGGAGGCTACTTCCCCACAGCAGCTCCTTAGCGCAGCAAGCGCTCGCGCACCCGTTGCTTATTTAGTTTTAAATGTAGTATGTGTTTTTTCCAGTTTAAATGGCTATCCAAGGTAACCCCGAGAAGGGTGCATTTAGACTTCTTTGTTATATTTAAACAAAAGGGATATAGGTTAATAGTATCGTAGGTAAATATATTCGGGGAATCTTTTCCTTTTTGTACAAGTCGGTTAAAAATACACGTGCTCAATTATCGGCGTAAGGTCGTTTATGTGAATAAGAAAGGGAACATACATTAAAAATTTCCCCTACAGCATCCAACCCGGGATCTTTAGACTCGTCAACTAGACTTCACAACGTCGGAAAACAAGCTGCGGTTTTATTAGGAAGGCTACATCGTAAGCCACATTGTCTTCTTCTTGACTGTAATAATTCTACAATTTAGTTAATTAAAAAAGGTTCTTAAAACCATAATTTTTCAAGTGTTTATTTCTAAACTTTGCAGCTGTTATACATGTACCTACAACCGTCGACTTAAGTAACTAAGTTAAAGTACTTAAGCGGCACCTTTGCACCTTGGCCCGAGGCGCAACGAACCAACTGCACTTCATTACGCAACTAGCCTACCGTTCACAATACTAGATAACTATCTTAGTCCTCTTAAAGCAATTCTTATTCTCCATAAGTAATTATCTCCGAGGTAACTTATTTCTCCAGAGAGCGACCGCGCAATTTTTGAAAGTTTCCATTTTGCTTGCGAAACCATAATATACTGCGGTACCCATTACGATGTATCCTTAAGTTATTGGTGAACAGGTGCCTTCACTGCAGGTCTGAGGCGCCTTTATAGTAACTAGGTTTACGATGCACTGTATGAATGTATGTACAATTTTGATAGACAGTTACACAATATTAAAGACCTCCAAATACAATTAGTCGTTAAATCTCTAAAAAGCTTGTGGTTAGCGGTTTGCAGATGTTTAGAAGTGTACTAGCGATTGGGAAATAGGTACGTCGAGCCGAGTGCAATAGCAACATGTTCAAAAACTTTGTAGAAATCAATTGATGATTATAGAGTGCATTCATTATAATATAACTGCGCATTACTGCCAAATCAAGTTGAAGATAAAAAGTTTTATTTAGTAAGAAGGTCACACGGGCATTTTTACCTACACGTCAAAAATCCTACCATCATCGCTTTCCAAGAGGGGATCGCTTTACTAAAAAGAAGAAGTGACGCGAGCAACACAACAGGACCCGTCAACGTTTTCTGACATCGAAAAGAACAGGGTTACAATTTTACAAAGTTCCGAAATACCTACTCAGCGGTAAGCGCCAGATTTTAACTCGCAACTCCCGTTAAATGGCTGCCGCGGTAGTATAGGTAGACCGGTGCAAAGCTTCTTAGTATACTTAATGGAGACCTGAAGAACCGGTTGCAGTGTAGGTTCAAAGGTAACGTGTTTAATCGTGACATAATACTGTCAGGACAATTTCAATGTGAGTACCTACTTGTCAGCAGTGTATCAATACTATTACGGAGATGATCGGAGCTGGCAGTTTCATCGCGCGGCAATGACTGACATTGTCCATGGCCACTCGTGCGGCAACACTTTACAAGCCTAAGTGACTATACAACGATTTCTATGTCGTCGAACATTAAGCTGGTTTCACCTTAAAAAAACTTGAATTCTTCCAAAAAATATTATTGGCGCAGAACGCTTATTAATACTTTACTTTTATAATTATCTTTTATTTTCCGAGTGTGTATTAGTTACAAGAAAACACAGGGAAGACCATTTTATCCGAAAGTTAAAGCTATAATATTTTATGATCGTGCAGTTATTGAGGCTTGGCCAATAAATTCAATGTTTTTTTTTATATTATATCTAACGTAATCGTTCTTCCGCAATCAAACGTCAATGAAGAGAGTAAATACGTTGTTAGCAAAAGCCCACTAAACAAATGTGTTGTTTGACTTTCACTTACGTCCACATCCAGTTATCTCACCAGCGCTGCAGCGGCGCCGCGCGCCTGTCCTACGGAAGGTATGTCGCTGACGACGCCGCCGCGCGCGACGCCTGCGACACTCACAACAATACACGCACCCCGCCGATTGATGGCGCGTCATCTGACTTTACTAAGTCTTTAGGTCTTAACCAAAGGAGCGCTCAATCGGACTGCAATGCAACGAGTCTGACATGGGTATTGTGTTTCAATTAGGCTACGATATTTCACAGCCTAATGCGTGCAAATTACCTACAGATCTACTGTGAAAATGTAGCAGGTTAGGTGAAATAATTTGGACCAAGAATTAAATACAATAGTCGATGGATCCGCTAGAGTTACCATAGGTTAGTTGAAACGAATGGAGTCGTTCGGCGATTGATTTATAGGTAGTTGCGTGCTGGATTTGTCCGTATAGGCCGGTGGCGGGCGGAGTGACACGACCTAGTGACAGTAGATTTCAGAGGGCACTCTCTATTAAGATGCCGTTGGAGTACGACCGCTCGCCTTGCTTTGACAGAGATGGTGAATGTCCGGATACCCATTTGCCTCGCCCTTACCACCCTCCCTTCTAATTTTTAAGCTCAATCGGCGATATTGCTATGTTGTTTTTGAATATACCTACGTACTACGTAGCACCGATAGCTATAAAACGGACACGTTCTTCTTTACTAACTTTTGTTTGCCCGACCGTATTGGAAAATATCCGCTTTCTAAAGACGAGAAACAAAACCTTTAAAGATCGCATATTGTCTAATAACTTTTTTTATTAGATAGGTTTCCTTAGATACTAATATATAAAGCTGAAGAGTTTGTTTGTTTGTTTGATTGCTTGGACGCACTAATCTCAGGAACTACTGAACCGATTTAGATGAAATTTGGTATGGATAGATTACTAAGGTCCCGGGGAGGACGGTTAAATTTTCCGAGGGAATAGCGATACACGAGGTATTTGACACAACATAATATAGACGACACTATCAAATTGTGATTTAATAGTGTCGTCTACATACACATAGGGGTAGCGGAATACTAATTCTACGCGTACGAAGTCGCGGGCGTCCTCTAGTATAATAATAAAATAATAAAAAGTATTTCCATTTTGTTCATTCAAATAAAACCACAGAAATCAAACCAGAAGCATTTTTACTATGCGTACTTTGGCTACCGCTTCTGTGTTCTATTTTTAACCCCCGACGCAAAAAACGAGGGGTGTTATTTTTAATGTTTTTGGAAGAATAACAACTACAAGAATGTAATGTAGCTAAATCGATTAATTTGTTTATCAGTCACTCTGTAAAGTCACCTCGAAAAACCTCGATCAAAACGAAAACGATAGACTTCGTTATAGATACGGATGCTCTGCCCGAAGGGACTGTACCTACGCAAAAGTGTGGGGTAAAGTTTGTCTGTTGGTTGGCGTGTATTATGTTGGTGTATCAAATAGAGGGCATGAATAAAACAAAAGAAAACTGCACCAAAAATGATAAACTGTAAATGCAGGCACGACAGTAATGAGGACTTGCGTGTAACATACCTGAATAAAGCGCATCGACTTTATTTGCTTCACTCAATCATGGCCAGAATAACAAATCACGTAAGATGATCGTGTAGGTTGGATATTTACAACCTGCCATGGCGAGGTCAAGAATTTTGGAGCGCGTCTTCAACGACTATTAGGTATACCTCCGTAGTCATTCGTTGACCTCAATTTAATACCTATTAGATACACTTCTATCTGTCTAGTCAATGTAAAGAGGAAGATATAAATCAGTATCTTACCTTCAATTCAATAGCTGTTCCTGAACCCACGAGTTCCGGATTTAATAAAGAAACAAGAAGTTTATTTGATTACTTTTTATTGTTTTATTGTTTGTTGATGTTTTAGTTTGACGACACGGTGGCCTAGCTGGGAGTGACCCTGCCTCCGAAGCCAGTGGTCCTGGGTTCAAATCCCGGTAAGGGCAGATATTTGTGTGATGAGCGCGAAAAGTTGTTTCTGAGTCTTCGATGTTTTCTATGTATTTAAGTATGTATTTCTCTATATAAGTATGTTTATCGTTGTCTAGTACCCATAGTACAAGCCTAGAGCTTAGTTTGGGACTAGGTCAATTTGTGTGAGATTGTCCTCTGATATTTATTTATTTTATTTATTTATTTAATTAAGCATTTTGGGAACACCTACCTACCTACATCCGGAAAGTAGAGATTTAATCAAAGTCGTTATACCTATTATTGATAAAGAGGCCTCGTGCAGGGTTCGTCTGGATCGTTAGCACCATCTTATCATAACGTCAAGCCACAGTGTTCGCATTTTGTGTTCCGGTGGGGATAAGACAACCGGTCAAGGTAATAAATCAGTTTTTGTTTTTAAAATCTACACAGCTGGATACTTAATTATGATAAACAATGTTTGCGAATTCAGCACTCTGAGTAATCCGACGGTTTGACATCTTTGATACCATCTATGGTCAAACGGATATGTAAAGGAAGTCTATATGAAACTCGCAGCCTAAATTATGGCTTCAAAAGTAGGCAGGTTACGGGTTTGTTATGCAACCTCATTTGTGTCCGGCTGTGACCTCCGAAGGTCTCCGTGTCCTGAGCGGCGCAGGGGCGCGGCGCGGACGAGTCTTCTCTCGTAGTGGAAGTGAAAGTGAATGAATGGGGCGGAGGCTTAATTAGAGAAGAGACCTGCGCCTGCGCCAGTCCCTCCGCAGCCGCCGCGCCACGCACCCGCGCCCGCGACCGCTCGCACCGCCAGCCACACGTTCCCGCACGCACGACCCTACCCGCCACCGAGGTACTATTCCGAGCCGCACCTGCCTCGCAATGTGCTGCACTACTATTATCTGTGATTCATCTAGAATTTGTTTTTTTTTTGTTAATAGTGTGATCTGTTCTGACTAAAGATGTGGTGTAGGTTTGATGTTGTGTTAATTTTGAGTACAAATTTTAAATTCTTACTTAAGTATGTTGTTCAATACTGCAATTTTCAATTTTGGGATAGGTTTTGAACATTTGACTAGCATACCTATACTTTATACAGAGCAAAGATTTGGTTTAGTACCTATATAAGATACGAAGATAATCAATCATAGGTTCTACCCTGGGCTGGGCCGAGCACCTCCTACGCCCACCCATGCGTAATCCACACATTGCTGTTTGTGGACCAAGTACCTATATAATTTTATTTTAATTACTAAGTAAAGCATATTTTAAAAACATTCGCGTTATAGCATCAGTGTTCGTATGTTCACAAGGATATCAAGAGTAATCCTAATGCGGTTAAAATATTATCTCAAGATAACTATTACCATTAGGCAATAGTTATCTTACCATTGTATGATACATACATAACTTATGACACTACACCTCTGTAAACATTGCGGAGAACAACGAAACGAGAGGCGGCGGCAGCTTTCATTGCCGTAAAACGCGTCCCAAATCGTCGATCTCTCGCCTCGACCATTTCACGCAACGTTTATACTCGCAGCAAGGAGGTCAGCAAGGCGGGTTTGCTTTCACAAATACAACAAAATAAATTCATCTCACGTATCGATTGTCCCCAGGCAGTCGAAGTCTGCATAAATAAAAGAAAGCGAACTTGTAGGTTTATAATACGGACTCGTCGGTTCACCAGTGACCACTTTCGTCGACACCGAATGCCCGGCGAAGGCGTCGACGCTACAAAGCCTCCGACCCCGTCCCATTGCGTTATTAGCCAGTTTATGTGCACTTATGAGTCTAGGGCCTGTTTCACAATCGACAAGTAAATTTATCTGTCACATAAAGATGTCTCTCTCCTTGTCTATTTTCAAGTGTCAGAAAGAGAAAGGGCTAAGTTTATCTGTCAAATAAGCTTTACTTGTCGATTGTGAAACAGGCGGTTATTATACTACTACTTACTTTTACTTATGATATGACTATGTAATTTTTGGTGCTGATATTTGTCACGGTCAAATCAACAGTACGGTCGAATCCATCAAACATCCACCTAGGAAATATAGTTATCAAGAAAGTCTTATGACACCTGTAACAACCTAAACAAATCGATTAGAATTAGTTGGATCACTTATGTAATACAAGCTTATTACGTCTTTCTAAACTGGATTTCATTCGTGACGATGGGTTCAGCGCGCAAAGTTGCTGCGTATGAATTCAAAAGACAAGTACCTAACTACATAGATTTCTCCACATACCTAGGTAGCTACATGTTTTTCTATAACGTTAGTACCTGCCTCTATTCTAAAGTCAAGCCAAGTCGTTTTGCATGCTACTATTATCGTTATATCTCGATGAGTCGCGCCGAAGCATGAGCGCCAGGTAGTCTAATGAACTTTTAATGCCTTGAACATATTTCATTGCAGTGTAAAAAAGGTAGACTTCCTTGGCTAGCGGCCGATGCGACGGTCGCGCGCGGCTGACGAGCGCGGCTGGCGCGCGCGTCTGACGTATCAGCCGCTAGCTATGGAAGTCAACCTTTAAAAGATGACAGATTCATGCATTTAACGTTTAGGGGTTGGTAAGAAAGCTAATTTCAAGAGTGAAATGAAAGTTTCAGGGATCTCGGTTGTTAATCTTTTTTAAATTTAACGACATTTGGCCTAGTTTTTAGTGCAATGACCCTGCGTTGGAAGCTAGCAGTCCCGGGTTCAAATCCCGGTAAGGGCAGATATTTGTGTGATGAGCATGAGTATTTGTTCCGGAGTCTTGGATGTTTTCTATGTATTGAAGTATTTATTTCTCTATACAGGGAAGTTTATCGTTGTCTAGACCCATAGCACAAGCCTCAATTTGTGTGACAGTGTCCCGTGAAATTTATTTGTTTTTTTATTTATTTATTAATTTGTTAAATACTAGATTTAGGACTATAATTCCGAGTTCTGCTCCTCCTTCAGACTCCGCAGAAAACAACAAATGTTTTTTTTTCATAACTCCTACTTTAGAGAATCCTCTGTTAGTTAAATAACACTGAAGTGGGTGTACCTGTAACAAAAAACAGCCGAGAACATGTAAAGTTCGCCCACAGCCCGCCGTAGACGAGAAAAAAAATACTTCTCCAAGTTTCCTGTAGGGGAGGTACCCTAAAAAAAATGTGTTTTCATTGTATTGTACCACTTTGTTGGCGTGACTAATATGCATATTCATGCCAAATTGCAGCTTTCTAGTACTAAGAGTCTCTGCGCTAGGCTGCGGACAGACGACGGACGGACGGATATGGCGAAACTATAAGGGTTCCTAGTTTGACTACGGAACCCTAAAAAACGCGAATAGACAACATCAACTCGCGCTACCTAGGACCCTGACGCCGTACTGAAACGTAACAGCAAGTGGGTCGCTTGCTCCTATTTATAGTTGAACATAACTAACCCCGTTATTCACCACGACAAAGACGTGTGAAGGAGGTGAGGTAATGTTGTTTTTTGTGCAGATGAGCCGGCATACTTGCCTGGCAGCCGCAGCCCTGCTGGCTGTTCTATGTATCGCCGATGCGCAGAGGCGCCTCGCCCTACCAGACCCGAGAAGTTGTGCCAATAGTAAGTACTCAATAACATAATATTTTAACATGTTTAATAGTAGGTACCATAACAAAAAACTGAAAACTACACAGAAGAGTTCTTCACAGCTAGGTAAATGACGTAAATATATTCAGATCAAAGCTAGTAGTTGTTATATAGATCTTGATCATGGCAAGTGATGGACGTGGGAACTTACCTGTCATTTGCCTTCTGTATTGTAAATTGCAACATCATCGGTCCATAATCTCACGTACCTACAGTCATATATTATTCCCGTCCTAGAGTTAAAGTAACAGGTTGTTCACCTTGCACATTAATTACTTTGAGGTAATCCTGAGTCCTCATTGAAGATGAGCATTATTCGGAGTCACGAACCATTCACGCTTTATCGCATCATAAACTTAGCATTTAACGTACCGGCGGCAACAGTAAATGGGATTAATTAACACATATCTACTCGTAACATTAGGTTGGTAACTTAGTATACGTAGAGATACGGTTTTTATCAAAATAGCTACAAACTAGCCACCCACCTTCGATTCGCTTTACCGGAATTAATTTACTTTTTAACTATCTATCTGATGGTGAAAACCGCATCAAAATCCGTTGCGTCGTTTATGAGGAGTTAGCGGATATACAGACACACACAGACAGTCAGACACGGAAAGGAACTTAGTTTTTTACTATGTACGAAGATAAAGATGTAGAGAGAAGTGAGTTCTAAAGGTGGTTAAGTTAACGCAAAAAAAACAAGCTAATTTCCTTTTAAACCATTTTCAGTGAACGAGTTAACTTTCTGACAGCTACTTACGTTTTATTTAACGTTATTTTTAAACAAGTTTTTATGTATCAATAACCAGCATAATCTACACACTATACTTTAATACAAATATGGGAAAAATACATCTGCTACGTTAGGTAGGTACGGTTTATGTAGGCACGAGAATCTTGATTTTTTGCATTGCAGTACGCATTTCACCGATTGTTTTCTTACAGAAAAATGAGGGACATCAAAGGGCTACTCTTTAATCTAATTAAGAATTCATGAGAGTTTAGTTTTAAAGAAAGTTACAGGCTAGTGCTAATAAAGCTATTAAATGTTTGCGGTTTTATTTACAGACAAATCATTACAACTGTCAATAATAACAATTTCATGTTAGAATAAGTTTGCGGATATTGCGGAGTATAAGTACAGTCCCAGGTTTACACAAAAGGCACGGGTAAGTTAACATAGTATCTGAACTTGCAACATTACGGTACGGGTTTTATGGGAAATAACCATGCTTTTGCAATGTTGAAGGCATATGCGGGGCTCGGCTCCCCTGCACGTGACGACATTTCACGTGGGAGTGTACGTGCGATTACAATCAACATTGAACTCGACAAAAGCCAACAAAGATCCTTTATGTTGCAAAGCACATATATTGTTAAAACTGTATAACATAAAGTTTACATTATTTAGAAAAGGCATAGTTTGCAAGTAAAAAAAATACTACCACTGATCACAAAATAAACATTCTTAGGTTTGTTATTTCTACACTACAGTAGGGTATATTATTTGATACTCTGGAAGAAAATAGGTACCATTAGGTATTATTTCCGCCATGTATACCTACTTGTTTTAGTCTCCTAAAGATTTAATATTTAAATAAAGGCCACCAGTTCCTGTTTTATACGTACCTACCGTTCTCACGCAGTTTTTCTTTTGAAATGACAATATCAATAAGCAGAGCATCAATTCTCTATGTTACGTAAGGTCACAAAAAGTTAATTATCTAACCGCCTTCTTGTTACTTTTGCGGAAGATTTGAACACGTAATATTTTTGGGTAACCAACAATATGCATGCATGTGGTAACTACAGCTCATAGCATTGGAGATGAGTCGGAGAGAGGCATAAAAAGTGCACTTTCTAGTTACGAAAGAGTTATTCGCTTCATTGAACCACCTTACTGTTGGTATGTTTGTTTTGATTACATGGCACTTCGCGACCATGTCCCCTATTACCTACTGCGAGGGCTTTATTAACTTATCAAACCGTGAAAACTATTTGATTGGATAATTTGTCGAAGCAAAGAAACTGTTTGCACACGTTAATAAGTTAGGTAGGTATGTGTGTGTGGGCAATGGGCAACTATGCAAGTAACCTTAAAGTTAACGGGACAGCGTGAAAGTAATCTGTGTAATCATAGTTTTAGCATTTTTATTGTAGATCTGTACAAATTACTATTTATACACCTTGATAACTTGGAACAATAAAATTGTGCGAACTTTGAGAACATTGACATAGTCAAAAGTTGTGCAAAGTTTCCAACGACGTCGTTCAGATTTAAATATTTCTATTTCGTAATGTGACCATGTCTAGTCTGTCGTCACCGACGTTCAATAGTTATAGGTACTCACTAGTATGAACAATACTTAGTGGTCTCGTTACTTGCTTGCTTACCTACATCCTATATGTCACGGCATGTCGCAATATAACTACTAGCGTGTTTATCAGCTTCTTCGCTTTGTTCGTCATCGAATAATCTTCTATGCCTTTTTGTGCAAAACATCTTCGCATTAGGCTTGATAATTTGGATCATCACATTGTGTGATGAATGAGGACGTGTCGTAATCGTCATCAATCAAATCAGAATTTCAAACAGAGGTCGGTCTCAAGTACCAACTCAACTCAATGTAGTCTCTGATGATAAGTTAATAACCAAATTAATGTTGTATACAGGAGTACGCCACTCCACATACCGCGACGCGCGAGGCGTGCTGCACTCGTACTTCTTCAGCTGGGAGCACGCGCCCACGCGCAGCCTGGAGGTGGATTGGCTCGACGCCAGGAACATCTGCCGTCGCCACTGCATGGACGCCGTGTCGCTAGAGACCCCGCAGGTTGTTAATTCTTAATTACTATTTACCTTCTAGCGTTATTACCTTTCAGTTCTCGACGTTTCAGCTCGGGCCTTGATAGAACGCTTAAGTGTGTAATCTTCGCGCCAATACGAATACCTAAATCACGCAACAGGGTCAGTCGTGATGCTGATACGTTCACTTTCCCAGGTATCAAACTGTATTTAACTTACAGCAATTTAATCTGTAATTTGTATTTCGTAATCAAAAATTACTAGATAAATCTCGCGAACAACATGATGGACGGCATTCACGCATTCCGATTTAACGACCGCATCACGATCTTAGTTTTAGAATTGACGATGACCTTAGCTTACTTAGGTAAGTCTTCTATAACGCTCGTTAAAATTAGTGTGCAAAACACTCATAAGAAAGACAGATGCCATAAAATTGGCATTTTTTGCTGGTTAACGTACCTAAGTATATAAGTATTTGCCTTACGACTATACCCAGTGAACGAACATTTGTATTAACTTGCCAATTGTGTTTGTCAGTTGCGGATGTACTATATCCTATTGTCAACACGAACTCCGGGTACTGACTGGGAACTAAGTAGATGCCTAGAGCGACACGAAGTTTTCTCTAAACACTTCCTGTAGCGATTGCGAGATGTCAACGAACGCCGCCGTATAGCTCCGCACATCTATTGTTTAGCATTCTCGGATCCGGAATCGCGTGACGGTTGATGCAAAACGCATCTTGTATTCAATGAGCGAAGTTTTAATGGCGAACACGCATCAATATTCATTAGGATAGATTGATGCGCTTTATAGAGCGTTAAGGAGTCGCGTGAAAGGGGTGCAATGGCCTAGTGGGCAACGCGAAGCGCCGGCCGCGGCCGCGAGGACCGCGTCGCCCGGCATGTGGAGTGGAACACGGACGCATTCCTGCCGCTGCCGACCGTCGCCCACTTCGCTGCCGGACACGCGCCGACTTCTACTTCCCTTCTTAATTAGGTTGACAGCATTCTAACTTACCTTAAGACACTATGTGTGTTTGTAGGCGTCCCTCCGTTCCACTTAAATAAATGAATCGCTTTTATTTACAAATTATGGAACCATTGACATACTAACCTTGGATGGGTTCACTTTCTGAAATAAATTGTATGTGTTGACAGTTGAATCACACTCGCAATTTTTCTTTGGTGTTCGTACAACTGTTAACTCGTAGTCGTTGACCACGACCGAGGCTCGGGTACGCAGAGGCATGCAGAGGTAGTCGAATAGCGGTCAGCGAGATAATTTTACTAATTACGACTGCAGTGCAGTGCGGTTATGTTATGACAACTTAATCTGTTATTTTATTAGTATTACGTGGTCTTATTTATTATGTTTTCATTGTCTCAGGAGAATGAATTTATCAAGCAGAGGATTGCTCGGGGTAACGTGCGCTTTATATGGACGTCAGGGCGCAAGTGCAATTTCGCAGGGTGCGACCGGCCCGACCTGCAGCCGCCCAACGTGAACGGCTGGTTCTGGTCGGGCTCAGGCGCCAAGATCGGGCCCACCACGCAGCGCAACACCGGCGACTGGTCCTACACCGGCGGATACGGACAACCCCAGCCCGACAACCGTGAGGCTGCCCAGGTAAACATCTATATAAAAAGTACCCGATTTTTATTGCGGATTAAGAGATTATATTGCAACTGTCACCAAAGTTCCTAGGTATTATTCGCACAGCCCAAGTGTCAACCATCTTTGTGTATGCAAATTTCCGGTGTTAATCTTGAAATGATATTCCGACGTCGTCTTTTCACAATAGCTGGTTTTTCCCAGTCGTCTAAAAATCCCGGAAGTTCGAATCGCAGAGGTTGCACACCACGAGAAAGTTGAAAGTTGTTTGTAGAAATTTCCTTCGTGATTCATCTTTCGAGCGTGAGGAATTTATTACTCGTCGCCTACGACGGTCGGGCGACAGAGCATTGAGTATGGTTATCTTTACGCAGGGCAACGACGAGTCGTGCCTGTCCATCCTGAACAACTTCTACAACGATGGCATCAAGTGGCACGACGTGGCCTGCCACCACGTCAAGCCGTTCGTCTGCGAGGACAGCGACGAGCTGCTGAACTTCGTGCGCTCGCGCAACCCCACGCTGCGCCTGTGAGCCCCTTCTAGCTCATACGTGGCTGACATTGTACAAAACAGAGTGGCTATCGATATTTAAGTTATTTATTAAATTAACGTGTTTGGGTACGTTTGCATTAGCAAATACAATTATAAAAGTATTGTCTGGCAGCACTTGTGATGAATTTGTGTTTCCGAGCTTAATCTCCAAAGACCTGATCGTTTCGTTTGATTCTCACCGTTGTCGCACACTGAGGTCAGTCAACTTCTATGTGTAGAAGGTAATTTTTTACTAAACATTGTAAAAAGTTTTGTTTTTGCACAAAATAGGATTAGCTTATAATTTAAGAGTAAATAAAGAAATAAACATGTTCATTGTGTATTTATTTCGCGAAGTTGATTTAAATAGTGCCACTATCTAGATAGTTCGCGTATTCTTCAACTAGTTGAAGAATACGCGAATAGCGACGTCAAAATATGGGCTTGTCTTTTGAAGCGAACTGGTTTTCCTATTTCACGTGTGTAGGGTGTGGTAAACTATTACACCCTACATTTTTAGAGCATAAACACTTAAAAACAAGGTACAAACATAAAACGTAAAACATACAAATTGATTACAGTAGCTTTTTAAAAATAATACATGATCATTTTATTTAAAACACGAAGAAGCTGTACTTTAGATTACTTAATATTTTACCTGAATTCTGAGACAGCACCTATAATTATAAAAAAAAAGTATTTCTTTTCCAGTTAACCTCGTACGTCCAAAAAACGTTTGCCCGCTGTTTTTGTTCTTCCGAAATTTCATACGTAAGAAAATATTTTTTCTGAAATCGTTTATCTTTACTTGGTTTATAGCGGGCAAACGTTACTCGGGCTTAAGATAAGAAACCAACATATGCCACTAAACATAAAACATATAGTAGAATGCTACTTATTAGCAAACTAATCTTACCTTACCTTTTCATTTCTAAAATTAAATAAATTTTACAGTAAACAGTAGCATAGGAATCATTTCAATCCAGGGAGATTCTTTAACCTATTTGTACATACATACATACATAAAGTCACGCCTTTATTCCCAGAGTGGGGTAGGCAGAGCTACAGAATTACCAACAACTCTAAAAAACTTGTTGATATTTCTGTAACCACATTCTGCACAATCAGGCTAAGATGTTTGCCAGTGTATTAGTGACAGGTTGCAAGCCCATCGCCTAACAGTACTACAAGCCCTTATTCCCTTAGTCGCCTCTTACGACATCCACGGGAAGACATGGAGTGGCACTATTCTAATCCGGCAACCACACGGAAACCTATTTGTATTACGCAAAAGTTAAAATCAAAAGGTCAAAAGACTAACAAAAAACATTACACATTGCCAAGACAACATAGCATGCCCTCCAGACTTCATATAAGTTACATTTAAAAAACCACATTGGTAATAGAGGACATTTTATTTCGTATTCATTTGGTCAATCTCTAGCTTATGCTTAACAAGTTAACGAAAGCTACGTGACAAAACACAATAATGAAAGATGTTCATAAAATTCAGAAGTAGATTGTCATGGATATAAAAATCACCGTTTCCGAATTAAACTCCACTTGTAACCGCATAACATTAGGGCAGGCGTCAATAACTTAACAGACCAAAGGCACAATATTTCGCGGCCGTAAAAGAAACTAGTATTATTCATAACACCGTTATAACACCGCATTAACATCATACACAATCTATTATATTTAATGATCAACGGATTCGCGAAAACATTCATAGCTGTTGAGATCATAAATTGCTTTGCCGGCTGAACATGAAAACCTGTACGAGAATAAACTTTTTGCAACTTGAGTGTCCTTTTTATTTATATCTAATATATAAAATTCTCGTGTCACGGTGTACGTTATTGAACTCCTCTGAAACGGCTCGACCGATTTTCGTGAACCTCTGCGTGCATATCGGCTAGGGTGGAGAATCGGCCAACATCTATTTTTCATACCCCCAAGTGCAAAAAAAAATATTGCAGCGGACCAAGCCGCTGGCGGGTCGCTAGTTAAATTTATAATAAACTAAACTTTGAAATATAGGTAGCGCTAACGCGTAGTTATTAAGGAAAACATCTTCAGCCTACAAAATAATAATGATTAAACCGTTAAAAAAACAGCACAAAACAGTATGTATACAAACTTAATAAAGAAGTTAAGACTAAACTGGCAAATTTATACACATAAATGATCAAAAGTATTTCAGGGGAGAAATCTAGGGTTGTCCATGTATAAGAAAGGGCTTTTTGTATCTTGTAAATTTAGGTACTAAACCACTATCATAATAAACACCTTCCGGCCAGTTAAGACCATGTCAAGTTCATTTACACTGGTTACGCAAAAATGCAATTACGGGTCAGTTTAAACAGGGGCGTATCTAGGATTTTTAAACAGGGCCATAGATGTCAATTACAAAAGGGACCCTATTACCACCAACCCACAGGTCAGACCTCATTTACGGCAAGGCCTCTTTGGCAGAATGCGATTGAGGATTAGACGTATTATGATCAGAAACGTTTTTAAAATAACAATATCTAGCTAAACCTTAGAGCATTAAACCAATCGGACGCGCCACTGACAGACGTCCCCTTCTGCCAGAGGTACGAGACCACTGGTCATTCCGGTTTTATAGAAGTTTTTCCGGCGTGCTCCGCGCCATTCAGAAAATGACGGTGCGCGCAGAATGACATTAGCTTAAAATGACAAATTGCAGCGTATTTGCATTAAAAAAAAATGCATCTGGTATACAAAAAGATAACATTAGGTACTTTCCATCTGTAAGTAATATTTTGTCTAAATATTATCAAATAATACATTGAATTTGAAAACAAAACTAAAAAATTAGGTGAATTCAAAAATGTTGCCACTAAATTGTACAAGATCTATTTTAGCGTATTTTTTAAAGTTGATTTTACAATCGTTTAACTGAAACTACTATTTCATGTTAGTTATTTTTAATAGCTTTTAAAGAATGGTATTCATTTATAATGCATCTACTGTAATATGTAGACGCATAATTAAATAATGATAGATTACCGCATTTCTTAAATTTCTTACACATTTATTCATAACATCACGTCTTCATTCCCAGAGAGGGGTAGGCAGAGCTTCAGAAATATCAACAACACTAAAAAGACTTGTTGATAATTCTGTAACCACATTTGTAGTTTTTGCGCGTGACGTTGTCCACTTTAAACTGGCCTTTTAACTATACAATGTTACATATACCACCAACCAATATAACTACAAAAAACGTTGTTAGGGTTGAATCCCCTTTACCAGCAAGCTTCTGCAGTTTTAAGATCCTAATTCGCACTGCCAGATCAATACAGTATTACTCAAAATACAATTAATTAATTATTATTTATTAAATCGTTCAATACATTTGCTATGAAATTAAAACAAAACAAGCAAGTATTTTGATATGATACTGTGTTGATCTAGGAGTCCACATGTTACCTGTATAAAAATATTTGATCTGCATTACGAGTTCAAGCCCCTATAATAACTAGGTATCACGGAAATACATCTCCTCACCTCATGTTTTTGGGTTCGGGTCGTGGGTCAGCCAGCCAAGTATTTTTTTATATAAGAATGCAGTTACTTACGTTAGTTACGAGATAACTAACGTAAGTAACGTTAAATTCGACTAGCCACCTTATAGCAAAATTATGTAGGTATTCCTTGCACTACCAATGAACCTCTTTTGTAGATTTTGACCACAACCTACGTCTTATAGTAATCGAAGGGTGTAAATTAAAAATAACCTTAATATTGAACTTGTATCATTATTATTGGCAAAACTCATCGACGGCAAAATATCGACCGTGTTAGCATTATCTTTGTTCACTTGAAATTGACGTCATGCCGTGCACTGAAAGGTTGTCCCTGTGTGTGGATGTACTCGTGTGCGTATATTTTATGCCATTATATATTTTTTTTTTTCGTGTGCGTGCGTAGCGACGTGGTCGAAAAATGCATAGGTGTTATAGTATGAATCTTCCCAGGTGAATTTTTCGCATCGAGCCCTAATCTTTCAAAAAAGGCCATTGTCTCTATTATCACAAAACCGCTAGCTACCGAGTTAGCACGTGCCACTACAACATTCATATTTAAAAACAAACGGTATTGTTATTGTTAATGTTACTGATATTCTGGATATTACGTTTTGGTAGTGTAGGACGATAGACCACACCGAGGCAATACGGTTACGGTTGGTTTAATGCTCTAAGAGGTAGACAAATTAGACCATTTTGAATCCTTTTTTTTCACACT
>OX438763.1:8813228-9157322 GCA_949316455.1 Acleris holmiana | reverse complement strand
GGTCGCGCAGAAGAGCTACGCGGCGGCCCTCGCGCTGGCAGCGCAGCAGTCGGCCATGGCGCACGCGGCGGCCGCGTACACGCAGCAGGCGCTGAAGGCGCGAGCCGGCATGCCGGGGCTCATGCGGGCGCCCTTCATGATGCCGCGCGGCTGGCCCGCGCCGCACATGCCCATGCCCGCCTACTACCAGCAGCCGTACATGTACGCGATGCCGCCGCCCACACCGCCGGCCGCGGCCGCCGCGCACGCCGCCGCCGCCGCCGCAGCCAATCCTTACAAAAAGATGAAAACGACATAAGCGGGGCGCCGGGGCGCCCGCGGGCGGAGGGGCGCGGGGCGCGGGGTCTCCGCGTAGAGACTCGTACGTGTGCGGCCGAGTGTCCGCCCCGGCCTGTCGGGGCGCTTAGCGCTAGGCGTGTTGTCACATTTGTATTGTATTATTGTAAGGACGAGGCGAGAGGATTCGCCCTCGCCGATGTCTCCGTAGTGTAACGCTATAATCTATTCTATTGTGTATTCTACTCACTTACCGTTATTATCTTATGCGTGTATACATATTTCTCGTATCTACGATCCCGGTAATAATAACGCTTGAATGCATGACTGTACGTTTTTTTATTACCTCTTGTCGATCGTCGTTATCGTGAATATCGTCGTACTGAGAGTTGAGCGCTTAGTCCGTCGACCGCTACGTACACGCTTGTTCCCGGAGCAGGGCCGCACGGGTGCGCTTTGGCCGCTGTGTCGATCCCGTATAGTGGTTTCCGGCTTGCAGCAGCAGGCCCGCACCTAACACCGCTGCCTTCTAATTTTCGCATGGATAGAACCCACCACCCCTATACGTTTGGCTCATCAGGTATTGTTCTCATTATTCTAGAGGCTCCTCGTGTGTGCTCAGTGTGCCGGCGCGCTCTCCACTAGCGCCGCAGACGCGGCGAGCGCCGCCATCGCTTTATTTTCGGTCGCACGTTCTTTATATTTATTTTGAACGCTTTCTGTTACATGCCTTCCGAATGACCGCTTCGGCTGTCGTTGCAAAATCTTTTGTCGCTTTTTGTATTGGGACGGGCAGGCTGTACGCCGACCAACGCGCCCTTTGTGGTTTACACCGACGAGCGCGGACAGGTAACGAGTGCCGCGTGCAGTGCCCACCGCCACCGCTCCGCCGCACGCGCAACCTTGCACCACCCGCCCCACCCCACTGTTAAATCCTTCCCATGCGCTCGGACGCGTGAGCTTATTAACTTTGGTTAGTCCTGTTGTTGTTTGCTCGCTTAGAGTCGAGCCCGCACCGCGCTTCGCCGCCCCGCCGCGCGACGCTCTAACCAGCTCTGCGGAGCACGCTAGCCTATCCTATGCTCGCGTCTCGACCTCTGCCGCTAATCACATTTTGTACGCTCTTTTTCTGTTATTAAGCTCGAATCCATTGGTTTATCACATTATTTTTTTACTTATTTAATTAAGATTATTAAGTTTAAGACTAACTTGACGATGTCTAAAATGATGGAAATAATGTTGTTTTTACATTAAGACTATAATTATAAATATAAATAGAAAACTATTTCAATGGCCTAAATTTGTTTTTTATTTGATCAGTATAAATTGCTCATAGTATTTTATTACTGCTCTAACTGAAATTAAACGACTGATCCAAACCATCAGATAATATAGAGCAAAACAATTATTGAAATAATTTCGAGCTTTCTTCGTTTTCTCTGCTTCATAGAGACATTTAGTTACTAGTCCTTCATGCTTTAAGTGAGCTTTGTAGACTAAGCGCTTGTTAATAGTGCAACCAACAGCCAGACCACACGATCACTACTCTTGCGGGCTATTCACAACAGCGGGTCAAGGTATGCTTGGTGAAATGAGCTTTTTAATCAACCTGCTTAACGAGCACTAAAGGAAGGAAACAAAATTTAAATTTGTAAACATAAATCAATTCTTCCTTTTTTGCCTTTGCAGGTTTTCAGGGCTCTTGTTCGTCTTATGACTTTTTAGTGATCTAACGAAACAAACTAATAGGATTAATGACGACACAGCTGATTTGGACATGCTGTGCTGACCCCACGGTCGCGAACTGATGGCATCGCTTATCAGCCGTCTCATGAGTATCAATGTCACCATCCACATCAGCCATCTAGTCTTTGTGCTGTAACTGTATTTGACTATATTGTAATGAACAGTTGATGCTACAACTTACCTGTTGATGATTTTTAGTTTTTGTATAGTGAGACATATTGCTTTCAAATGTGGAAGAAGTCACTCTACAGTATTGCCTTGCTTACACCTGGTAAGATACAATCAGCTTACTTTAATATCCTCAGTATAAGTGATTTCCTGTTTATCGCCTAAACTGAAACGCGCCGCTTACAACTAGCAGTAGCTACGACTAATTAGCCTTCCGGTACGCTTTTATTAATTATTATTTACTCACTGGCGGTTTCACTTTAGGTGGTTTTGTTAATTATATAACTGAAGCCAAATTATTGACCGTTAAAAAGTTGACGTGGTTCACTAATTTCAAATTATACTATTCTAAATCATATATATTGCACAAATCCTACTCCACATGTACTAAATTTGGTCAACTTTTTAGCATAATTGATTTCACCGCTTGCTTGTGTCAACTATCAACCGCTAAATAAGGGGGTTATTTTATAATTCTTATTTTTTCAAAATTAAATGCTTTCAATATTTTTTACTTGTGCGTAGTTGGTAGTTGAATTGGCAGTGGTGAAGAGAGAGATTCGAAGTGACTCCTTGTCAGGATATCGTTCCGCATCCATTTAAGCACACGATTAGGTTGCATTTCTTGCCTATCAATTATTCACTTCGAGTTTTCTCCAGCAATGCTTTAAGTGCTTCGCAGTTGCGGCTTCAATCCTCGCTTATGTTGAGGCCTATCTGATGCTTTATTTAAAGTGTTCACGTAGATGTAATAATAAATACTCAGTTTTCTTTTGTTTGTCGTACAGTAACCGCACTCTCTAATGGTCATTATGTTGCAGTTTGTACTACCACTAACATGTCACGTCCAGAACTGTCATGTAAGCTAAAGGTATAAATTTATTTGTCTATTTACATTATAACCATGCCTACGACCGAGAAGCATGACCGCCCGTGCGTCTCTCCAGAGAACACGGAAGGATCCTAACTCATCACAATCGATGCAGCCACATGTACCTTCCCCACACAGCCTCTTAAGCTTTGTTATAGCAACAGTTGGTATTTATCGGGTACACTTTGGACGCTACAACCTCTAGAACGCCCTCGCCCTGGTAAAAGTTGTCTAGCATCATGCTTTAGCTTTTTTGTAAAATATAGTCACGCTTAAATGAGATTGGCTGCGCAATAATGATTATACTTCAAGCGTTCTGCATGCCATTTAGATATTATATATTCATACCTACTATGTGCATAATGCAGCGTATTTTAACACCACTCTCAGACGGTTACGGCAACTTAAATACGAGATTAACTCTTTTTGGCTCGTAATAATGATTCAAATGCTGTGTAAATTTTATTATGTACCAACAGATTTTACAATATAAAGGTGACACACACTGAACCGGCGCGGTAGTAAAAGAAAGAATGCTTGGAAGGTCCAATCATATTGTGCAACGAATCTTGTAAAGTTATTGTAATATTGAAGCAGCGAAACTATTTCATTTCTTGCAATTTCGCCTTCCGTGTGTCCCGTTTAGTGTTTAATTTATGTAGCGATTGAGAAAGTACACACGCATAATAAAATTCTCTAACTAGAAATAAAGACGACCTCTTCTACTCGTAGACAAACGGTAAACAAATAGAACCAGCCGATCGGTTACCCAAGTGTATGTTCCTACCCACTGTTACACGACTCGACTTACATACCCCCGCTCTTTGATATTACAACAACTATTTCAGCGTTATTTTTCAGACGGCTGTGCAATGAGGAAATTGTTCAATGTCAGATGTATGAATGTCCAAAAAGTGATCAAATAGATTTAGTATTAACACAATTAACATTATGAGTTCATGAACCACTGGTCTTGGTATTAACATTCTACATCTACCCTGGTTGCGCCAAGCGCTACCGCAATGGCAAGCTATATGCTTATTGTAATAATGCCTACAAACGTCCGATTGTTCATGAAGTAGTTACATGCATTTTAGCGGGCGATCATCATACAGTTAATCCCCAATGTTCAGGCCTTTTCGAAAAGACCAACTCTAATAATGACAATAATTCATTTTAATCTTTAGAACGTAACATGTAAGTGGTACTTATTGCTCACCTATTGAGCTATTACTTATTTTTACAAGACTGCTCAGAGTTAACGTTCTGAACAAGACGAAATAAAAACTATTGGTCACCGGTTCCTAGCCTTACACATTGAATGACGTACTGGGTGATCGCCGGCAATATACGGTGTCTACTGCGAAAGACATGCTGCTTTAATAAGACATTATTATATTTTCAGTTACTGGACACCCTCCCGGTGTGCCAAGATTTTAATCGACAAGGATGTACAAGACCTACCTGCAGATTTGTTCATATTCGTGAAGGTGAGCGCTTATGTTTTGATCGAAACGTTTAACTATCCATTTGAATCTGACTGCAAATAAGTCGTGTAACTCTCAATGTAGTACTGTAAATTCGGTCTAGTTACTGTCAAAACTAACATTTAAATACCCTAAAAATTTCAGGGCCCTGTTTTATAGATAATTAACACAATTTCATTTTATAACGGTTGGTTTTACCGATTTTGACAGTAATTGTAGCATTTATAACAAAATGACTAATCCCATTTGTTTATCTGTAGGTACTTACTGTTACAATACCTCTCCTTTCCTCATTTTTGCATGATCACTGTGTATTTATATTGTTGATACGGATAAGTAGTGATAATTATTTATAATGTAGTCAGCATTTTAACTAGAAATTATTAGTCTACTTTTAGTAGGTATGTTTACCTCCATATAGATTTACTTCAATATTTTTATAACATAGATTGGAAATAGAAACGAATATTAGATGATTATAGGTAGTGTTGGAAACGTTATCTTTTTGTTTCCTTTTTTAGTCGGTTTTCATTATTAACAATGATAAGTTTGACCCTGTTTCACATAATAAACTGCTAAATATGAAGCCATTTTGGAATTAAAAGATGCTAAATCCTTTTCTTGTCTGGTGTTAAATATAAAGATGTTCATTTCAATAACCTATACGAGCACGCAAAGTTCGATGTAACGTGAGTTTTTTTTCAACATGAACCATGTATGTTTGCTTGGGTGGTCCCGCTATAATGTAGTTTTCGGGTGTTTCCAGGGTGCGGGCTACAGGTGGTGGGCTGCCGAGTGGTAGTGTGCCGTGACGCCGCGGCGGGTGCCTGTCGCCGCGCCGCCTGCCGCTACTACCACATCCCCGTGCAACTGCCGCCAGCCTTGCGACCCCCTTAACCTGACCACACCCTTCGCTCCTCACCCACACCCACACCCTCACCCTCACCCTCACCCTCATCCTCACTCTCACTTCACCCTCGCACGTCTTCTTCACCCATCCCAGATCACTGTACCCTACGCCGCACCAGTGCCGCGTTATCCATATCGATCGCGCCTCTGGCACACTCGGGAAAGGCAGGTTCAGCCGGATCGCACTGTCGCTCCCGCGGCCTCAGGTGGTGATATCTTAGTAAATATCGGTTAGTCTAGAACGTCCGGAGCGAGTCGCGCCCTCCCTAGTGGCTCCACGGCTCGCTGCCGCCGGGAACGTTCGTTAAGTCTTCGGGAAAGAGTGTGTACACAAGTAGCGGGATATGATTCTCAGGCACGGTCATGCGATTGTGATATGAATAGATTTCGAGGCGCAGAGGAGCCGTTTGAGTAATTTTATCGAGATCGTACCGAGATCGTCAAATAATAGTTAGTGAGGTTTCAAATGTTTTATTACTTGTATATTTTTATTTTTTTTTAAGATACGATATGAGTTCCTGTAAAGATCGGTGCGTCTGCCGTTTGGCGTCACACAAAACTTTGTTGTATATATAAGTGATGTAATGCTGAGACGGTACGGCGCGGCGCCGCGCTGCGCCCGCCGCGGCCGGCGCCGCGCCCCCGCAGCTTCTGGCGAGACGGCCCAGGCCGGCGTCAAAAGTTGCCTTACCACACTCCTAACGTGAGCATTTTTTGTGAGAATTATGTTACTTTTTTATGAATTATAATGTTTTGTTTTACTAGGTGACAAGTTTACAGTAGTCTAGATTAAGTGAACCAGTAATGAAACACCAATAGAGTAGCCGCTTCTCTCCTTCGGCACTAAAACTTTTGACGCCGGAGCACAATTTCACGTTTCGTCGGGCGCGCGTCGTGACCGCGACGGCCTGCCGCCGCGCCGCAGCGCGTCGCTCGGCTCACACGTTAGCATAGATCACGACACTCGTAGAGTGATATAGGACAGACATTCGAAATACAATGAAAGTTATCGGACAATATTAAAATGAAGAAGGCATACTTCCAAGCTATTTAAATTCTAGGATAGAACGTCGGCTTTATTCCAGATAGATTTTGCTAGATAATCATTAATTATTTTACTGATATCGATCCTTGCTATCGAAGCACAAAATAGTGACCGGCGATCGAGTCCGATTACCTCTCGGCGAGTAAGTCCAGCGTTACGAAATAGCTATTATTGTTTTCGACACAAACAGTATTAACATTTTGATCAAATTTATCTCGTATGTATGTAGAGGTGATATGCGGATAGAGAGAGGCGGGAGCGCGCGCACGGGCGCAGCAGCGCGGCGCGCTCGGCTCGGGCGCGCTCGGCTCGACTCGGGCGCGCTCGGCTCGACTCGGGCGCGCTCGGCTCGACTCGGGCGCGCTCGGCTCGACTCAGGCGCGCTCAGTTCCGCGCTGACGAGTCCCGCTCAGCTCGGCCGCTCGGCCACTCGGCCCGGCTCGGCGCGCCGCGGCACCCGTCGCGCGCCCCGAGGGCATGGAAGCCTAATGCCTAATATTATTCCTAGTCCATATCCTTTTTGTTGATCAGTCATGCGATTAATATTAGAATAAATATTAATAATTTGATTTATTCCTCCCATTTAGTGGATATTTTGATAATGATATATTAATAATAAAAAATATTTAAGATACATAATACATATTTGATTCTAAATCCTGATAAAGTGACACTACGTTAGTAATTTAGTCGGAGGGATACTTGTGCCGTGATTATATTTTTAGGTATATATTATGAAATAATTCCTAGCGTCGGAATTAAAGAAGTGATTAATGTGTAAGCGTGTTATGATATATTTATTGTCGTATCGTAAGTGGAATGCCATATCGATAAAAGGTGAATATATCGGAAGCGGAGTCAAACTCATTAGAACTCGTTGCGTTTGTGTTTATGTTGGTTGTTATATCAGTCCGTGCTAGTGGCTAGGGTGAACAGTTCACTTTTATCAATACGGCACTATGACTCTTAAATGTATAAGTTGTCATTTATTTTTTGTTAAAATTTATCGTTTCATGGATTATTTGTTGCCTATAATTTTTATAATCAAAATTTTATGATCTGACGCATTTATTGTAAGACAATTGATTACTTTTATAATTAATTAGTGTGATAAAATGACTATGGTATCAAATTGCCGTTATGAAAGATTGAACATCGAAAGTATCCTTCCTGTTTAGAAGGGACTCTTCTGGCCCAAGGTTTCTAGTGGATTTTATATTTTCTTTTTGTTGTAATTTTAATGTTGCGTGTGTCTTACACATAATATATTTCATTTTTGTGATATTTTTAACTATAAAGTACTGTTATAATAAATCCAAGTGGAATAATGATGACCTAATTAAATATTCAAGAATTTATTTGTAAATCACAAAAAAAAAACTGTAAATATAGTAAAAAAAAAAATGAACTGCAACAATAATTGATTATTATATCTCTCATCAAAAATACACTGTAAGTTCTTTAAGTACCTTATTAATGGTATCTTATTATGTAGTACAGTCTACTTAAAGGTAAACCGGTCCAGTGAACAAATATTGATAATATTGTGAACATTTTTTATTCACGAACAATCACAGAAAGTACATGACATTGTAATATTATTTATGAAATTACTATGTGATGTGATCTCCGGATCAATTTTGAGTACAGTATAGATAATAAACAACTGAATATGTGATTTGACAGTTTTATTTCTTTACATTCCAAAACTAATGCTCATTAAAGTCCATAGCTTATTTCTTGCTTATAATAAAACAACTTACCCTAGTACCCTGTTCTATTAACGCCTATCAAATCCTTTTGGCTGTTTTACCACGGGGTTTATTAAAGCTACAAAGTATTTAACATCACAGGCATCCAAAAAAACCAGTCGTACCGAGTGATTTTCGCCTCTTAACTCGAAATAGTTCATTGTACGTATGTTTCTAATTTGGCAGTGTAATGCAAATCGAATAGCTGTCAGCCAGTCGGTGACATCGGTTATTGTATACACGGCTAAATTACGAACAATGGCAAGTGGCTCAACGATCCCGGTTCGTGACTGTACTTACCAATAATCGAAATCTTTCTTCTTAAGAAATGGTTGATCGAGCAGGCATTTTACAGTCTTGAAGAATTTTTGTCCTACAAACAAATGACGTAAAAATGTTAGTATTGCCTTTATATATAATTCAGTTGATATGAGATAATATTTATTAATCTTATTTAAGGTAACTAAATGTAAATTTATTTTGACTTGTAATTTGACATTATCAATAAAGAAGTATCTGAGTAATCTGTAGGGCACAAACAGTTCCCACACTTCCTCTAAGATTAAGTATCTAAATTTAGATTCTGAACATAACTACAGAAATGTACTACCACGCCACGTTATAAAGGTGGATTGTTGTTTCGATACATTCTTGTTTTGACACTTCATCGGATTGTCAGTTACCATTAACACAATAACACATTCACAGCCAGTCCGTAAAACAATTCCCCCGACCACACGCCACGTGCAGTCACACTGATTGCCCAAACTTTTTGATCGTCTATGGCTATGATTGAAGTTTGCGCAATCATTTTATAAAAGTTTGTTTGTGCCATCAGTGCCATCACGTGTGATTGTGTTGTCTGTAGTAGTGATTGCACAATTTACCGTTTTATTCTTTCTTCTTTAATTAAATTATCAGCGCAATTGCAGCAGCCAAATCCTTGTTCATCAGACATCTTTCATAATATCTCTTCTTCTTCTTTTTTAATTAATGGCGGTCCACACAGTGATTTCGCCAATGTCAAGTGAATAGAGTAAATCAGTAAACAGAATAAATCAAAATCAAAAGCCGGACATCTTTCAATCGGCCATCTCCATAATATCTCAATGTAGCTGTTTTTCACGTGACGTTGAGCCTGATAACTCTGTTTTAGTTTTTAATAGATCATGGACCATAGATCATAATGATTGATGATTGACGCGTGTAGGGGCAGAACCTGTTTCAATCAGATTGTACAAAAAGACGATTGCGCAAACATTTTGTAGGTCTGTAGGGGGCCTTATGCTCATCTCAAGATGCGTCACAAATAACAGTTTTCTATGGTTTGACGTTCACTCTGAGGTATCTTGTGACTAGGGATGCCAGGCGTCCGGTTAAAGCCGGACACAGTCAGGCTTTTTGGTAGCGTCTCCTGTAAAATAGACGGTGTCCGGAATTTCCGGCTTTTGTTAGGGTTTTTAAATTTGACCATCGCGCGCGTCCCCGCCCCGTAATAAAGAAGACTACAATTTTATTGTTGCTTCATTAAAATTTAAGATTTTATGATAAAAGACAAATAAGCCTTTTTCCATTAAAAAGAAAAATATGTGTTAAACTACTGGCTTTTTTTCCCAAATGTCCGGCTAAACTGGCTGCTCTATCCGGCTTTTCAATTTTTTGACCTAGCAACCCTACTTGTGACAGACATCTCTTCTTCTTCTATTAACGGCAGCCACAGGGCTTGTGCCAGTATCAGTTGCGGACAGGCATCTAGTTCAAGATGAGTTTATACGGGCATAAGATCCTTGTCGGGTATCTCGCACTTAACGAACAAACCGAAGCTACACGCCGAGATTCCGGTACCGGGTCGGTACTCACAATCTCTGTGCAAGGATGTGTTAAAAAAAGATTCAGTATATTTTTATTTTTACACTATCCACTGCGTTATTTGTTAGGCCAAGATAGAAATATGTAACAGTTCCATTGCAGTACAATCCAGGTAGGTACTTATATCAGCACCAATTTCAATAAAAAAAAATTGAAACATCTATGCAAATACAATTATGTACTTTGGCCCGACGAATAGTTTTCGTTTGTTTAGGATTACTCTACACTATACGTGGTTCTGTTAATTATTGGTTAAAATAGAAATATATAATAACATAGATTACTATTAAATTTAAATAGCTATTTTATATTATAAGCAGTGATCTCTTTTCATCAGTATGTATTAAAAGATACTTCCACTTGTATTACAACTTTTTGTGAAACAGCCCTGTTTTCTATATTTTTTATCAGTTACTTTATATTCTATACATCTCTTATTAATTTCTGTGCAAAACAAAATGCGTCCTAGCAAGAATATGTCGAAACAAGAACACGCCTATAATATAATCCTACCCTTCTTTAATGCCCGATTTGACAAAATATAACCTCGAACATGTTTTGCTCAACACATTTTTTTTCTGAGTTGACACACGTTTTGTACTGGGTTGAGACATATTTTATACTGGGTTGCCAGCTGTCGAAACGGGCCTGATAGAACGGCGGCTAAAGATTTCGGCAACCCAAACACATGTCCGGAGCATTAGCAACGTGTGACACCGCACACTGCTGGCAGGCGGCAGCTGCAATGCAATGCGCTGCGCTGCTCGCGCTGCGCCTGACCTGCCTACGCCACGCGCAGCGTTGCTGGTGTCGGCCGTCGCCAGCTGGAGACGGGCAGGCGTGGAGCAGTTTGAACGCGCTAATTTTTGGTGTGCAGACTTCAATTTTATAAAAAAAAAAATACAAATGTCGGTGTAACTTAAATGTATAACTAAGTATGCCAAATAATAGCTTTGTAGTACCAAGAGTCTCAGAGTAAAACCGCGAACGGACGGAAATGGCAAAACTATAAGGCCGTTTGTCCACTACCGCTGTCAACGAAACGATAAACTAAATGACGAGATGACCAAAGTAGCGGCACATGGCACATACATTTACTATGGCTGCCTGTCCACCGCACGCCCGACGCCCGAGCTACGTGATCCCGGCCAAAGATTTTTGGATGCCTAGCTACCGCTAGAACTCTGCCCGATATTTTGATGGGCTGATGTACCTACCGGCAATACAAAACACGTTTGAACTTGTCCAACGCCGCCGTCAACGACACGACACCGATAACGAGATGACTTAACCACCGATATCGTCGCGGTAGATAAACAATCGCCGTCACGATATTTTGATATCGGCCATAATAATATCGTTATCGTTGTCGTGTCGTTGACGGCGGTGGTGGACCAACGGCCTAAGGCTTCCCTGTTGACTACGGAACCCTAAAAACGATTCGGCTGTTTGGGTTGTTTTGTTAGTCCTTCCTTCGGTATGGGCTTTTATGTAATTGACAGGGTTTTCGTACATTATTTTTACAGTAAAATGGGGTGAATAGAGATCAGCAGGGTCAATAGAAATACAGCCTAAAATAAAGCATATCCTACTAAATATAAGACAGATTTAAAGGTAATTTTCCAATAGATTTGTCAATTTAATACTTGTCCTTATTAGTAACAAGTTATGACTTATTTTACATAGTATTTCTATTCACGAATTTCTATTTGCGAATCTCTAATTAATACGCCATCTTACGTACTCTACGCAAAAAAGGGATAGCGATTGAGTTACGAGGGCGCCGAGCGTCCAGTAGCGCCCTCATTACTTTTATTATGATTTTTAATAAACAAAATTGTTACCTTATAATCGAAGAACGGTTTTTAGGGTTCAGTAGTCAAACTAGGAACCCTGATAGTTTCGCCATGTCCGTCCGCATCCTAGCGCAGAGACTTATAGTATAGAAAGCTGTAATTTGGCATGAATATACATATTAGTCACGACAAAAATAAAAAATAAAAATATATTTTTTTTAGGGTACCTCCCCTACCTACACGTTACATGGGGATGTATTTTTTTTTGTCGTCTACCCCATCGTTGGGATATCGTTGGATAGGTGTTTCAATATTATGGGTTTGTGAAGACTATACATATATCGATAAATGGATCCGTTTATGAAATATTAAGCTTTAAAGCACTATTTTTTTTAGAGTCAAGCGTCCCCCCCCTCCTCCCCCTACAGCCAAAACTTCAAATACTAAAAATCTGAAAAAATACTTAAATGAAAGCGCATATAATGAATTTAAAATTAACTATTAGACGTCATTGATGACTGGTAGACATCATTGGTTCTTGAGATACAGGCGATTAAATTGTTTATACCTACTAAAATCATCTAAGACGGTGCAAAATTACTAATTAAATTTTAAAAGAGTGGTTTGACAGTCGATTTTGCTACTTAAAGTTGCATGAAGGTTTTAATTGTCACTGAATAAGAAGCAATATCATATAAAGGCCCTAAAGATACCTACTTAAAAAACAACTTTTACAAATAAGTGGGAACATACCCTTATTTGGAACTTTTAATTCCAAATGACTAGTAAGTATAATAGAGTACTATATCTCCCAACACAGGCAATGTTTTGCTTACCGGGCGAGACCGTCCCTAGTATCATATACTGGGTGTTGCCTGTAATAGGAGGAATCAATTGAGGGATCGTTTCTACTGTATAAACGTAGCAACATTTGTTCTTTTACAAAATTTGTAATTTATAATTTGGGATTCTTTCGAACAAACTAAATAGCATTTTCAATGCACTCCATCCAATAGTCTAGTTGACATTTACTGTCAGCCTAGAAACTTCGTAGTTTTCGCAATACATTGCTGGCTTGGAAAATCGAAATTCATTCATATTTAGTAAACAAGTTATTTTCAAAAGTTGTAGAATAAATCTTGTTACGTTTGTGTTGTGGAAACGATCCCTAAATTTATTGCTCCTGTTACAGGCAACACCCGGTATACCGTGAAATACGCCAACATTGCCCGATTTTTTCAGAAAACATTTTTTTTTTCGATTTTTTTCTATGAGAGCTATGTGTTTTTTTAATCTTGGCTGAAGCTTTATGGTCATGTGCTGTTAAAAATAAGTCCTAAGTCTTAATTTAAACCCTGATTTTATCGATTTTAATGGCGGGCAATGTTATCTGGACTTTCAGCCAACATTGCCCTTGATGATTTTCGACGTAAATATAGCCCCTAAGCAGCTGAAGTGAGCAACAGGTCAAGAATAAGGGAAATGATACCGTTTATTTTAATCGTCGAGTTGATATCATCTTTACTTTGGCTTAAAAATTAGTGGGCAATGTTATCTAGGCATTTCTGCTCATTTCCATACAAGTCACCAAAAAAGCGATTTCAAAAGGTTAGGGTTGTCACATTAGGCTTGAATATTTAAATGAATTTATTTTTATTAATGAAATTAATTTAATCTCGTTTTCGAGTTTAAGGACATAAAATATTGAAAATTATCAAAATAAAACACGCTACCTACTTTTAAAGTTTAACTTTTATTATAGATTTTTTTTTTTATCAAAGTCAGTAATCGGTAACAATTGTAATGACAACAATCTCCTACCACCTACTACCTATCTCTCTTAATTTGCAACATTTCCTTGATACTTTCGATTTTAATTTAGTATTTAATGTATAATATAGTCGAAGAACAAAAAATGCAATAATTAGCGAGATGCCAATATTAAATACCGTATTTTTGTATAAAAATTATACCAGTATACGACCCCTGTTATTAATGTGATCTAAATAATGGTCATAACCGCATGTAAATTTTTTTTTTTTAATTATTTTCCCAAATATACTCAAAGGGAGTTTGTTCCAATTTACTATTTAATAATTTTATGAAATGTGACAACCCTCACGCTCTATCGAAGTCGGGCAAAGTTGTCCGTCACACGTTCAAAAATTAACGGGTAACATTACCTATGACCATAACTTTATTTATATAAAACGTGGAATGTTAAATCCTAAGCTAAAATACTCTGCAAGATATATTTTATTACATATAATTGGATTCAATCATCTGCGTCTTCGCCATGATATAATAATACACACGCAATTGGGATCAAATATCTGCCCACAAAAACACAGACTGTCTTCGATGAGTCACAGCAAGCTACTGATTACTGAGTGAACTTAACTTGGAGACAAATACCAACCGCAGTGTTGTCACAAATATAATTTATTTTCTACCATAGTAAAAAATGTTGCCATAAAGAATAAGTTTTTTTCCACATTAACGAATTTGTTTGTAAATTGCATTATGGGCAATGATAGAGTCTGTCAAACCAAAGCTGTCCCAGAGAAACAGCGGCAATTTCAAAAACCTGTAGCTGTTTACACTGACTCTGTACACTGAATAAACGGAGTTGATACTATTTGATTTCCTGATCTTTTCACATCAGTGTTGGAGTATCAACTCCGATTATTCAGTGTACAGTCAGTGTTAAAAGCTGCAGGTTTTTGAAATTGCCGCTGTTTCTCTGGGACAGCTTTCGTTTGACAGACTCTACCCTAGGTGGCAATGTTGGCGTATTTCACGGTAGGTATGTGTTTCTAAAAAATAAAGAATTTTAATTTTTAATTTGATATCACCAATAGTGGCTAAAGAGATAATTTGACCATCCTTTTGGAACCTAAGTGATTGGAACTTTAAGGCCTAAAATGATATGAATGAATGATGATGATGATGAATGAATGATGGGCGTAAAATGATCTCTTGAGCCACTATTAAAGCAATCCAAAAAATAAATCTAAAAATTAAAATGGCAGATCACATTCACTTTAAAAAACACACCTTGTATTAACTTAATTGTTGCCAAGCCACTCAAAGGTACTTTGGCGTCACAATTATCACTCATTGACGGAACTGAAATTATTATTCATTGTTCAATAAATGTCGTTCACTGCGCATAACTTTCACCCATAATTCTAATTGCCACTTAAGGTAATCGTGAGATCTCTTATGGATTAAATTTAGAACAAAAAATAGGCTGCATTTTTTTTTCCCGCGTTTTATATCTATTGCCTAAGGGTTCTTTCCACCTATATAGAACTTAGTCATGGCTATATATATTTCACTTAAGTATCTAAATAGATATGTACAGTTTGTGTTCGCACATCTATTAGTTGATAGTTGATAATGATAACACTGCAGCTTTCCGTAATAATTGTTTAATGATAAAATGATACAAATGTAAGTTGATCACGAATGCACTCCGCGGCGGTCGGATATGCACTAACTTAACATAAAGAAATTAATGCTACGTGGCGTAAAGTGCTGACGGCAGTATGATCGGTTTGTACGGACCGTACATGCTCCCGCTAGCGAGATGAGAGATGGTCTTACAAAATTAAATTACAAAAATGATATTCTTATGTATTAACACTACTTATTAATTACTTCGCGGTAAAGCGCCTGTTGACTATAGGTGACGATGCCTTGTCGAGTACACGCGCACTTGATAACTGATAACTTTCCGTGTTCAAGATTGAGCGGGCACTGTCTTGTGTTTTCTCCTCCTTTGTCTTGCGTTTCGGAATAGTTTGCGATCTTTTAAGTGATTCTCGGGGGTTTTCATTTCTAGAAAAGTATTGAATGCTGGTACCCGAAGACGGTTCGCTGGGGGGCGCAGGAGGTATCAGCGCCGAGCAGCGGAGACGGTAACGACGCCATGCATATAGTATGCTCGCTAGTATTGCCGCGCCGAGTAATATGTATAAGATCACATATTGATGTATGTCATGCGATGATATTCTTTCTTCTACGAGTCCTCCAGGGACACTCGCTTTCATGTCTCCAATCTGCCTTCCGATATCCAAAATGCGTTTTTGGATATCGCTGGCATTATTCGAATGCGGCGATTCTTGATGAATTGGTATTGATAGGTTGATTATGTTATTGATAGGCGGTACTTCAAGTTTGAGTAAATCTGGCTGCAAGTTAAGGTCATTTGTGTGACGCTTGTGTGCGAATATTGTAAATGATTCGCCCTTGATGACGCAGCCGTCGCCTACAGTGATGATGCCGGCTCCGGAAACTTGTTCGGCGGTAATTTGAGATTCACATATGACTTTTATTGTTCGACGGTCGCAACAGAAAAATAGGTAAGTGTTTTGTTTGTTTAGCTTTTCCCACCTATCTATACAAACAGTCTTGATAGATTTGCATTGAACTGTATTTTTGTCTTTGATGCACAGGTTGTCGTCTGTATTCATGTGGTAAATAGGTGTTTGTAAGGGACACAAATAATTTGATCCGTCATGTTTTTGGCAATCTTCAACCTCTTTACCTGATAATGGAATATAAGAGTCTTTCTGTATATTTATTGCTAAATGATTGGCGATAGGTAATATGCTAATCATATTCTCATTTAACTGATGAGGCACGGCTATGAGTCTGTAGACCTCGAAGTTGTCTCGGCCAATCAGCGGGATCTTGATTTCAAAAAATAGGTATTGAGACGTCATCCTTGTTTTTACCTTTAGCAAATGATAAATATTCTGAAGGCCGGTTTGAATGTTGTCAATGGGAATAGCCAAGTCTTTTGCTAGCTGCCCTGTGAAGATTGAATTTCCCGTGATAAACATTGGTGATTGTTTCAAGTAAAGTATCTTGTATACTTTTTAAGTTCACTAGTATAGAGTTTGTGATAATCGATGATAACATAAATTCACTCGTGTTTTCGACAGCTAGGACTTCCTTTGCCAAAATATTATTTGCTCTTTCTAAGTCGATGACATGGCGATTGAGTATTTTATGCTGCTTTTCCATTGCCTCTTCTACTCTTTTAAGCAAATTGCTTTCCGCCTCGACTATGAGGCTTTTGACAGAGGCCTCCCAAAGGCCTCCAGCACTAGGCCAAGATGGGGCATTGAAATGCCATTGGATTTCTAACTCTGATAATCTTGTGAAAAATTCTGCGTCCAAGGTTTTCTTCAAGTATATGAACTCCTGACCAATTCGTCTGCTAGCCCCGATAAAATTGGTCCCGTTGTCACTATACATGTGGCTGGGGGCGGCTCGACGGGCTACTAAACGGCGAAGAGCTGATAAGAATGCTGAGCTGCTGAGATCTGATACTAGTTCCAGGTGAACGGCCTTTGTCACCATACATACAAAAACAGCCACATATCCCTTTGTCGTTTTAGCGCCTCGTCCTTTGTGTGTTTTAAGTTCAATGAATCCTGTGTAATAGACACCGGTATGATAAAATGGGCGCGTCGGATTACAGCGCGATTGCGGTAAATCTCTCATGATTTGGTCTTGATTTGTTTTCTTATATCGTATGCACGTCGTACAACGATTAATTTTACTTTTAACCGCTCGATTCCCTCCTATAATCCAGAATTGATATTTCAGTTGTCTCAAGGTTAAGCGTGCTCCTCCATGATGAGTCAATCTATGGGCATTTTCTATAAGCAGGTCTGTCAGGCGGCCTTTGTTTGGTATAATGAGCGGGTATTTCATGTTCGGGTCGATGTTTGCATTGCTAATTCTCCCTCGAACCCTCAGTAAGCCATTCTGATCTAAAAATGGGTTAAGTAACAAGATACTACTTGTCCGTGTAACTTTATGTTGTTTATGTCTTCTTGAAATATTTCCTGCTGAATGTGTTTGATAAACAAATTTCGTGCTCGACGAATCTCTGGTACTGTAATATAAGGCAACGTCGGTTTGTTACGTGATACTACGCGCAATACCCATGCGAGGACGCGTGTCATGTGGTTGATATTGCTGTGTTTATTTATTAAATCTCTGATGACGTCGCTGCTATGACGTTGAGTGGTGACGTTACTTTGTTTTGATACCATGAGCACTTGTTTTGTTGTATATGTATTTTCTTGAGGCTTCGCTTCGTACGTTGGTAACCAAGCAGGTCCATTCCACCACAAGGTGTTTTCTTTGAGTTGGGATGCAGTAATCCCTCGGCTTGCGCAATCTGCGGGGTTTTCAGCAGATTTTACATAACGCCAACAATCTTTTGATATAGCTTCTCTGATTTGCTGCACTCTATTTGATACAAATGGCTTCCACCGAGCGATATCACCCTGCAACCACCCCAAAACTGCAGTCGAGTCGGTCCAGCAGTATAGTTTGATACTAATGCCTGATAAAGCTTTTGTAACTTGTTTTACTAATTTTGAAAGTAATACTGCTGCTGTCAGTTCGAGCCTCGGAAGCGACACGGCTTTCTTTGATGGTACTAGTCTGGATTTCCCAGCGATGATAGTGATTTTGGGAGATGAGATTTGCGCTCCCTGCCCGTTTGTTCGGACTACACTGTAAATGACACAAGCGTACGCATTTTCTGAAGCGTCGCAGAAGCCGTGTAATTCGATAGGATCTTTTTCTGTAGTTTGTAACCATCTATCTATTTTGATATTATTTATTTCGCTTAAATTTGCTTTGATATTTTTCCACTCGCTCTCAATACTTTCAGGCACTTGGTCGTCCCACTCCAAATCTTGTTTCCAAATCGACTGGAATAATAGCTTGAGTTTGGTTGTTGTGGGACAAAGCCATCCTTCGGGGTTAAACAGTTTTGATATGTCTGATAGCAGTGATCGTTTAGTGACCTTTTTCGAATTTGATAAGTCCATCTTTAACTCAAAGGTGAACACGTCTTCTTTGATATTCCAGCTCAGACCCAAAGTTTTTTGGGATTCTTGATGCAAGAAGTCAAATGAATGTTGATTACTTGTAGTGCTCATGCCTTCTAATAACGAGGGGTCGTTAGAAGACCATTTTCGAAGATTAAACCCTCCAGCCTCCAGAAGGTTGATAAGATCTCTTTGTATTTTCTTTGCCCCTTGAATGTCATGATAGCCGCTTAGGAGATCATCCATGTAAAAATCTTGTTCTAGTATTTTTGCTGCTTCGGGATATCGATGACCTTCGTCTAGAGCCAATTGTTTTAGAGTCATCATCGCCAAAAACGGGGCTGACTTAGTTCCATAGGTGACAGTCGTTAAAGCGTATTCTCGCAATGCTTGATTTGGTTTATCTCTCCAAACTATTTTTTGATAACATTGATCTTGCTCGTGACATAAGATTTGTCGAAACATTTTTTCTATGTCAGCTGTGAAGGCGATTTTGTATTGTCTCCACTTCAAAATCAATGTAAATAAATCTGCTTGTAAATTCGGCCCACTGTGCATTAAGTCGTTCAAGCTGTAACCGGACGACGTTGGTGCTGACGCGTTGTACACGACGCGTAAGGATGTAGTTGACGATTCATTGCGTTGCACTGAGTGATGCGGTAGATAGTTACTAGGTGTGGTGTCTCTTTCGCTCTCACGCATATGTCCGAGTTCTTGATATTCATTAATAAATGATTTGTATTGTATTGACAGCTTCTGGTTTCTGATAATTTTTTTCTCCAGCTGATAAAATTGAGCAACTGCCTTTGGTCTTGATGTACCCAGTTTTTCTCCTATGTCAGGTTTCAACGGTAGTCGGACTACATAGCGCCCGTCTGGCCGGCGCGTAGTATTCAATTTAAATTGGTCAATACAAAATTGATCTTCAAATGATAAATCATCGGGGGTTTCAGTTAGATCTTCTATTGCCCAAAACCTACTGATGTCTTCGATATTGTTGATGACCACGTTGCAGTGATAAGATTTCATATTGCCGCATAAAATCCATCCCAAACGGGATTGTTGTGCAATTGGAATTGTTTCATCTATTCTGATAATGGAGGTCAAAATTATATTTGAATAGATATCTGCGCCGAGCAAAACGTCGATCTGTCGACTGATATTGAATTCGGGGTCGGCTAGCTGAATTCCTTCTAGATGAGACCAAGATGGTTTAGCAAAGGTTCGATTAGGTAAATTGTTAATCAGACGATTCATTACAAGAACTTTCGTGTTGAATGTATAATCTGTGTACATTGATGAGGCCGTGATATTGATAAACCCTTTACAGTTGTTTTCTTTTGTTCCAATACCAAATACTGATCCTTTATAACTTTGCCGTCGTAGCCCTAATTGTTGGGCAGCGTTCTCGGTGATAAGTGATATTTGAGATCCTTGATCGATTAACGCTCTTACCTGGATAAGAGATCCGTCTGATGCTTTGACCTTGATAAGTGCTGTTGGTACTAGGGTTTCTGCTTCGTGATCTTGTGACACGTGACCCGTGTTTTTTGATGTACTTGGTTCGATGGCGGCTTGTTTGTTCTTGCCGACAAAGGCCTCGTGGAGTATCGTATTGTGTTCACTGCTGCATTGTTTACACCTCTTCTCGGATTTACATGGGTTGCCATAATGTTTGTATAAGCAATTAGGGCATATTTTTCGTGCTGATATTGTTGCAAGTTTAGTTTCAGGTGTCATGCCTAGAAATTTATGGCATCTAAATAAATCATGTTCGTAGTTGCAATATAAACATTTTGTTATGTTAGTTGCGGCACTTTGATAGGTTTTGCTTGCGAATGCTTGATAATTCTTGTTAGGTGTCGAATGATAGTTGCGGTTTTCTTTGTAATATTGATCATGAGGTTTTTGATATGAGGATGGTCTTTGAAATATGGATCTTTTTTCATAATTTTGTTGAGGTGGTTTTGATATTTCCTGCTTGCGACGCGAAGATTCCAAAGCCGTAAATTTCGTTTCTAAGAAGGTCAAAAACTCGGATAGCACAGGCAACTCTCGCGGGTCTTTTAATTGTTCAATGTAATCACTATGAGAGTCGGCATCGAGTTTTTGCGTTAATAAATGGACTATCAATGGATCCCAGTTGGATGTGTCTACACCCAAATTTTCCACAGCGTGTAGACATTCCTTGGTTGTATCGTGTAGCCTTTTTATAGATGCAGCTGATTGTTGTTGCATGGTGGGTAGTCCAAGAAGAACGTTGATATGCGAACTGAATATTAATTTGGTGTTGTTGTACCTGTGTTGCAGAATTTCCCAAGAAACTTGATAATTATCAGTACTGCCTCTCACTTTAGACTTGAGAAACTGCATTTTCTGCGCGTTTGATATTGTATTATTTTTATGTATTGTCTCGGTGAACAAATCTTTAAATGAAGTCCATTGGTGATAATTTCCGTTGAAGATGGGGATTTCAATAGCCGGGGTTGATTTTTCCCTATGCGATGAAGCCCACATTTTGGTGTTAATAGATTTTTTAATTTCATCGTACTTCTGTTCACATTTGTTGTATGTTTGTTCATACTCCGGTTTTTCATTGATCTGCTCACTATCGATCTCCCAATGTAAGGAGTCGACTACAGACCATCGAGCCTGCACAGTCTTCAGAGCATCTTCGAACTCCCACTTGTCAGTTAGTAACTCCAATTTGATGTTGTTGATAGCACGTTGAAAGGCTTTAAAATTACTTTGTTGCTTTCGGTACATTTCTTCCAATTTACTTGAAGTACCGCTTTCTGTCAATTGATGTGTATCAACTGCCGACGGCTGTTTTATTGTTGGTTCTTCGGGCTGATTCCAGTCCATATTCAGGTTGAATTAAGAAGTAGCAGGTTTTATAAGGGGTTTGTCTTCTCGGTGCACTGGTAAGCACTGTTGTAAAGCTTTGCGAGCTTCGATGTAAATGCTTGATACACGTTGATAGTGATTTTCTGCAAAGTAGACGACCTCTTGGTGTTCATACTCACAAAGAAGAATATGATTTTTTTGGAACTCCGTCCAATATTGTTCCAGAGTTTCCAAGCGCCTTTTGATATATTGTAAAGTTTTTCGTTCTGGACCATCTTTATTAAAATTGATAAGTATCTTTTCAATGGCTTGTGCAAGTTGGCTTTGAGTGTTGAATAAGTCTTCCATGGTTTTACGAGTATATCCGTATGATATAAAAAATGTTAAATCTTCAAAGCGCGGTGGATGTTGCCGGCGCTGATGATATAAGTACCTCGTGTTAAAGCGATCCTTTGCACGGTATATACGAATCTCAATCAGACGGTGAGACCCGCTTGTGGGAGGCCGTCCAGACCGATTCGCTACCGCACGTTGAATCACTAAAGCACGAAAACTCTGATATGATAATTGATAATCCTGTTGATATGCTTCGTGTCTTAATTTGACAACTATTTGATTTTGTTAGTCACTGATACTGTATGCCAAAACGGTGGAGTCGCAAGTCCTTGATATATGATCACGTTCCGTCGTAAAGTCACGTAGCCTTGTTCCTTATACCGCGCACTATTTCAAAAATGATTCGAAGGACCATAAAGATGTACAGTTTGTGTTCGCACATCTATTAGTTGATAGTTGATAATGATAACACTGCAGCTTTCCGTAATAATTGTTTAATGATAAAATGATACAAATGTAAGTTGATCACGAATGCACTCCGCGGCGGTCGGATATGCACTAACTTAACATAAAGAAATTAATGCTACGTGGCATAAAGTGCTGACGGCAGTATGATCGGTTTGTACGGACCGTACAAGATATGATATATGAGCTAAGAAAATACGATGTGAAAGGATATTTCATTACATCTATAGGTACCTATAGGTAATTCAACAACTGCCACCATTTAACACTGACAACGCAGCGTCTAGTCACGAGAAAAGATCTAAGCCACAATTAGCTTCTGATAATCTTCGGGAGGGAAGATGGCTGATTGAAACATGACTGACTTTTAATAGGTACTTTCGATTTATTTTTACTCTCAGTAATATTAATATGCATACGAATAAAAAACTAGAAGTCACAATTATTAATAACTCTTTGGCTTTCTGTGACAGGGTTCTGTAGAGGATCAACAATGAAAGTTGTTGATCCTCTAGATTAGTCTAGATCCTCTACTTGAGAAAGTACAGTCGAGTTCTTAAATATATAGGTATGAATACTCGTATATTTTTGAACCTTAGTTCAATGGGGTAAGGTGGAAACGTGTACCTAAACATATCTAAGAACTCTACTGTACAGAGCTATCTACATTTCTAATAATATTAGGAAGCTGCTGATATATTTATACAAAATTACAATGTCATCTCCGAATAATGATTATAATGAATCATGAATTAACACAAGCCACGTGTCGGAATGCCTGGATGATGCCTATCATATTCTGCAAAATATATAAAAACATTGCGAAACCTTTCGCATCGAGCTAAGCGGCTCGAAGCGAATGGTCATTAAATTTTACGACGCATGAGGAAAGGCCCCTTATATTACCTTGACCATAAAAAATACTTTGCGATCAATTGCCGGTGCGGCGTCAAGGGGATCGTATACAATGCCTAAATGTAGAATAACAATTACTTAACTAGGTCATTTCGTTCCCTCTGACTATTGTTCATGAATAGGTATCTACCTACCTACGGCCTAGTTCCTGCTTTAGCGTTGTGACACTTGTGACTGATGGTTTTTAGGGTTTCGGGACTTCCGAGGCCCGAAGGGAGCCCAACGGGACCCTATTAATATGCCTACGCTGTCTGTCCGTCCTAATTTTAAAGAGCTATATCATTTGACCCGTAATAGATAGCGGGTTGATTTTTTTTCAGAATAAGTTAGTGTTTATACGGTTTCCGTGCAAGAAACATTTCTTTTTAACGTATGTTTATTTTTGTTGTACCAATCGTGAAAACGGCAAAAATTACAAGCATCATTTTTAAAGTCATTTGGTGGCGTCTTAAGTGATAGTAGTAAGTATAAACACTTAAATTCGTTATAGGTATGTGCTTTCATTTAGTTTTTTTTCAGATTTTTAGTATTTTTAGTTTTGGCTAGTTTGATTAGGGAACCGTAAAATGTGGGCTAGAGTATGCAAAGGAATATGGCACTGTGGTCCATTAAGGCAACATTGGCGATATAAGCCAAATGCCTTTTAAATTATCCCCTGGTGTGAAACGCCCTATACAGGGCTAGGTGGAAGGAAGGTGGAAGCCTTTGCCCAACATTTGTTATTATGGGACATTATGGGCTGTTAAATATAATATTAAATAAACAAAACTTAGCAATAAGACTAATAGGAATATTGATAGCCAGCATATTCCACAAAATGTCTGTGGGAGTGGGAGTTGGGTCTCCGCTCATTCGATTTGAAATCGGAATATACCTACTGTAGGTACGGCAGTGCCGTTAAATTCTGCAACTTTGTCATTTAAGCTTAACTTTGCCTATTTCATTTCAATTACGATATATCGCATTTGCTTAGTTTTTTCTTAATTTTTACCATTTGGTAGTAGGGTAGTTCTACCAGCGTTTCAACCGCTTTGACTTCGGTGTCGCATTTTTAACCATTTCCCTGTACGAGTAGGATAACCATTTTCGGTTATTTTGAAGAATGCCTGGACTCCTAGAAAATAACCGAAAATGGTTATCCTACTCGTACAGGGAAATGGTTAAAAATGCGACACCGAAGTCAAAGCGGTTGAAACGCTGGTAGAACTACCCAGTAATGTTCATTATTATGGCAACATATAATTCATTTTTTTTGATAACTCCATTGTTGCTCCGCCAGTTGTGCATCTTAAGTTGGAGTGAGTGGAAGCATTTTTTTAGTGTCTCAGAACTTTTGAATTGTAACCTACAAAAAAGGTTTTTTTTAACAAGGAGTAACGTCCCAGGGTCGGTAAAGACTATCTATTTTCTGTGGGTTTTTTTTTTACAAATGGACACGATTTCATTATAATACCGTAGTAGGCAATGTTAGGCAGTGTTTTGGAAACTGTAGTGACACAACTATGCCTGCGTCCAGGGCTGTCAATAGCTGGGTTTTATAAATGTACAGAAAAGGGTAAAACTAGGCGTGCCTAAATTGCTTAAATGAGTTTATTGGTCTTTGCCTACCTCTCTGGAAAACAGGCGTGATTTAATGTATGTACCTGTGTATGTATGTTTATTTGAGTTAAATCTTGCAAGTCGATTTTCACCAATTTCCAGTGGTCGAATTGACTCAAAATTTAGTGTTAGTAGATCTGCTGACAATTCCATAATAAAGTACCGTTAGCAAAAAAGCTTATATTAAAAATTTAATTTTTAAAAAACATGATTACAAACTTTTACTACTTTTTATTTTTATTTCCTAGCAAATGTACAGTGGTGGACATATAATTAGAAACACTTGCGACGTATTTCACATTATACAAGGCACATTGCTGTAAAACTTTTGTTTTTGGAAATAAAACAACAAAATGCATAGCATACGTTCAACAACTTATAATTAATTAAAAAACAATTAAATATCCGAGTTTACAACTACCATTTAGATATTTAGTTACGTAGGTACAAACAACTAAACGACATTCGCAGTACCATCCGTCATGGACAAGTAATTAGAAACACTAAAGAAATGAGGTAAAAATCAAAGTTATTAACGTGTTAACGTCAACAATTTCAAATTATTTATGTAAAATAATGTTTGGTTTACAACATTTCTTAAAAAATCATATTTAGTTGCATAGCCTTTGTTATTAATGACGGCTCTGCAACGACGTGGCATTGATTCAAGTAATTTCATACATTTATCGAGTGGGATCGAGTTTCATGCTTCAACAAAGGCTTCGTAAAGTTCATTTTGACTGGAATTACGTTTAACAGAGACTTTTTTTTAACGACGTACCACAAATTTTCAATAGGATTTAAATCGGGACTATTTGCAGGCCAGTCGAACACGTTGCTCACTAAGAAAGGATTTAACACTGCGGGTCGTGTGTTTTGGGTCGTTATCGTGCTGAAAGATCCAGGTCACAGGCAAATGGTCGTCGGTGTAGGGAATCATTGTCTCTTCTAAGATGTTTTTGTATTGAAATTGATCCATTTTACCTACCTTCAATCTTACGGACGGGTCCAACTCCGCAACCAGAAAAACATCCCCATACTTTAATATTACCACCGCCGTGTTTGACTATGCTCCTCGTGTATTTATAATCAAAAGCGTGGTTTATTGTACGTCTAACGTAGCGTTTGCCGTCAGAATTCACCATATTTATTTTTGTTTCATCCGAGGATAACACTTTTTCCATTCTCGTACGGTCCAGTTAAGATATTTCTTTGCAAATAATAATCGCTTCTCTCGGTGTTGCTTGGTAAGAAGCGGTACCTTTCGAGAAACCCTCCCGAACAATTTAGCTTCCACTAATCTGCGGCGTACCAGTTTCGAGGAAATGTTCCTTGGGTCATCAGGTGAAAAAACTTCATCTCTTATCTCGTTGGAGCCTTTAAACGGGTCTTGTTTAGCTACACGTATTATTTGCAAATCTTCCCGGGGAGACGTTTTCCTTGGTAGAGATTTTCTAACAACACTTTTAGTAGTTCCGTTTGTTTTATAATGAGCAATAGCGTTGAAAACTTTCTTCACAGAACATTCTAGATGTTTAGCAATTCTTCTATAAGTCCACTTTCGATCTAAATGTAATTTAACGATTAATTGCCTAGTTGACTTGTCACAACTCTTATTTTTACCCATTTTTAACAATACTTACTATTCACGTAATTCCAAATTGACGTTTAATTGCCGCCAAAACTACAGGAAAAGCGTAAAAAGAGGTTTTTTTTTTAATTTCAAAAATGGAACGAACCATGGGTCCTGTTTCTAATTAGTTGTCCAAGCGGCCAGTAATAGAAATTCAACTATCATGATATTTAAACTCTTTTAATAATTAAAGATAGAACAGATTTATTTTTAATTATATTTTTAACTCATTGGCTATATTCTGGCATAGTTAATAGTGATTTAATGAACATATTTTTTACTCATAACGATAGTTCATTCTGTGTTTACCTACCTAAGTTTTATGTACTGTTTCTAATTATATGTCCACCACTGTATATATATTATATTATATTATAGGCATTTACTTTTAATTGTCTTGTTATAAAAAAAATATTATTTGTTGAATATTACGTAACTAAAAATGTAAAACTTTTTTAAAATAATAATCTTTTTTGGCACAACCCTACAGTTAATGACTTTTTTGTATAGAAAGTTGGAGGAACCTGCTACAAGTTTGCCTATTGCCTGTGAAAAAAACGTATGAAGCTTATGGCAATAATTTGACTGCCAGGGACAACTGGGACAAGCATGTAGACGAATAAATATTATTACAAATAGCAACACATTATTGATAGAGATATCCGTCTAGGCAAAGTTACGTCTTAGGCTTACAATTTTGCCTGCCACTTTGATTGCTTGTAATTCGGAAATATTGTATGATTACCTAGTGAGATTTGAGTCCTATCCTATCTGGTAAGGCATAGGATTTTCTTTCCGCCTAATACTCATTAAATGCCATAAGAAAAATAGGTTTACAGATATAAGAAAAAAACAGCAGCATTGCTGCATTTTACGGTACAGAATCCTCGGTGCGCGAGTCTGACTCGCACTTGTCAGATTTTTTGAAAATAGTAATTGTGACATACAGAAGGACAACGATGGCGAAGCATTTTAGATATCCCGGTTTACAGACAGGAATATTCAATTCTGTTTTTTTTTTTTTAATTATTTCCTCAATACAGTAAACTTTTTTTACAAAACTTTTCGCCAAACTGCGGTAATAGTTTGTTGGCAAAAAGTACGCTAACGTGGTTAATATTTATCCATAAAAATCAGGTTATCTGATATCCAGGTCGATTTTTAGTACATTAATTGATTTACTGCTAATCAAGATCAACATGAGTACATATAAAATCGGTCTTCGTATGAAGTTTTTTATTTACACAAATGATGGAATTCTCTGTACTTACTCATTTATTTTTTTACCGACTTCAGAAAAAGGAGGAGGTTCCCAGTTCTTCGAAAACTCTTTAGTTTTCTTTTATTATAGTATGTGTCATCAAATCCGTTTTCTTTTTTTCCGAAACAGACTTACACATACCACCTCGTGGTGGTTTGTCTATGTGACTTCCTCCGGTTCTGATTGCAGTATGCACATGGTAAGTATGCACTCGAAAATATAGACGCCGGAAGCGCAATGCTATACGTATTATAAAGATTGATGCAAAGCGCTTCGTCCGAAAAGGCAAAAGTACAACCAGGAATGTCCAAAAGAAAAAGGCTATACAAGAGCATGAAGTTCATATGCGCGTACTTCCTTTTCGTTTTGATCGGCAATATTATAATTTATAGCCGATATGGCAATATATAGTGTTTCCTACTGTAATATCTGCGAGATCGGTCTAGCCGTTTTAGAGTCCATAGGGAACATATACACATCGAGTTGCATATACATGTAAATATATAGATAGTTGTAATGTTCCTTGTGGCAGAATGGTTAAAAAACTAAAGCCAAATCGTAACAGAGAAAAATGGCCGTCAATGTTATGTCAAGTCCGTCAAGCAAGTTGAGTAAGTGTCATGTCAATCGAGTTGGGTTGAGTCAGGTCAATCGTTTTAGAGTTTATTCGCGATTTGCGAAGGTTTTTGTGTTTTAGGTGGATGATCAACGTTTAAGTAGTATATAATTGATCCATAAGTTCTATGAAATGAATTGGTAAGTATAAATCCGATGATCCTGCCATTTACATGACCTAAAACTACCAATTTTTACGAAACAGTGCAACCTTATTTACTACTCGTTATCAGTCTATTTGCAAACGGGTTTTACTTCATCGTTATCGTTTTGAAACCTAGTTAACTTTTTAGTTGGTTGGTCTGAAACAAAATAAGGTAAGGTATTTACTTAACACATTTACAATTGCAGTATCAGCTTCAGCTAGTCACCATGTTTGCAAGCCTTAAGAGTAAAATAAAGGAGGAGACTGGAAGTGACATAAGTAAATTGACAAGCAGTTGGCGCACTGGTGCCTTTTTGGGTCGAATCACATTAAGAGATGACTCTGTAAGTGTTTTGTTATTCACCTTGACATAAATTGTGCTAACTATGACATGAAAAACTTTGAGTGAAATGATTTTACTAAACTCTAAAAGTGAATAGGTAACCGGTCTTAATGATGAAACATACTATTAATTAAAGGTATGTAAAAACTGCCTGTTTGTAATAAAGGCAGAAGCAATTCCTCAAAATTATTGATATATATTAACAATACTGAAATGAAAAGTGTAAAGTTTGTCAGTATTGACCTAGCAGTTTTTTAACTAACTACTATGACGTTTCAAAAGAGTTTATTATTTGTAAACCTACTTGAATAAAGATTATTCTGATTCTGATTCTGATTCTGATTAATAGAGATTTATCTGTTTCTTAGTGTGATTGCTATAGCTAGCTGAACACAATTAAGAAGCTGAGGGTATTCTATTGATGCTCATAGCAGTTGTTAAATGTAACAAATCAACACTATTTGGTGAGGCAACATCTTACAATAGGCACAAGTTCTTCAGGTTTTGATAATAGAGTCTAGTTCAGATATTTTTAAACACCTTATGTCTTGTTCTGATATATTTGATAGCGACTGTACCTCAAAATGCCATGTATTCTCCAACCCACTTCACAAGCACTGGAGGGGCTTCATAAGCCTGTCACTGTGAGAACAGAACAGTTTAGTTTAGGTGGTTGTATCATATTTGTATTGTTATGAAATAAAGTTTGCTTAGAATTTTGACAAACCTTAAATATCAGATAACAGTATTTATTATATTATATAACAACAACAATGGTAACAATAAGAGTAAGGTCCAAAAAGTTAGGCACGCAAACTCACAAAATTAAATTTGGTATGAAACTTTTCCGCTGTGCAACAAAAATAACTAGACAACTATTGTAAGGATACTTTTTGTCTCACAACTGAACTTTTTTCGCCTTCGTTGTTTATATGGTTAACTACGTTTAACTATGGTCCAACTTTTTGTCCTCACGCAGAAATTGAGATATTATTTATTTACAGTCAACAGCCAGCCCCTCCAGTTCCACCGGTCAAGGAGACACAACATCGGATGTGAGTATGATTCAGCATCACATTTGCTTCATATTCCTATTTAAAGTAGAGCTGAGTTAGTTTAGTTTTTTGAATGCTAATGTTATTAGTACTCAGAACAAAACAATTGCAATTAGATTTGTAACATTTTAAATAATCAGAATCAGAATCAGAATAAATCAGAATTCAAGTAAGTTTACAAATAATAAACTCTTTTGAAACGTCATTGTAGCGACTTAGCCTAAATTGACCTAAATCATTTAAAGTTTACCAATTACAGTTAGGTGCAAAACTGAGTCAATATTAGCACCTTAGTAGAATAGTTATCCTTGAAGTTAGCTACAAATACTGCTGTATAAATAATTTATTTGTCATTTATAATATTTTAAAGATTTTGAACCAAAAACTGTAAAAATTTATTTATTTATTTATTTAATCTTTATTGCACAAAAAAGAATACACTTAATATGCAAAAGGCGAACTTAATGCCGTAAGGCATTCTCTACCAGTTAACCTTTAGGCAAAGCAGAGATTGTAGTGGCGGTGCAACATAGATTCTGACTTAACTATATACTATATACTTTCATAAACATATACACTTACATAATATCAATATGCTACATAAATATAAATACATGAAATACACTAATAAATAAATACATACATAATATGTATATACATATAAGCAAAAAACAAAACAGATAAAGCAATCAGAAAACCAAGATGATGTCAATTCTACCTGCAAAGAAATTCGCGAACTTTCTTTTTAAAGGCAAACTTGTTCGGAGCTTTCTTCATTTTAAGGGGAAGGTCGTTCCAAAGTCGTGCTGCCTGAAGGGCGAAGGAGTTGGACATGAAACTTGTGCGGTGAGGAGGGATGGAAAGTGTGAGGTTTTCAGTGGATCGTAGCTGACGGATGTGGGTAGAACCCAGAAATTTAAAAAGAGATTTTAAGAATTCAGGAGATTGCGGATCGTACAGAATATTATAAAGGAAACAGAGTAATCTACTTTTGCGACGTTGGCGAATAGGAAGCCATCCAAGTTGGGAGCGGAAGGAAGAAACGTGATCATATTTACGAAGACAGAAAACAAAGCGAATGCAATTATTGAGAAGGCGATCCAACTTATCGAGTTGTCCTTCGCTCAGATCCGGATAACACACGTCACCATAATCAATGATGGGAAAGATTAGAGACTGCACAAGGGATACCTTGGTCTTAATAGGCAAAAAGTGCTTTAGTTTATTAAGAGAATGAAGAGAGCCCATGACCTTGCGACTTATTTCAGTGACATGTGTTCTCCAATTGAGAGAGTTATCCATATAAATACCAAGATCCTTGACGCTGCAGCTAAATGGGATATTAATACCATTAAAATTTGGTGGCTGAACAGCATCAAGGTTAATTTTATTGAGCTGGCCAGAACTACCAATGATAATAGCCTGACACTTGGCTGGGTTCACGAACAAGCCAAATTTTTCGGACCACTGTAATATGTGTCGGAGATCGTCATTAAGCTTGTCGGTAATTCATTTAAGGTCAGTCGCCTTACAGTGGTCGTACAGCTGAAGGTCATCAGCATACAGATGGTAGGAGCAGCCAAGCCCAGGTGTAATGAAGTTGATGAAGGTGGAGAATAATAAGGGGGAGAGAATACCTCCTTGTGGCACGCCAGCCTCTAAGTCACACCAATCGGAAAAGGACCGATCAACGCGAACCGCTTGCTGACGCCCCCGGAGATATGAAGACAACCAGTTGAGAGCAAGATGTGAAACATTAAGATGCTTAAGAAGTGCTAGGAGGATGTCATGGTCAACTGTGTTGAATGCATTTGAGAAGTCAATAAGAATAAGAACTGTAACCATACCGTCCTCCATGCCCCGTCTAATATCCTCCGTGACCTTGAGCAACGCTGTACATGTGCTGTGGCTAGGACGAAAACCAGATTGATACGCACTAAGGATATTCTGGGAATGAATAAAACTAGACAGATGTTTATGTGCAACCGCTTCAGCAATTTTGGATACAAAGGGCATTATAGAAATAGGCCTGAAGTTATTAGGGCACGTGGGATTACTAATTTTGGGTAGCGGAAGTACAAAGGCTTTACGCTATAGCAAGGGAAATTCTCCGCTGAGAAGGGAAAAATTAATGATGTGAGTAATTATCGGAAACACACAGGCAAGTACCATCACGATCATGACACGACTCACATCATCACACCCTACAGCCCTGGATTTAATGGCAGAGATAACCTTCCTTACGTCAGTTTGGGAAACGGTAGAAAAAGAAAAGGTCTTATTTAAAGAAGGAGGAAGAGAAGATAATTCTACAAGGGTGATAGCTTTAGTATTTAAGTCAACAGAGAGAGCAGAAGAAAAATGTCTATTAAGATCATTAAGAGAAATCGATGAAGAGCATTTATGAAAAAATTCAATTTATGTTTTATACTAGTAATTTAGTTTTCTCTATGGCAACCCCAAATAAGAAAACTATTAAAAAAAGAATTCCATTATTTTTAAAATGAGGTATCAACTGCTTGGATCAGGGATGTAGTTTTCTAGTTATTGCAGAATTTTAATCCGCTACCATAGTGAACTAACAACCAGTTTGTGTGGCTAATCTGTCTCGGTGTAAAAGTGAACCGTGCACCGAACTAATGTCGCCAATAACTGCCACCAAAAGTATGCCCGATTTTAATAATTTTCTACTTATTTTAAAAAGGCTAAATTTCTTTAATTTTATCAGGGTTCACAGAGAGAATTAAAATATTACACAAATAAAAAAAGTTTATTTCAACAGGTTTTACAATAAAATTACTTAATAACTGTAATTGACAGGTAAATCATTTGGTAGGAGGATTTCTAGCAAATTTCAAGGAGTACTTGTCGTATTAAACATTTAAAAATACCTTTAATTATCATCAACTTATTTACATTCTACAAAGGTGCTAATATTGACTCAGTTTTGCACCTAACTGTATGTGTTATGATGACTTTAAACCCGCCAAGTCCTATTACGTTCAGCATTATAGTACAGTCACCAGCAATAATATATTATCTAACATTGGGCGTAAAAATATCTGACACGTCTTTATTACTGGACACAAGAGGGTGTCAGATATTTTTAAGTGCAGTGTTGTATAATATATTATTACTGGTGACTGTACATAGCAGTAGAGATCACCAAATTGTAGGAAACATCCAGAATACTCATTAAGATAGATGCAGCCAAGTGATCAAATTGTTCAGGTCATCCACAGGTCATTCTTGATCTCGTACCGTTACAACCATACTGCCGCTGGTAGCTTAGCAGCCTTCCTTCCTTGGCTGTTTGTTTGTTTGTCAGCAGCACCAGAAGAAGCTACGCGACCGAAGAGCTCAAAATGATCTGCACTCAACTCTATTGTCAAGAGAATAATTATGTTGTCTCAATAATTTTGAGCATGTTATTCTGCTTAGCTACTTTTGATGCTAACTGTTTAAATTTAGCAATAGAATTAAACTAACTTTTCAGTGACTTAGAGATAGAGACTTGAACTTTTGACATAGGTAGCTCAGAAGTGGATGACGTTATAAAATAGTCAATGGGTTTTAAAAACATGCATAAGAATAAATAAATTATATTATTTTGAGGACTATGTTATAATAACATTACATTATATTTCCAAAAGTGTTAATTAATAATGTCCAGTCCATATCTCCGCAACTGGAGTCCTACCTGTCGGACCGTACTGGTGGGCGAGTCGACCAAGTAGCCCTACAGCAGCAATACGCATCGCAGCTTGAAGCGAAGCTCAAGGAGCGGGATACGTACTGGGAACAGAAAATAGAGGAACTCAAATTGTCACTGGCTTCTGTTCAAGGTGTGTATTGTAATGTCAAGTAATTTTAATGTTGGGAAAAAGTAGGTATATCGGAGCAGTTACTGGCTTCCTAAGCTTATTATAAAACATTATTTCGGCATTGGTACATAAGAGTAAGGTAGGTTGATGTTGTTGTCTCTTTCTGTCTACATTGTTTTTATGGCATTTAGAAGGCAAACAGTGGCCACTTGGTAAATAAATGAATTGCAATATTATGTAACTTCAGCACAAAAAATCTTTATATAAAGATTTGATGTTAAGCTTTGCAAGAATAATGTCTTAAAGGAAAAAAACAGCTGTTTTTTTTTAATTTTAATTGGACTTTGAAGCCCATAGACATTTGCAATCTTACAATGAAAATCTCAAGACTGTTAATGCGATGCCAACGCTGAGGACTTAGGTGGAATCATCATCATCATCATCATATCAGCCGAAAGACGTCCACTGCTGGACATAGGCCTTCCCCAAGGCTCTCCACTTAGACCGGTCTTGTGCCTTCCGCATCCACCGCGATCCCGCGATCCTTACGAAGTCGTCGCTTCATCTTGTTGGAGGCCTACCAACAGCTCGTCTCCCGGTCCGTGGACGCCATTCGAGAACTTTCTGGCCCCATCGGCCATCAGTCCTGTGAGCAATGTGCCCCGCCCACTGCCACTTAAGTTTCGCTATTCTTGGGGCTATGTCGGTAACCTTAGTTCTACTGCGGATATCATCATTTCTGATTCTATCCCGCAGAGAAACCCCGAGCATAGCTCTCTCCATAGCCCTCTTAGGTGGAATGCCTAAGCTATTCTAGTCAAAATTATCATCATAGTAATCTAAGTATAATATAAAAATGAATCGCAAAATGTGTTGGTAAGCGCATAACTCAACAACGCCTGGACCAATACTACCAATTCTTTTTTTTAAATGTTCGTTAAAGTCCAAGGATGGTTTTATGGCGAGAAAATATCGAATAATTTCTAGGAAAGTCAGAAATTTGCAGCGGGGCAAAGCCGCTGGCGGGCCGCTAGTTTATAATAAAAACAAATAATTATAGTCAAACGCATATTCCTCGGTAGCAAATGGTACAATTGTACGTTTATCTTTCTAGTCAAACTAGGAACCCTTATGGTTTCGCTATGTCCGTCCGTCCGTCCGTCCGCAGAGTAGCTAAGATACTCTTAGTACTAGAAAGCTGTAATTTGGCATGAATATACAAATTAGTCACGGCAACAAAATGGTAAAATAAAATCTTGAAAAAAAAAATCTGTAGTACTTAACGGCTTCGGAACCCTAAACTGTTCACGGTATGACATGCTCTTGCCCGGTTTTTTTATGATAAGGAGAAGGCACGCGAACACTCAGGCCACCTGATGTTAAGTGGAATGTCAGACCCATGGACATTTGAATTCACAAGACTATAATCTTAGACCTCAAATGCGTTGACAACCCTAAGGACTAAGATGGAATGCCTCTATGCTAGTAATTTTACCGGTTTGCTTATCCCCACACCGGAACACAACAATGCGAACATTGTTGCTTGGTGGTTGGTTAATGGATGAAATGGTGGTAGCGATCCGGACGGAAGCCGCACAGCGACCTAACACCACTGAAACTTATGCATGCATATGTAGGCCCTGTAGATACATTCAGGTAACTAAATGTGTAGGGTTTACTACTTTTCTCTGATATTACTTACGATAGCGGTTGTACAGGGGAGGAGGCGCTGGCAGCGCAGACGGTGGCGCGCGCGGCGCAGGCCGAGGCCGCGCGGGCCGCCTCCGAGCGCGACGCCGCCGAGAGGCAGCTGGCAGACTGCCGCGCTCGCCTGTCCGCGGCCGAGCGCGCGCAGGACAGGCTCGACACGCTCACGGTTACTCTCAACTACTAGCCATATAACACTCCAGCACAGTATACAATACTATCCGAAGTCATGGGGTAATAACAACGGTGCTGTTGACTCAATGACAGTCTCCGTAAGAGTTACGGAGATTAAAATTTCAATCACACCTTTCATTACTTTGCGAATTGGACTGGCAACAGGCTAGAGAAACTACATATCGTTTACTAAATTATATCAGCAGAAAGTCTTGCAAGAGTTATACTAGGTTTAGCCCACAGATAATATAAAAACCGGCATAGTGCGAGTCGGACTCGCGCACGAAGAGTTCCGTCCCTGTGTCTGTTTGTACCCAAATCTTGTTGTATAGGAACTTCCTTAATTATTATATGTTAAATTAATTATTTATTTTTGAAGTGAAATTGTAAATAAATATGCTGTTAATATTTGAACTGTCTACTTGTTCCTGTTGCCGTTATTAATATCGAACAAAAAACAGTAAAAAGTCACGTTTGTTGTAGGGAGCCGCGCCCCTTTAATATTTATTTTATTCTGTTTTTAGTATTTGTTGTTAAAGTAGAAACATAAATACATCATCTGTGAAAATTCACACTGTCTAGGTTTCACGGTTCATGACATACAACCTGGTCAGACAGACGGACGGTCGTCTTAGTAATAGGGTTCCGTCTTTACCCTTTGTGTACGGAACTGTTTAATAAAATGTTACAAAGATACAAATTAAGTACAGACTAATTGATACGTATTATATCGTTAAGTTAACAGTGAACCGCGTTGATGAACGCGGGGTGAACGGTGAACGTAATCGATATATAATTTGCAGGAGGAGTTGGAGCAGTGCAGGCGGGAGTGGGCGCGCGAGCGGGGCGAGCTGGCGGCGCGGCTGGGCGCGGCGGAGGCGCGCGCGCGCGACGCGGCCGACGAGCTGGCCGTGCTGCGCGCCGCCGCGCCGCCCGCCCACGCCCACCACCACATGCCCTACCCCGGTATACAACCCAAAAAAACATTTAACAAAAGAAGGGAGCAATCAATATTTTTTTCACACCACCTGCTCGACAATGCCAAATTACATATCATGCAAACCTTACGCAAACCAACTCATTAAAGCCCTTGGCTTTAGCCGGGGTGTAATGTTGTACTGAATCTCATTATAACTCGCTGGGTTGTAATGTTTTCACTTTTCATAGTTCTTATTACAATGGCCTTAAAGTCTAATTTCGTAATAAAAGATCGACTAATACTCGAAGGCCGGGCGCGGCGCCGCCGCCACCGCCGCGTCGAACCTAATTTGAAAATCGAACATTTTCTAAAATCGAGCTGGCCACGGCAAGCTGAATGGAACACATTTGAAATTAAACAAAAGCCGCGAGTATTGTAAGACGCTGCAATAAAATACATTGGTGATAACTGCAAAGTTTTAAATAAATATTGTCTTTCCACAACTGGACTAATGTCTCAAATATCAATTTTCACTTTTAATTTTAATTTACTATAATAAAACGCTGTTTTTAGTAGACTCGCTTTTTTATTGTCTCGCAAAAGGTGAGAAAAGTAGAGTACACTCCTCGGGGATAAAGCTGTTTTTGTCTTGGGCGCGCTTGAACCCCTCACTGCGCTCGGGAGTTAAATCTGGAGTCCTTCGTTACGTTCAGATTTCAATATCGCGCCCGTGACATAAAACTGTGCTTTATCCCCTCGGTGTATAATCTACTATTATGTACTTTGAGGGACCATACAAAATACTCTAATATTATCGGTGTTGCTGTAAGGTTATGTTTAGTATTATTTTAGTGTAAATCTCACTGTTACAAATAGAAAGATAACATTAAGCAGAGCAGAGAACTATCGCAATTACCTCTTCACTTGCAGAGGTTTTTCGGCTTGCGGGAACGTCGACATCCGCAATGCTTCATGCAGCAACATTTAATTCATTATCTAAACTGGTTTTTTAATTCATTTTGCACCACGTTATTATTAACTTACCTAGTATCTTTTATCCCTTCGATGTATAAGTGCACAACAAACGTTAACATAGTACAGAACATAATTACAATTTATTTTCGTAAGATCACGCCTTCATTTACAGAGGGGGTAAGCAGAGCTACAAAAATACCAACAACCTAAAAAGACTGGTTTATTTCCAATTCTATCTATACTACAAGCCCTTATTCCTTTAGTCGCCTCTTACGACATGCACGGGAAGACATGGAGTGGCACTATTTTAACCCGGCAACCACTCGGACTGCTGGGCAATGGCGTCCCTTCTGTATAGGTAGCTCCCCTTGGGCATAAATGATTTATATTTGTTTTTATCTTTAGACGACGTGACTCCGACGGGGTGCGAGGACTTCGACCGCGTGTGCCGCGAGCGCGCCGTGCTGGCGCGGCAGCTCACCGAGGCCAAGATGGCACTCGCCGACGTCAAGACCTCCTGGAGCGGCCAGATCGCCTCTCTAGAGACACAGGTTCAACTCTTATCACATACCTTACGTCATACGTAAAAAACTTAAGTAAAGCACCTGTTGTATGTAGTTTTGTACAAAGTAAGGGGGTGACCACACCGGAGCTTAACGGTGCGTAAAATAACGGTCCGTCAAAATTGACGCCATGTACTTAGTATGGCCCGTTCTCCTGTTTACGCATTGTCACCATATTTTACGCGTCGGTGTGGTCGCTCCCTTACGTCAAATTTCAAATATAGAATGTCGATCAGTCTATACAGATGTGCTCTCTATTCTACTGCGTTAAAACGATATTGTGTTTGACGTGTTTTAGTATCGTTTACAACTCTGCCGCCATTACTGTCAATTTCATAAGAGTTATCAGAACGTTGACAATACGGAAACTCGTCAAAGGCGATATCGTTATAGCGCATTAGAATAGAGGTCCTTGACATTTACTTAAGTTTTTCACCTATAAGTAACATGAAATTGAAAGGTCGTGACAACGATATTAAAGACTCAAACTGATGCTCACGCGACTAAATGAGCATTCTTCAAAATAAGTGCACATAATTAAGGACTGGAATTAAAAAAGGATTTTTTCCATTACGTCACAAAAATTGTAGTGTATTTTTTTTTAAACTCCCAAGTACTAGTAAAGTTGCGCCTTACAAGTTCATCGTACTTGTACTGTCGCATCGGATGCGGCGCGATGGTCGCGCGCGTCAGTCGCATTGCCCGCAAACCACGGATGTCACATTTAAGGCGTCAAAAAGGCATTATAGCAGTTTTTAGGGTTCCGTACTCAAACTAGGAACCCTTATAGTTTCGCCGTGTCCATCCGTCCGTATTTTTTTTTAGTGTATACACGTAACTTGATGATGTATTTTTTTTTCTCGTCTACTATAAGGGTAGACGAGAAAAAAAAATACATCATCAAGTTACGTGTATACACTAAAAAAATATATATATATAGTATGGGGTGTGGGTGTATAGGTGTTTCAAAGTTATTACGGGTTTGTGAAAACAGTTTTTTGATTAAGTAATTCGTTTATGAAACATTAAGCTTTAAAGCGCTTATTTTTGTTAGACTCAAGCATCCCCTCTCCCCCTACAGCCAAAACTACAAATACTAAAAATAAAAATAAAAACTTAAATGAAAGAGCATATAACGAGTTTTAAAGGAAAACTATCACGACTAAGAAGACATCATTAGTTCTTCAGATACAGGCGATTAAAGTGTTTATACTTACTAAAATCATCTAAGACGACTCTTGACTTTAAATAGAAAATTAGTTATTATTTGTTGATGTGTATTTAGAGTACGAAAGCGTCGCTCATCGCCGTACATACCTACCCCGGCTATATACAATAGCCTACAAAAATTTGTTCGGGTGTATATCACCTATTAATCCCGCATAATCGTGATAGGAAAGTAGACTATATTTATTTGTACGTGTATGTATTTTCTGACTCGGCGAACAGTTTTGCATGAAGTTTATTTGCATGAACCTGCATGATTTTTCATAATCAAAAAGACAAAATAATATTATATTTACTATATTGCCGTTGCGCAAAGCGTTGCACGTGCTTTGGTTTCCCTCATCTGTTCTGCTTAAAAAAGAATTATATTTTTAGTTGTAATAAGCAATTAAGCATCCACATTATACGTTGTGCGTGTGAGGTTTATAAGCTGTAGATACACACAGTCCCATTTTTGTAATTTTGTGTAAGTAAATAAAACCAAATTCAATCAAGTATTGTCATATGATACTGTTTCACTAGGTGGCGCGATTGTCGCGCCAGGCCGGCGAGGAGGGTGCTGATAGGAGAAGAGTAGAAATAGAGAAAAAAGAGATGCAAGAGAAACTTCACAACATGGCAGCTGAGATGGAGAAAACGAAGCAGAACTTAATCAACAGTGAAGCGAAGGTAAGGTATTAATAAAACTGTTAGATTTTTGTTTTGTTCTTTGTTGGTCGGGCTGGTAAGTTTCACTGCCAGTCGATTACTCTAACTAAGATAAATAACTCCCTCAACATGATCTATCAATCCTAATCCATTGTACATTTGTTGTCTCCGGCAAACCTGAATTAAGTAGTGTCTACTTTCTTCTGCTTCTTTCATGTATGCATGTTATATTGCTAGCGATGCGCAACCGCCAAGACTACATGTAACTCATAAATAGTAAAAATAAACATTAACAACTAGAACCGAAATTTTATAATTAACTAAATGCTGACGAAAGTTAGGCGAGATAACTAAATTTTTCTCGTGCTGCTTTATTATTATTAACTAGAAATCTGTCAAAATGTATGGAATTGGGATACACCTAAAAAGCTGCTCGCTTTTTCATTTTTATTAATGCAATAAAAGTAACCTTGCCTACTTACTACGAAAAAATGGCCAAGCTTTTTGGAAATACGTTTTTATTATTATCTGTGATTTGTTTTATAGTCATAATAGAAGAACGGCGTTCAAACAGAAAGTGAACAAACAATCGCAATGCATGATATTTAGTATTTTAGAGTATTTTAAGCATTTATTTTGGAGTATTTTAAAAACTCGAGCAACGCTTACTACTTAGTCTTCAATGAATACAGGACTTCCTGCATGACCCTTGTTTCTAGAGTACATTTGCTGAACACAATCACACAAAATTTATTGATGAGGGATTCTATATTTTCAATCACGAATTTCTACAATAAATGTTGGTGTCGCCGTTGTGTTGAACCTCTTCCGAAACCTCACCACTATTTAACATTTATCAAATTAACTTTAAGGAGAAATGGTCTTATTGATTTAAAAAACTTGTCCTAATAATTGTACACAATTTGTAAAAAAAAAATGTTACATGAGATCAGGTGTCTCCGAACACGTCAACTAGCTAAATTGTCCTCATAAGGTTAATATAGCACAATTCGGACCGCATTTAGCGGTCAAATGAAGGTCAATTCTTAATGATTTTATGATTAATTCATTGTGACATTGTCTTTTTAAATGTAACTGCAGAGATCAGTTCAAGAAGCCTATCCTTCAAAATGGTTTTTAAATTTCTATACTAATTAAAAACAGGTGTATCTTAAAATCCTAATAAATCAAATTTTAATTTTATTGTACAAAGAAAAAATAATAATTACAAGAAATTCAAGTACAAAAAATTCATCCACGACAAGGTTCGTCAAAATTCATCCACGACAAGGTTCGTCAAAATTCATCCACGACAAGGTTCGTCAAAATTCATCCACGACAAGGTTCGTCAAAATTCATCCACGACAAGCTTCGTCAAAATCCTAATTGTCATTGACGCGACCACTTGGCAGCTTATGTGAATCTTTTACACTCTTTGATTTCGACAGTCTTTATTGTTTGCGGAACGCACTCGTCTAGGCGCACAGTAGTTATTTTACGATGTAAACTTCTAGGTTGATTTACTACGAAATAACGATAAGACAAGTTAGTTTGAACAGACTATATTTGAACGTCACAACTGGACCATCGGTAGGAACTACGAGCGCAGTGTAGTTGTGGCCTGGTCGGGTGTTTGGTCGTGGCGTTTTGGTGGTTGGGCGGTTGGGCAGCCGTGGGACTGATGTGTCGGTTGGGCAGGTGGCGCGGCTGGCCGGCGAGGCGCGCGCGCTGGCGCAGGAGGTGCGCGGCCTGCGCGGCGCCGCCAGCCACGAGGGCGTGAGTGCCAGCCTCTACAGCATTTAGACTAGTAGCCTTTGTATTGTAGCCGACGCGCTGACCAAACAGCTGCAGTATTTGTTGTCACCTAACCGGACTTAAACCCTCGTATGCGGGAGGATGATGCAAAGCTCTAGTCTCTTTAGATTTTTTATGAAAACAATATTAAAAAAAAATCTATAAACATACGCCCGTAACCATACGAGGGTTTAAGGGGCTGATCCATTGGCGATTACCGCTAGTGCACCAGTGAGCCTAGAATATAAAAGCCAAGACCAATTAAGCTCTTAAAAGGACTACCGTATTAAAAAACCACTCCTTGGTATTGTGCGTGCTTGAAATCCGAAGACCGTGGACGAGAGACGAGTGTATGACTCGTCAATGGATCAGCAGCAAGAGTCTGCGAGCCAACCAATACAACCATTAGCTCGCTGGCTCGTTAATGTATCTCTCCCTTTACAACTTAAGAACATTTCATGCCGTCGACGAAGAAAGTGGTTTTTCGCTTTTGACAAAACTCCCTGAAACGCCCTGAAAATAGCGCATGTCATTGGAACCCACTTACGCACCTGATCGACCTTGTTGATTTATGACGCGACAACGTAATCCAATCATTGGTAGCTGATCACTTTTTTCGTCAACTGCAAATCATAGCAAAGATTATATTAGTTTTTTTCAATTTGCCTGGTCTTTATTATGTTCAAAGCCTTTTATTTTGTCCATGCGTTTGCTAATACAATGGATATTAGTTTGACAACGAATATAATCCGTTTGATTTCACCTGGTAGCTCATGTTGGTGCATAACGTACGCAGTAACGTAGCGTTAAAAGCCCATATAGATTAAGAATTCATTCTAATATACCGTCAACGCCACGCCTATGCGTTCAAGCGATTATAGATTAAAGGTTCATGGATGTATGGTTAAGTGTGTCGTTGACTGTATTTAAGCGGAGTAATCGACGATTATCTCGATGCAGCCCTAGTTTGATTTGAACACTATGTATTGCACACGCAGTGGCGCACTTCTGTTTTACAGAATACAGTAATTGAATGTTTCTGTGAAGTCTATTGTAGAATTCGTGGTACTAACGTTTAATAGCTGGTGAAACTTCGAACGTTTGCTGCAACTGCTTTTAATAATCATTTAATGTATAAAACTGCTTAATTAAGACTTCATGTGGACTAAATTGTAAGTTTTCCATGTCCATGGCAAATTATCGCAATATTGATGGTTCAGAAATTATGCTGTAACAAACTGACCAACAAACTAGCCTGACGTTTTTATCTTTTGAGATATTCGGTGCTTAACAAGCGAGTAAGTTGCATTTTGCAACTTATTGAATTTGCTAGCTAACCGATATTGCACTACATATGTTCCATATTCTAGAATAGACGGGTGATTTTTATGTATTATGCTACAGTTGCCTTTAATACGGAAGTTTCTTGTATTTTATGAGTGGTATGTACTGAGTGACTAACATACACATGGTTTTACACTGCGTGGCAATATTCACTGTTCACGTTCTTATTGACTCTTACTGGTGTGAAATATTGTTCGTATCATTGTTATGTTTTAGATTGTTTTATTTGGGTATGAATTTATTCTCATTTTTAGTAATTTAGATAGTGTTTTGAGATAAATTTAATGTTTACTCTTTGGCTTTCTCATAATATACATGTGTCATTGTAATGAGGTCATCAGATTTAATTACTGGGGAATTTATTCACATAATATTATGAAAAACATTTTAGCGAATTTAGAATAGGTACTAAGTCGAGCCGCGTATACTTAATAACTAACATGGATTAAGTAGTGTAAATTTTACTGAATTTTAATGCATTTACCTATTGCTTTGTTCCCTTGCCACTCTCGTTCGTTGTTATTTAGAAGTAAGTTTAAGTACATTCCTTGACATGTGATTTACGGCAACTAAATATTAATAAAGTGCAATATTTTTCTGCAATTTTATGGGAAAGTGTGTAAAGAAAATAGTTTCCGCACTTATTTTTAATCTTAATTTTAAATTCACTACATTTAATCACCTGTTATCACATTATAATGTTAATATCTAGAAAGAGTAGTAGAAGCACCGTATAAAATGTAAGAATTTTGCGTAATACACGCAGCACACTTAATATAACACTGATGATCTGGATCTGAGTGCTTGAATAATGTACCGTTCTGATTCCGTAGATTAGCGGTGTTATCATCTCAGTTTGAGATAAGTCGGAAATGTAAACTGTCACGTGATTGCGATAGTCATATATTGACACGAAGGTGTGCGCGTAAGCGTATGTCGTCATTGGCGCGATGACACAGGTGTGAACGCCAACAAAAACTATTGTTAGAGGCTTATACTTAAATAAATTATTTTTAATGTGTGATACTTATTTACAATACAAGTGAGTTCCATTACTTTTTTAGATTTATTTTTATATTCATGTGTTAATTTATAGATTGTGATTGAAACTGTTGTATCAATTTTAAAGGTATAATTTTGTTACGCACTGAGTTTTTTGACATTAATAAATTTTATTTATGACCATTTCCTTTTTAATTTCATTTGCATGCGGTGGCGGGTCTTGTGGGACGTTATTATGCTGTCCGGTGCAACTTGCATGGTTGTTTTTTCATTTCAAGGCTTAATAATTTTCATTGTAATTGACTTGTACTACTACTAAAAAAAGTTTGGCGACTATTTCATACTGCATTTTATTGCATCTAAAACAATGAGTTTCAACTGGTCAAGAACCTATTAGTAACTGCCATCACCGGCATTAAAAAAGGTTTTTAATTGAGAAACCTATTTAACGTTGATAGCCTTCCGTTTTGCCCTATTGTCAAATACCCATTACCACTCAACATTGGGTATTTTCCTATCTTTAATAATACTTTAGACCATTGCAAAAGATTTTATAAATTTCATCATCAAATTAAACGTCACATTTGTCTCTTCCTTCAACGGGAGTTGTTCTATCGATGAGTTACAACCACTATAGAGTTACGTCAATGTTATACAAATACAGTCGTAAGCCGCATTGTCTGCTTCTAGTCGGTATAATGTCTAGACACACTGTTGTAAGGTTTGCCGTGTTTTCTATCACATTCTGCGTCCATTATCGCCATTTTTACGAATCTATGACTCACCGTATGCACCATGCGCTAAAACGGCTAAACAAGTAGGTATTTATTACCGACTAAAGTCAGCCTAGCAATAGGCACAATTTATACTTGAGACTTATTATCATCGACATTTTAAAGTCTACTTTATTACTCTAGTGTCCAACTGTTTATATCGTCGCGATTAGTTGGTAATGACGCGGGAAGTAGGTAGAGTAGCAGTATTGTAGTCGTTACGCGTAGCGGACATAATGCCAAACCGGCTGGCCCGGTGAATGTTGATGTTGGGCCACTCACCGCCTGATTGCGCCGGCTATTGCACGTCTGATTTCCTTGTTGTTAAACACGTCTTGTTTTCGTACATCGGCAGACGTTAGCATGTTTATTTGATTGTCTAGAAGTGTGTTAATCGGAAGATAATATTAATATTCAATGAATTGGTCCGCTTTCTACGTATAAGCAGTGCATACGGTGATTAGTTTTTTATATCTTATATTATACAATCTTTCACCATGCTTTTTAAGTCGGTATAAATCATCTTTATAATATGTCGGCGGGCGCACGGGGCCTCTTTGTCTGAACAGCACTGTTTCAGATTGATTTCTACATCTTGTGTCTTTTTACCAAAAAACCTAAAAAGAACAAGATGCGAAAATACAAGTGGAAAGAAATCGAAAACAATATTGTTTAGGTTGTGTTAATCACTATCTAGTAAAGTAAATTATCATCTGGAAGCTAATTATTAAACAAACATTTCCAGGACAAAATGACGGAGCTAGAAAGCCGCATCGAAGCTCTAACCGAGCAGAACAGAGAGTTGACGGAGGTGTTAGAATTCGAACGGAATTTAGTCAAGATCCTACAAGAGAAGGTTGACAAATATAATCGACTTTACGACGAGTCGAAAGTCGAAGTGAACCACCTCAATTCGATAGTGACCGATATGCAACATGACTTTGTGGATATGCAAAGGAAGTACGATAAGTGAGTACAAAATTTTCACTTTATTAGGAAAGCATATGTTTATTTTTTATATATTCGTGCTCGCGATTCGTGTCGCGATCACGTTCGAAAATGTTTTAACGGCACAACTGTATCATTCAACGTTATTGGAACCTAAATGCCTATTATGTAGCCATATATGCCGGTGGGGATCAGAAAAAACCGCATTTTGTAGGAAATAGACTAGGAATAACCTAAACCTCGGCTCCATCTGGAACATTGAGCAGTGAGTGTTATAGTTTTAGTGGGATTGATTAGTAGTTTTTCCGATATGTCCCGTTCGTCCGATCGGTTGACCGATCAATCGGTTCAATGAGACTTTTTTCCCGATGGTCATACTAACCGGACCTATGGGAAATCGTTGTTTTTTCCGATCATATTCCCATTTGTCCGATCATAATAGAAACATGTACAGCGATTTATAAAAGAACTTTATTAAATCTTATAACCAAAACAAGATATCGTCACTACTTTGAAAAAACATCACGATATACTTTCAACTGCAAAAATTAAATGAAAACTCATTGTGTACAGCCATTCTTTTTGTATGACGCTCAACTATGTAGTTCATTACTCGTCCTTATTACTAAGGGATTTGTTTTAGTTTGTTTCGGGTGTTACATGGAATGACCCTACTTCAAAAGTAGAAAATATTATTAGTTATAGGCACTACTACTTACTTCCACTCTTACGTATACGTAAGTATTCTTTCTTATGAATAGGTAGTAATATATTGATATATAAAATAATAATAAAGATAGAAAATAATTATCGACATGACTACAAAATTTGAAAAGAGGGCGTCGGTCAAAAGGGAAAAATAAATCCCGTTGGACCGATTGATCGGTCAACAGATCCGACGAACGGGAAACACTCGTTATTCCCGAATCAAAAAATAATACTTTATCTTACAATACTTTACGTAATGTCACGAGACTTATGTTATTTGGTTCGTTTGATGTTCCAGCACAAAATATTTAAATAAAATAAATAAATAAATCACAGGATATTGTCACACAAATTGACCTTGTCCCAAACTAAACTCTAGGCTTGTACTATGGGTACTAGACAACGATAAACTTACTTATATACCTTAAGGGATTTCTTTTATTCAGAGAGAGGCGCGAAAAGGACGAGGCGCTACTCCGCAACGCGCACATGTCACAGACGATAGAAATGGGCCAATGCGACGTGCGCTACCAGGAGGCGGAGATGGCCGAGCTCAAGGCGAAGATTGTCGAACTCGAGGCGCTCTTAGCGCAGCATAAAGAGGTATACCTATAATTTCACAGATACAAAAAAACCGGTTTAGTACAAGTCGGACTCGCACACGAAGGGTTCCGTGCTTATTTTATGGGGAATTTTAATTTGATATACACTGAAAACTTCAACTGTCTAATATTAGGGTTCAAGAGATATAGCCCGCAGACAGATAGACAGACGGACAGCAGGGGCTTAAAAATAGGGTCCCGTTGGCACCCTTTAGACACGGAACGCTAAAAACGTCAATCGCTAATTCATTGAGGTGTTGACTAACCACTTCACGCAAATACTACCCCGAAAGTACACCTTAACATTATCAGGCCTAGTATTGTAATGGCGAAAGTACGTTTGGTTTTCTGTCTTTTAAGTTTTAAAAAGGCAACAGAATGACGTGATTAATAGCACAAAGATGATTAGATATTAAGAGGTAGAAGCTACTTATTACATCTAAAAATGAGAGAACGGCTTTGAACTCTATGCAGGAGCCCTTGGTTAAACGTGTTATGCATTTTCACTTCTCTCACTGCTATTACGTTTGTAACTTTTAATTAGCTCTGACATTACACGTTGATGTGCGATGAATTACTGATTACCTTTGATAAGAATGAAAATCGAAGTTCTTTCTAGCAGTCGCTGGAACAAACTGGGCAGTAAAATAGTCTTGTTCGTCATTTAAGGATAGACTAAAAGGACTTGGAAACTACAACTTGACTCTATTAAAACGCTTAAAATTTTACGATATAATAATGGCAGCTTTTTTATTATTTCCAGAACCAAGCAGCGTGTATGTCAATAAAAGAAAACGAGGAGGCGCGTAAATTGGAAATAGATCAGCTGAACAAAAGAATCGATGCTCTGGCGGGGAGCGAAGAAACATTAAAACAAACTATTCAAGACTTAGAAACTGAAATCTGTGATAAAAATAAGGTGAGAAATTATAAAATGTGAATGTAATTAAGTACGATGTTAATCATAAAAGCAAGCTCAGGATATGAGGAAACTGAGGGTTCTGTTGAGTGAGTTTATATCGAGAGATAATTCTCTTTAAGAAAATATTGCGTACAGAGGTCGTTTAAAGAGTTGTTTTAACCTGTCATGTTCCGGCCACACAAATGACACGGTTATGACGACTACAACCATCCCTATTAGTAACTGTACCTCAGTACTCAATCACAAAATGTACTCACTTTAATTGAGAGCGCTCGTTTTTACATTTATTACTGCACTGTGCATTCAGTAGCGACCTCATTACTATGAATGTATTTTCTAATAAACTGAAGTATTGCCTTGAAATCTAACAAATTAATTCACAATGTAAGTAAGTTTAGCGTATACACGGTGTAACACGAGGAAACCAAATAATTATAACAGCGTATTCCGGACATTATTTGGACTTAAAATTGTCGTATAATGTTTGCTAGATTCAGCTTGGTTTTTGAGATGTTTGCGTTTATGTTTAAAAAAGTCGTATTTAAATCTCCAGTACAAAACACCCTTACAATTGCGACGTTGCGACCCCGCCACGTCTAAGTTGACTGTAAATTGACTTTCATTCAGTACCGTCATTAGTATGTTTACATGTCAACGTCAGCTTAATATTTTTTGTCCAAAAACGTAAAAATATCAATAAATTATTAATAATAATCCAATATTAAATTGAATGTTATGACAAAAAAAAACAAATATGAAGAAACTTTCACAAATCTTGGAACATTGTAATTACTGAAGGCAAGCCGGATCAATTTTGGATTAGATTAGAACAGCACATGATCGGGATTCGGGGTGAATGGCGTACTCGAGTGCTCACCAGTGGCGGTAACAGGCAGGAGTATCAAGTAGTAAAGTAAAGAAAGACACCGACAGCAACGCACTGGGTACATACCAGTGGCGTAACTACAGGGTGGCAAGTCGGCAAAATGCCACGGGCCCCCAGCCCTAGAGGGTCCCTCGGCCTGAGACAGCCTTCCGGCCCGAGAGGCTGCGAGCTCAGGAGTAACATGACGATTTTACTGAGAGGGCCCCATCCAATGAATTTGCCACGGGCCTCAGATTGTAAGTACTTAACGGAATCTTAATGGATGTAATATTTTTATGATATGCAGTTTATTTTTATTTGTTTATGAATGAATATTGTCGACAGGAGTAGTACTAGTCTTGTTGCGAGTTAATTTTGTAAACATTTCGTTTTATTATTGTAATTACTAATTAATCTTACTTATGCAATTCATGTTATTCACAAATTATACGAAATAATACACAAAATTCTTTTATTTTATTTATTAAGTAAAAACATACCATAGATACTTTTATTTGCATCATTTCAACCCGGGGACGTCCACTGCTGGACATAGGTCTCCCCCAAAGACTTCCACCATGAACGGTCACACGCCTTCTGCATCCACCGGTGTCCGGCGACTTTCACCAGGTCGGGGGCCCACCGACACCGCGTCTCCCGGTCCGTGGTCTGCACTCGAGAACCTTAACACCCCACCGGCCATCTGTTACAACTAGATAAGGCTGACAAGATAATAAATACCAGTACAAGATAATAAAAGTTACGTTGTGAAAATCGAAATGTACGTCTTCTTCTTCTTTTTTATTAATGGCGGTCCACCGTGATATACGCAGTGATTTCGCCAATGTCAAGTGAATAGAGTAAAACAGTAAACAGAATAAATCTAAATCAAAAGCCGGACATCTTTCTATCGGCCATCTTCCCTCCCCGAAGGTTACCGGTAGAATCCAAAATGTACGTCGTACAAATCTTATATCAATAACAACAATGTCAATGACGCAATGTAAGTCATTAATGTTATTATGATTGCGGAATGAAGTGGCAAGTAGTTTTTAGTTTGATGTAAGGAGTACCCATGACAGTTCAAAATAACTGTTTCTGGGCTACTTTTTGTAGACTTTGCTTTAAAAAAATATATTTAATTTATTTAGTCACAGTAAATTATGCTTACTTTTCCTACACTTGACTCCAAGTGTTACTTAACTCTTCTAATGGAAAGAGATAACAATTGCAAACGTAGTAAGAAGTTTCGTTTGCATTTGTACGTAAATCCTGCTATGAAACGATTTGTCTGACAAGGAAATTGCTCTATGAGTATGACATAAACTTGTCTCTTCTAATGAAAAGAGATAACAATAAGAAACGTTGCCAGCTTATCCTAAGGTGTTGATTTACTGGTGTAGGAAAAATAATTAATTTATTATGTATGAAAAAATAACAAAAAATTAAATCATATTTCGACCTGGGTTCATATAATCTTTTTTGTTTCTTACGACCTTAGGAACACACTGTTAAAATTATTCGGTTTTCTCGTGTTACACCGTGTATAACAAAATTTAAAAACCTTTAGTTTTCGTGTAGTCAACTTAACGGAAAAAGATTGTTAATTGGCATGAAATTTAACATTGGCAAAAACTAGTACCTAAACAAAATCGAATCGTCCGCGTTGAAGTAGTTTATCGTTATTCCCTCGGGAACTGACCAATATTTCGGTATAAAATGTAGTTATTCTAGACGATAATCTATCTCTGTGCCAAATTTCATCTAGATCCGTTCAGCCCTTTTGGGGTGATTGAGTAAGAAACATCCAAATTTTCGCATTTATAATATTAGTAAGAAGTAAGAAAAAACAAGATACTATATAAATTGTGTATTCATTTGTACAACATAAAGACATTATTCGATTTGAAGACACTAATTTTGTAGTTCATTAGAAAGTAAAATAATAGTAACGAGGTTGCCACTGGACGCTCGTAGCTCGGCGTGATCTTCAGTCAATAGTATTTGTTTGTGATAGTACAATACCGTGTAACTAATGATTTCAGCTAGGCGCTAAATAAGGACTTTACAAAGTAAAGTTACGCGACACCTTATGTGTTAACGCATTCGTTAACTTAATTTTACCAATATTTTATGGATCCGTGTTTATTTTATTTAAAACACGTACTGAGGTCAAGTGGTGGGTCACGTTTTCGTGGAATAAAAACGCTAACTATAATGTCAAGGTCATATTTATTTATTCTCTTTTCAGAAAATTAAGACTTTAGACAACCGGATATCCGACATGAAGAAGACGCTGCAACGGGAACTACAAAGCAGCAAGCCAGATCTGAACGCGATCGAGGAACAAGATATCAGTAGACGGTAAGTCGACGAAGACGGTGGACACAATTTTATTTTATTTTATAAATATTTACCGGGTGTGGTTACCGGGTTAGAATAGTGCCACTCCATGTCTTCCCGTGGATGTCGTAAGAGGCGACTCAGGGAATAAGGGCTTGTAGTATTGTTAGGCGATGGGCTTGCAACCTGTCACTAATACACTAGTAAACTTCTTGGCCTGATTGTGCAAAATGTGGTTACAGAATTATCAACAAGTCTTTTTAGAGTTGTTGGTATTTCTGTAGCTCTGCCTACCCCACTCTGGGAATGAAGGCGTGATGTTATGTATGTATGTATGTTATAAATATTTGTTTTACGTTGCCAACGAAATGAAACCCCGAAATACACGAGAATATCGAAACTGGACTTATTTTCACGCATACGTATTTTATTTATTTGTGTATACGCATAATGACACATTTTGAATTCGCATTATGACACGCAAAATGACACACATGCATATCCGGTTAAATAACACAAACTATAGTCGATCGGGATAAGTGTGTAATATTAAACTGTAGGTACTTCGTTTAAATGTTCATTCCTTATAGAAGTTGTCGGATTGACACCTGTTACGAGTGTTAGGTATGAAGTATTAGTTGTGGTCGTATCGTCAGGTACCTGAAGCACGTGGTGCTGCGGTTCCTGACGGCGCGCGAGCTGGAGGCGCGGCAGCTGACGCGCGCGCTGGCGGCGCTGCTGCGGCTGTCGGCGCACGAGGAGGCGCTGCTGCGCGCCGCGCTGCCGCCGCGCTCCGGCCTGGCCGCCTGGCTCCCCTCCCTCGGCACGCTCTAGCGGCCGCGCTCCGGCCTGGCCGCCTGGCTCCCCTCCCTCGGCACGCTCTAGCGGCCGCGCTCCGGCCTGGCCGCCTGGCTCCCCTCCCTCGGCACGCTCTAGCGGCCGCGCTCCGGCCTGGCCGCCTGGCTCCCCTCCCTCGGCACGCTCTAGCGGCCGCGCTCCGGCCTGGCCGCCTGGCTCCCCTCCCTCGGCACGCTCTAGCGGCCGCGCTCCGGCCTGGCCGCCTGGCTCCCCTCCCTCGGCACGCTCTAGCGGCCGCGCTCCGGCCTGGCCGCCTGGCTCCCCTCCCTCGGCACGCTCTAGCGGCCGCGCTCCGGCCTGGCCGCCTGGCTCCCCTCCCTCGGCACGCTCTAGCGGCCGCGCTCCGGCCTGGCCGCCTGGCTCCCCTCCCTCGGCACGCTCTAGCGGCCGCGCTCCGGCCTGGCCGCCTGGCTCCCCTCCCTCGGCACGCTCTAGCGGCCGCGCTCCGGCCTGGCCGCCTGGCTCCCCTCCCTCGGCACGCTCTAGCGGCCGCGCTCCGGCCTGGCCGCCTGGCTCCCCTCCCTCGGCACGCTCTAGCGGCCGCGCTCCGGCCTGGCCGCCTGGCTCCCCTCCCTCGGCACGCTCTAGCGGCCGCGCTCCGGCCTGGCCGCCTGGCTCCCCTCCCTCGGCACGCTCTAGCGGCCGCGCTCCGGCCTGGCCGCCTGGCTCCCCTCCCTCGGCACGCTCTAGCGGCCGCGCTCCGGCCTGGCCGCCTGGCTCCCCTCCCTCGGCACGCTCTAGCGGCCGCGCTCCGGCCTGGCCGCCTGGCTCCCCTCCCTCGGCACGCTCTAGCGGCCGCGCTCCGGCCTGGCCGCCTGGCTCCCCTCCCTCGGCACGCTCTAGCGGCCGCGCTCCGGCCTGGCCGCCTGGCTCCCCTCCCTCGGCACGCTCTAGCGGCCGCGCTCCGGCCTGGCCGCCTGGCTCCCCTCACTCGGCACGCTCTAGCGGCCGCGCTCCGGCCTGGCCGCCTGGCTCCCCTCACTCGGCACGCTCTAGCGGCCGCGCTCCGGCCTGGCCGCCTGGCTCCCCTCACTCGGCACGCTCTAGCGGCCGCGCTCCGGCCTGGCCGCCTGGCTCCCCTCACTCGGCACGCTCTAGCGGCCGCGCTCCGGCCTGGCCGCCTGGCTCCCCTCACTCGGCACGCTCTAGCGGCCGCGCTCCGGCCTGGCCGCCTGGCTCCCCTCACTCGGCACGCTCTAGCGGCCGCGCTCCGGCCTGGCCGCCTGGCTCCCCTCCCTCGGCACGCTCTAGCGGCCGCGCTCCGGCCTGGCCGCCTGGCTCCCCTCCCTCGGCACGCTCTAGCGGCCGCGCTCCGGCCTGGCCGCCTGGCTCCCCTCCCTCGGCACGCTCTAGCGGCCGCGCTCCGGCCTGGCCGCCTGGCTCCCCTCACTCGGCACGCTCTAGCGGCCGCGCTCCGGCCTGGCCGCCTGGCTCCCCTCCCTCGGCACGCTCTAGCGGCCGCGCTCCGGCCTGGCCGCCTGGCTCCCCTCCCTCGGCACGCTCTAGCGGCCGCGCTCCGGCCTGGCCGCCTGGCTCCCCTCCCTCGGCACGCTCTAGCGGCCGCGCTCCGGCCTGGCCGCCTGGCTCCCCTCCCTCGGCACGCTCTAGCGGCCGCGCTCCGGCCTGGCCGCCTGGCTCCCCTCCCTCGGCACGCTCTAGCGGCCGCGCTCCGGCCTGGCCGCCTGGCTCCCCTCCCTCGGCACGCTCTAGCGGCCGCGCTCCGGCCTGGCCGCCTGGCTCCCCTCCCTCGGCACGCTCTAGCGGCCGCGCTCCGGCCTGGCCGCCTGGCTCCCCTCCCTCGGCACGCTCTAGCGGCCGCGCTCCGGCCTGGCCGCCTGGCTCCCCTCCCTCGGCACGCTCTAGCGGCCGCGCTCCGGCCTGGCCGCCTGGCTCCCCTCCCTCGGCACGCTCTAGCGGCCGCGCTCCGGCCTGGCCGCCTGGCTCCCCTCCCTCGGCACGCTCTAGCGGCCGCGCTCCGGCCTGGCCGCCTGGCTCCCCTCCCTCGGCACGCTCTAGCGGCCGCGCTCCGGCCTGGCCGCCTGGCTCCCCTCCCTCGGCACGCTCTAGCGGCCGCGCTCCGGCCTGGCCGCCTGGCTCCCCTCACTCGGCACGCTCTAGCGGCCGCGCTCCGGCCTGGCCGCCTGGCTCCCCTCACTCGGCACGCTCTAGCGGCCGCGCTCCGGCCTGGCCGCCTGGCTCCCCTCACTCGGCACGCTCTAGCGGCCGCGCTCCGGCCTGGCCGCCTGGCTCCCCTCACTCGGCACGCTCTAGCGGCCGCGCTCTGGCCCGGTCCTTGTCTCACAAATCTGTCTATGTGCCTCCAACCCAGGCGTCCACGACGATGCTGCTATACGTTACAATAGGCATGTCCACGAGGAACTGTTTCACATGGTTGACATAGTTCTCGGAATTGTTGAAATTTAGGTACATTCCAAGTCATAAATATATACAAGTTCCTGAAACTTCAGAAATATCTCCACGCACCTATGCAAGGTCTATTTATGAACATATTTGGCGCAATGGCTAGTGCTTAATGCATATAGTACGTACGTTTTAGTGTTTTTGACTGTACTTACTGATTTAAATAAGCTAAATGATTATATCCCTAGTTATTCAATTTCATTTTGTAACATTTGCAGCATACAATTTGTAAAATAGGGCTAACAGTAACACAAAATAACAAAAGAAAATAACCCAATATTTCCCAATTCTTACAGATAAAAGGTATGTGTTGATGTGGTATGAAACGTTGGTCCCTTTTCTCCTCTATTTTAAAGCTGTTAAGGTCAAAAAACGACGAAACTTTTCATACCGTGACTATACCTCAATGTAATGTATGACTGATTCGCCAATTAGAAACAACTGTAGAGCTATCTAGTTCAAAGTCACCGGGTGTATTTGTTTCGATGAAATCACGACGAGTTAAAGAGATAGGCGTACGAATTTTGTTCTTGCATTCCATACGGGCATTATGAACTTTAATGTCGAGAAACGAGGTCGTTTTAGTGATCAGTAAGATTTAAATATGCCATTTAAGTTCGCAACACTGTTGGTGCGTTACGCTTCAGACTGTGTTTTTAAAGAGGTGGTAATGTCGCGATGTCAATGGTAGTTTATATCCCAAAGTGCCGTAAACAATCTGGATAGTTACGGTGATTTTATTCGGGTAAGGACCAAATATTTGGACCATAGTTAACCTTACAAACAACAAAAGTTAAAAAAGTTCCGTTGTGACACGAAATGTATGGCTAATTTTCGTGTCACAACGGAAAAGTTTCATACAAAATTTAATTGAGTTAGTTAGCGCGGCCAACTTTTTAGTCCTTACCCATTAATTGATGTATGTATCTTTACTAGTCAAAAGCGGCCTTGTTGCAAGTCGCAAAAACTGGCATTTATATTCTACGAACATTAATACGAGATAATTTAACCTAAATACTGTACAAGCTGGTGCTTTGGGTCTGATTATAACTGATTTAACAGTATTATTTATTATATACAATAATCAATACGCTAATCTTTAGGGCTTGTGTAATGTACTTAATCTAAGTTAACGTTTATTTTATATTTCATATTTTAACGTCAGTAAAAGAATAAGTTGTATTACACTCGAATGTTCTCGTATATAATATTAATTAGTTGTAATGTTTCTTTGAGTACCTACTCTTACGGACGTCGCTAAATAGACTCTCCTTGAAACTAGTCACTAAATGAAATAAATTGTGAATATTGAACTCGTGAACTTGTGAACAAATGCACACGAAATTCATTATAGCCATACGTCGAATTTCACAGAACTCTGGCCTCTAGTCGTTGGAAATATATTTTTGTATTAGAATGTTTTTTTAAGCATGGAAATCAAATATGGTGACGTTTTAGTAAAGAATTGAGATCAATGTAAGAAGTCAGTTATACGTTAGTAAAAGAGTGAAAATGAAACTCTTAATTAAAGTATTTTATTCTGCATTTAGCTTAGTTACTTCAACCAACGATTGTTTTTGATTTCCTTGATAGTGAGTGAGCTCTTTTGCAGTTCAGACTTGCAATGCACGCAATATTATACTATCCGCCTACCTAAGTAAAGTTGGTAGCAGAGCTAGCCTAAAGTTGCGCGAGGATCATACCGATTATATCTTCGGCTTGGTTAGAACTTTATTTGTAAAGGAAACAATTGCAACAACGATTTATAATATTTACGATGTATTTCAGAAGAGGAGATAGTATGCACTATTAATGTAAGGATGTAAAAACTTTGTTGGCTTGTGAATTACTCATTTGTGTTGTAATATCACTACATATTGTATAACAAAGTCCCCCGCCGCGTTTGTCTCGCTGGATGTATGTTTGCGATGATCTCAGAAACTACTAAACAGATGCGGTTTTCACCATCAGGTACATAGTTCTTGCAGAAGGCTTTTATATATAATAAATTCTGGTTTATGGTCAGGTGTTACAGAAAACTCATATAAACCGAAGCGAAGCGAGGGCGGGTCGCTAGTCGGTGTAAAATGTAAGCTGAATGTTTTCCTAAAGAAAAATAAAAATATGACAAACAGATATAATACATATGTACATAAAGTCACGCCTTCATTCCCAGAGTGGGGTAGGCAGAGCTACAGAATACCAACAACTCTAAAGAGTACTAAATAGATATAAATCGATTTGAGTAACCGGAATTTGCCATTCACTGCCCTTTAGGTATTTTGAATATTCACGACTTTTGTAATATGCCATGGTGCTGCAGTAGATACTAGATACTAAGAGTAGGCGTTAGAATTGCTGAATAAGTAAATAAAATGTTAATTTCAAAGCGCATAAGTCTCGTTGTATTGAAAAGGATGACTTGGTTATACAACTTTTGTGTTAGTTACATTTTGTGGGCTTGTGAGGAAAGACAACACGGATTTGAGCAAATTTTACTGTGATAACAGATTTCCCGAATATCTATCTACATATAATTCCGCAGCCAAAGTGAACATTTTATATTTTTGTACACGGTTCACTTGATTTTATGTAAATTTATGTACAGTCAAGGTTATAAATATGTATACACTTTAGTACCTTGTCTATTTAACTGCCAACTGCCAACTGCCATATGAAATTGTCACAACGATTAAAGTGACAAGGTACTAAAATGTATACATATTTATGACCTTGACTATACACATTTCAGAAATTGCTACTCAGCATAAGAGGCGCATTATGTGAAAAGCGTCCCCCATTTAATTTATCTTTTTAATACGAGTCATTCTTTAATGTTAGAGTATAGTTAAAAATCAAGATGAATCTTTAGAAAAAAATGTATAACTTCATTTTTAATGTAAATTTAAACATAATGTACAAACTCGAAAGTAAGTGTGTAAGTCGAAATAGGTGAAGCCCCCACTGCAAGTATCACTTCTTCGCGCGGTGCAGCTTGGACACGGTTGAACCCTGAATCAGACACATTAGTCATGAGATACAGCCAGATCCTTGCAGTAGGCGTTCATAATAACAATGTCGAGTGAACAACACGGCATGTCTCACTTAACGCAAATATTTGTTCAGATAGGATAGGTCATGCGTATTGTATTGATAACGCGTGTCTTCGCGGTCTCGTGTATAAAAACTAGTCTTAGTTTGTTCGAAAGATTATTGCTGTCGCAGAGAGTTTACTGTTACTAAGTACGTTTTAAAATTATATTTAGAAACAGAACACTTTATTTTGTTTAAGATGTTATTCGATAGATACGTTTAATTTGAGAAATCTTTTTATTTTGACGGCCCGATGTATATCAAACATTATTTTAAAATTTTCCTTATATTAAATAATTGTTATATTTGAGCTTGTATAGTGAATAAATGAGAAATAGTGGACGAGTTATTTGTTTTATTATTTCATATCAGTTCTCACGCCACTGCGCTTGTACTGACGTTATATGCGAATCAGTGTGATAAATATACATATACATATAATGAAACTTCGTCGAAATAGGAACTCATGGCGAAGTCGCGTGGCGTTAAAAAAGGGATCGTATCATAATATATAAAGATCAAAATACATAATGGTCATAATAACTATTAGGTTTTATTTATGAAATCGTAAAAAAATTAAGATTTTTTAAAATGTCATTATCATTACATACCTAGAACTATTAGGTTAGGTTAGGTTTGTTTTATAACAATCCTGAAAACCTTGCGGTTTCAGAATAAAATCATTATATATTATGACCATTATGTGTTTTAAACTCTACGTATAATGATACGTATCCGTTAAAAATATATAGCGTAGCATTTAAATAGATAAATATCAGCGGACAAGCTATGGGTACTAAACAACTATGTACAAATAAGTACTTAAACACCTGACGAAACCTGCGTTGTAGATAAACTTAATGTAACTTGTAGTATTGAAATAACCAAGAATAACAATTATTTATTATCCAAAAGATTACATATTCCTTAAGGCTAATTTGCGGTAGATCCCAAACTTCCGCCCAGGCATTCCAGGACTGAGGTTAACATTTATATTTTGTTACTAGCGGCCCGCCAGCGGCTTCGCCCCGCTGCAAATTTCCGACATTCCCGGAAATTTTTCAATTTTTTATCGCCGTAAAAACCATCCTTGGACTTCAACGAACATTTAAAAAAAAGAATTGGTAAAATTGGTCCAGGCGTTGTTGAGTTATGCGCTTACCAACACATTTTGCAATTCATTTTTATATTATAGATTTAATAATACGTACTAAGCTTCTTGTTACTGATTGCTTAGCTTATTTCGACGAAGTAATTTTTAGATTAAAAAGAAGTCTTCCACGCTTTAGAAACAATCAAACTCTCACTTTATCACAAATATTTACCCGAAGGTCAGGTACCGGAGTCAAGCGGTGCGTCGTGCGATAAAATTTAATATAAATAAGGTAAAACACCAATGTTCGACACATTTAGCTGACATGCGCCAGTAATCGACAGAAGCTTTTAATTCAAAGGTCATACATAGGGTTATTATAAATTTATTGTTGCAAAACAAATGAATAACTCTTATCTTCTTTGAATAAGAGTCAGTGTCAAACATTGGTCCTATGTCGGGTACTGGTGCCGTTACCTTAAGTAATTTCAATTTTTTTTTAGTTAATATGGCGGGACAATGTCACACAAATTGGCCTTGTCCCAAATTAAGCTCTAGGCTTGTACAGTCAAGGGCATTAATATCTAAACAGCCATCGCGTCAAGTATGATGTATACATGGACCTTATTGCCATTGGCATAAAGGTGTATAGATATTTTTGATGTCTTTGGAACGTATATACACCGTGTTTTTTTTGATTTACGATAACTTCGGCATATTGTTAGGTACACGTATAGAAACTACGTGGTACATTAGATTTTAAAATATTGCAAAAAAAAATAAAAAAAAATGTTTAGAACAAAGTAATTAAATGTTGTGTCTTCAATCATTCTAAAAGGGTCTTTAGAGTTAACTCATAGTTAGTGTCAAATACGTCAAGTCAGCGTGACATACACACACACAGACAAGTAAAGATGACACTTGACAGGTGCACGATCGCTTGACTTGGCGGGAAGTATTGAAAACTCTTTACTCATAATAGGTAATTAAAAGAAAATTGTTAGGTATCAATTAAGAGCCTTTTACATTAGTTTAACGTGATTAACTGATTAATTTTAATAATTGAATATCTTTATAACCGTACGAGTTATCATATGTCTGTCTTCGGGAAATTAGCTTAATTTGACTTGAAGAACGTGCCCTTAAAGTTATCGTAAATCAAAAAAAACACGGTGTATATGTATGCCCTTGACTTAACTATGGGTACTAGACAACGATTAACACGCTTACCCGTGGTTATTAATTCGCGTTCGTCAGAAATCATTTTTATTCCGCAAAAGTAGGTAGGTGAGGTTCGTTAGACTAGGTATCTTTAACACGTTCCCTGTCCGGGTGCCACTTATATGGGGTCATGAACCTTTTTTTCAGGAGTCCGTGCTTCCACTGTGGGGTCACATCCCCATACTGAATCACCATAAAACCGTCACTTGGACTTGCGACATTGTCAGAGCGTTTTGTATGGGGACAGTGGACGTGTAAAATGCCCGAAGGGCAGACCGCCCTGAAATAGGAGCCCAACGATTAACTTACTTATAAGGCGATGTATGAGAGCGTTTATAGAGAAGCGTAACGCTTTTGCTCGCGCATCGCGTCACCGGCCCCTTAGCGAGGCCTTTCCGGTAACCAAAACCTGACCGCTACCTTTGTAGGCAGGCTTTGTAGGTCTCTTTCAATTAAGCTTTCGAACGAGATAAACAGAGAATGTGTCCAACGAAGATCGAGATAAATTCCAAAAGAGGCGAAATAAGAAAAATACGAACTTAGAATACAAAAACGATAGGACAAAATAACGAGTGAGTCTAAAAACAACATAGACTTACATTGAACATGCCCAAAGAAGTAGACGAATACCGGAATGAGTCGGAATAAGAAAAAGATAAACAACAAAGATTACCAAAGATGAAATAGACGACACACAAAAGTAACCAAAGAAGAACGGGTGATGAAAGCAGAATGGGACGAATTTAAAAACTATTGAGACCTAGGTACTTACGGCCAAACTCTATATTCTAACCGCGGACAGATAGCTTTACTTCTTTAGCTATAGGGTAGCTAGGTTGTTTAGAAGAGAAACTCCAGTTGCTTGTAGAAGTATAATGATGAGGTGAGATAAATTTATTTACAAAAAGCGTATTCTTAAAGCTAACACATATGTACAAATTTATTATAAACTAACGAGGTAAACTATTTACAAACAAGAACGAGAGGTAAAAAAAGTGAAACAGCAATAAGAACAAAGTAAGAAAGAGAGGGCTAGAGTGAGACGGGGCGAAAGTGGAGTGATGCGCGTACGACCTGCGCAGAAGCGCGTTTTGGTTTTCTCGCGCGCCTATAAAATAGACGCGCGCCAAAAAACGTTCTTTTTCGCTCCTGGCCGTCGAGATGAGACATGGATTCGCCACAGTGAGGGTAAAAAGCGAGCTACACCCTATCGCCTTACCTACCTTTACTCGCCCGGACCGCAAAACCCGATTCCCCGTCGCAGGCCGGAAGCCGACTGACATAGTCCTCAGAGGGATTGCTCGACTGGTCTAGCAATGGTTCCTCTGAGGATTATCCACTGGAACGCCGGGGGTCTGAGAAAAAAGATCCCGCTAATCACCGCGGTCTTAAAGGAACAGGACATCCATGTGGCCCTCATATCCGAGACCATGCTGAGCCCATCGATCCCACTAAAGGTGCCGCACTACCACACCTACCGTCAGGACGAACAAGGAGCCACTCACGCCTACCGAGGACTGGCCGTATTGGTCAAACGAGGAGTCGTCCATCAACCGCTGCCGAAGATCCACCTGGGTTCCATGCAAGCCCTAGGAGTGGAGATCCAAGCCGCCGCCGCCCGCATGCGAGTCTATGCAGTCTACAAGCCCCCCACCTCCCGTCTTGATCTTGCAGAGGTTAGGGCTCTGCTGGACTCGCCACTGCCTACACTTGCGGCCGGCGACTGGAACTGCAAGAACCCGGCGTGGAACTCCTCCACCACAAATCCCGATGGACATCGACTCCTCACAGACGCAGAAGCCCACGGCTACTACGTGGACGGTCCGGAAACCCCAACGCACTACCCCTCCCAGACTGCGTACACTCCGGACGTCCTCGACATAGCCGTGCACCGCGGACTGCAAGGCCAGCTCCTCCAGGAGACACTGGACGACGAGGTTCTCTCCGACCACCAGCCGGTGCTTCTCGTCCTGACTGCGGCACCGATCCAAAGGGCTCCCATGGCCCCTCGACCCACCACCAACTGGGAGACATTCGCTCGCCACATGGACGTCCCTGTCCCGCTCCACACGCTCGCTGACGCCGCGGACATCGACAGATTCTCGGCGGAACTAACCAGCCGTATCCGAGAAGCTCTGTCCGCGGCGTCATCACCACCAGCACGCACCCGGAAACTCCCACCACTGCCAGCGCATATCAAAAGAATGATTGCGGACAAGAGGCGTCTCCGCAAACGCTGGCAAACCATCCGGTGCCCTATCATGAAGACCGCCCTCAACGCTCTCACCACCAAGGTGAAGGCTGCACTGGAGGACCACAGGGCAGCTGCTTGGGAAGAAACGCTGGCCGAAGCGGCGGACGACTGGAACTCCATCCACCGTCTATGCCGCCGGCTTAGCGGAGCCCCCACACCTGTCCGCCCTCTACTTCATGCCTACGGTACACCCAGATACCGGGCCGAGGACCGCGCCAAAATCTTCGCCGAGTGCCTGGAGCGTCAGTTCCAGCCGAACCCGTCGGACGAGGCAGACCACATTGCAGCGGTGAACGAATACCTGGAAGAATATTTCGGCACCCCGATAGCTCCCGATGAAGACCCCATCTTTTTCTCCCCGGGCAGCGTGAGACGCATGATCACAAAGGCCAAACCCAGAAAGGCCCCCGGTGCGGACGGAATCACAAACGCCACCCTTCGCCACTTACCGCCACGCGCAATCGCGGCGGTAACACATCTTTTCAATGGCATCCTCCGCACCGGAAACTTCCCTTCCAACTGGAAGACCGGCCACGTGATCATGCTGCCCAAACAGGGGAAAAACATCCTGAAGCCCGAGAGCTATCGGCCCATCACCCTCCTTCCGTGCATCTCGAAGGTGTTCGAGAAGCTGCTGCTCACCCAACTGGTCCCACACATCATGCCTCGCCCCGAACAGTACGGGTTCCGCGAAGACCACAGCACGACGCTCCAACTGTCCAGAGTCCTGCACCACATGGCGGTGGCCGCCAACAAGCGCGAGCATACGGCTGCAGTTCTCCTGGACATGGAGAAGGCCTTCGACCGGGTCTGGCACGCAGGCCTTACCTACAAGTTATCGATGTCCTCGGCCCCACGAAGACTGGTGAAGGTCCTCCAGTCCTTCCTGTCCGGAAGAAGATTTAGAGTGGTGGTGGAAGACGCCACCTCCGAAGATCGCCCCATCGCTGCTGGAGTCCCACAGGGTAGCTGCCTATCACCGGTATGCTACTCGAAGTACACCGACGACATCCCAGTCGTTGTCGGTTCCCACCTGGCCCTGTACGCTGACGACGCGGCTTTTTATGCGAGCTCTTTCAAGCCCGAGCACGCCGTCGTCAAGCTACAGCGACAACTCGACGCCCTTCCAGCTTGGCTCGCCAGGTGGAGGCTAACCGTCAACGTCGCGAAGACCCAGGCGATCTTCGTGAGCAGGAGCCGCCCCCCAGACCCACCACTCTCTCTTCACGGGACAAACATCCCTTGGTCCCCGGTAGTCAAATACCTGGGGATCAAGATCGACCGAGGACTAACCATGGGTCCTCACACCAAATCCGTCGTCGCCTCCACGAAAACCGCACGAGCACTCCTCCGTCCAGTGCTCCGATCCGGCCTCCCTCTGCGGGTGAAGCTCGGGGTCTATAAGACCTACATTAGACCCCGCCTCACGTATGCCGCTCCCGCCTGGTACGCCCTCCTGGCCGCAACGCACAGGAAGAAGCTGCGTGTCCAGCAAAACCTGTGCTTGCGGACCATTACAGATGCCCCCCGCTACGTGAGGAACGCCACGATCCAGAGGGACCTTAGGATCGAGAGCCTGGACGACTTCATCGGACGCCTTGCCACGTCGATGTTTGCGCGAGCGGACGCGTCGCGTTTCCCTCACCTGAGGGACATCGCGCCCCAGCACGCGCGTCCTCCCGACGGCAAGGCGTACCCCCGCGACCTCGACTCTGCGACGACGTCGACAACTAAGTGAGGACCCATGAAGACGCTGCTCTGCTTGTAGGTCGCTAGCAGGGTCCCACCCAGCTGGCTGGACCTCGCGAGCAGCGTACTACCCGGACTTGACGCCCCCCTTCCCCCCCCCTCCCTAAATCCTTCCCCATCCTCATCCCCTTACAGCCTGCGCCTTCGGCGCCGGCTGTAAACCCATGGACCCGGCCGTTTTCACGGTCGGCGCAGACCACCCCGGCCAAGGGCTTTCTGCCCGGCACCGGTTCCTCATCCCCCCCGCAGGGGAGGAGCGAGAAGACCAGGCACGGCAGATGAAACAACGTCGATCCGCTGCGCGTCCGCTCCGATCTACTTTGATAATTATTGAAGATGATGAACACTGCTCGACGTTGTGTGCATTAAAAACAACTGCCCTTTTCAGGGCACACAAAAACTGCTCTTTTCAGAGCATTTTCGACGTCTTGTGTCAATCATGTTTCCGTATTAACGGATGTCAATACGATCAATCACCTTGCTCCTACACTTCGGATTAAAATTTGACACATTTTGTATGCGCAAATGTTAAATTTCAACCCGAAGTAAACCCTATCTGAGTTCCGGTAACCTTCGGGGAGGGAAGATGGCCGATTGAAAAATGTCCGGCTTTTGCTTTTGGTTTATTCTCTTTAATATAAAAGAAGAAGAAACCCTATCTATCCGCGGTTTGAATATAGGGTTCGGCCGTTAGACGATACCTACGCTAGCGACGCCTAAACTGTAAAAGAGCTGTGACGCCGCCGTTGCCACAGGTAAAAGTTAAAATAGACTTTCCTTGTGGAAGTTACGTTACATTTTATACAGGTAGCTTTTAAATATGCGTGTGAGTGAGATTTAAATGTGGGTCGTTAAAAAGGTTAAAGAAACTAATCATCCAGCACGGCTAGCACTTGACGGCGCGCGAGTTATGTCGCCCGCGATTATCTCGCCGTCATGTGCTAGCAGTGCAGGGGCCCTAGCCAAGATGCAAACGCTCCTAACGTTTTTCTTTTCTATCGCTCAAAATGTATGGGATGACATTCTCGTGCGTTTCGATAAACCACGTGGTCGACTGTCATCAAATACATTTTGAGCGATAGAAAAGAAAAACGTTAGGAGCGTTTGCATCTTGGCTAGAGCCTCAGGGCCTCTATTCCACTTCGACCCACTGCTTTATTCGCTTTTGGCAGAGATCATTTTTATTCCGCAAAAGTAGGTAGGTTAGGTTCGCTAGGTATCTTTAAATGCGCGAAGGTCCAACCACCCAGAGATAGGAGCCCTGCCCGTCGAGTAGAGTAGTGGGACCACGGGGCGTAACCCATAATGCTGGCTGCGTTAAAAACAAAACCGAAGCGCATCAAAAACATGTTTTACCTAGTAGAATGGAGGGCCAGTAACTCGAGCACGATTCCAATCATACGTCTGGTTTTCGAATCTTCTCTATTTCTTGTACGGAATCTATGCGTAGCACGAACACGTTCAGCCTCGGTGAGACGTGTCCAAAAAATTAAGTAATCCGTTTGTGAAATATTTAGCTTTAAAGCGCAAATTTTTGTTAGACTCGAGTGTCCCCAAAACAGCCAAAGTTACTAATACTAAAAATCTTAAATGAAAGAGCAAATAACGAATGTTAAAGGAAAACTATCACGACTAAGTAGACATCATTGATTCCTGAGATAGTGTTTATACCTACTAAAATCATCTAAGACGGCACCAATTAACTTTAAATAGGAAATTAGTTATTACTTGTTGATTTTCGGCTTCGGAACCCTACACTGAGCATGGACCGACATGCTCTTGCCCGGTTTTATAGTTATCAAAACGTTAACAATACGGAAACGCGTGTTATTATAACTGTCAAGCAACAACATTGGATATGATGCCAAAGGCAATGTGGCGTTACCGTGTAGAATAGAGGCCCTGGTAATCAACACTTCGTCAGGACTGGCGCAAGCGGTGCCCAGACGTATATAATTGTCAATTACCAACATATACCAGTATAAATAAAAGAGAAATTTGTTTTATTTACGTATTTATTTACAACTTATACATTTAACAAATTCGGAGCAATGTTCGACGGCGTACTAGGTACGTGTTCTACAGTGCAACTTGTTGCAAGGCACAGATATCTAAATGGAATGTCCATACAAAGTTCGCTTGTACAATTTCCTTTTTGATTTGCTCCACAACTTTATAATATGACTTGTAAGCAACGGTGTGTCAACTCAAATAATTACAAACAATATAATAGACGTTCCATCGAAATAACTGTCTTAAACTGAGAAAAACCTTAAATTTAAAACAGGAACTTAAACTATCAAAGAATGCTGGGTGCACATTGAACCTCACAAAACAGCTTAAAAGACTAGATGGTGGAATGTTATCTACAATATTATAATTTATCTACAATATATATTTCGACTAAATAAATTGTTTTGGTGACGAGAATGCCGGTTAATGGTTTTAGCTTTACATATACTATTATTGCTTGATGTCGATTAAAAGATGCTTTTATTATACCTATTAAGTTAGGTAAGGTAGTCCACTAAACTCGTGAATAAGCTTGAATATTTTTTTCGTCATAACGACACTTTGGTTTTTCATTATTTTTATCTATTTATTCAAGTAAAAAGCTCTTGGATGCCAAAATATCAGCCCTCTGCTTTTAGATGTCATTAATATATACACAACGAGGTGCACCTACATAGTAGTCAGTCAAGGATCTTTATGAACGTGGCCGTGACCGGAACTTAGTGCGTCAAATTCAGACATTTTGATAATTAAATGTAAACGTGATATTTTTTTTGCAAAATAAGCTTTAGTATAACACTACGTACGGTTTTTTTTCGCAGACGCTTTTTGTGTGGCCGTTGCCGAAACCAGCCGGGGCCACTAATGATGATAATTATTCTATTTTTTTTCTCTGGAACAAGGTACATTCTTGAACAAGCAACGTTGACGCATTCGCCGCCGTCTCTTTCTTTTTCGTGTTAGATACCGCATCTTTTGTTTCATACGAAGCTCGCGTACTTAAAACGCACATACGCTATGCGTTGAAGGCAGTGAATGTGCACCCTTGCGCTTATGTCTCCCGCATTCATAAAGAGCCTTGTTGTACATATTAGGTATGGGCTTGATTAAGAAATATTCTAATGTAGGTAATATAAGAATTGAATCACGCGGATGGGTCTGGCCCTAAAGAGATAAATAGATGATCATTCAACAAAGCCTACGTGTCTAATTGACTATGCGTTTGCATCGCAGCACATTACACGTTTTTCTGCAAACATTCACAAAACAACAGTAAAGTACTGAACTAAGCACCTACCGGAATAATCCTATTACTGGCTTTGACTTACGTAATCCACAAAACAGAATTCACATTTTTGCCTCAGTTTTAATATTTCTTTACATATTTTCCCATAACACAACGTAATTAAGTGCAGAGTTCATCAACAATGATTCAGGAATTATATTTTTTATTTATCGTTTACTGGGGATCTGACATCCGTATACAAAACTGTTTTACGCTTAAACGTCTGTTTAAATTGTTGGTAAACTCAGCATCAAGATTATTTCCTAGTAGTAGTAAAAAGTGAAGGTTTGTAGTGTAATAGGTAAGTATAATTATTATTTTATAACGGTAAAGCGTTAATCGATCGTATAAGTAATTTCACGAGAGCTGGCACGAGTGATGTGAGCAAAACTATAGTGACCGTCGTTGTAGGTACTAGGACCTTGGGCAGGATTCGCCCATCATCCTCGCCGCTAACCTGCCGCCAAGCAGCAGTATTCGCAGTGTTGTGTTCCGGATTGCGGTCTATATCTACGGGCCTGAGAGCCCTCATACCGGCTAGGCTGTGTGGTAGCGAAAAACTTACTTGTGATGTGCTATCCCAATAGGAATACGTGTACATGTGCATAATAATACACACCTACATAATATTGCTCGCTCATGTTTTCCATACGGTTCAACTATGAAACGACCCATAGGTACGTCGTCCATATCCGTTTTCCCCGGACTGTGTTTAAACATCCTTACTCAGACCCCAATTTATCCACTAATTCTCTCTCGTGAAATCTAATAAATAACGGTCAAATAAAACTATCCGTACAACGTCTTAGGCGAACTCTATTTATGGAGTATAATTGAGACTTTAGGCCGACGATTACCCGCGCGTGAGACTTGTGACTTAAGAGCGGTGCAGCCGTCACAGGTGGTCGCGGTTGTCGGAGTGATTAATAGACTTTTGCGCTGCGAGTTTACAAAAACGACACTACAGAGCGCCTCCACTGCGGGCTTCAACGTACGTACAACGTATATAAGATCAACATTCTTCATAACAATCATCCACCACTGAAATCAAGCGGCCACGGGCGGCGCTCTACAGCGGGTTTCCCAGGAGCGGATCCAGGATTTCGATTACGGGAGCTTATGAGGCCCGAGAAACTATCAATATTATCAGCGATACTGGTATGTTCTCATTTTATCAGATTTCAAAATATACGGATATCTTTCATGATACCGTCCTACGCACCAATATTTCTGTGATACGTAGGTATAGCGATATGCATGTATGGCATGATAATATGGATAATATGATCCGCCCCCATGACCCCATGACCCAGTCCTCCTCAGATCACGTGTTGCTGTGTAGAGTGAGAGCAAGCCTGGTGTCCCCGGCGGCGCCTAGAGCTTGACGCGGCCGGCGCAGATGTCGCGGAACAGCGCGGAGGAGAGCGGCACGAACTCCGCGCCCGCCCGGAAGTACAACGGCTCCGGGATCACGTCCGGGTCGAAGCCCTCCTTCTGGTACTGGATTTTCTTGAGCTTAAATGTACCTGGAAAAACGTTTATTTATATACGTTTATATAAGAGGATCATTAATAAAGTCGGCACTCGCAAACGAGGAATGCCACCAAATAATATATTTTTAGTTGGGGTACTTTTATGTTACAGCCCTGACAGATGTCAGGCTACCAGAGAATATATTTTTTGTACTCGATTGTCTATCAAATTCACACTCAGGCAAAAGCAATATACTGTTAAATGCCAGAGAAAATGACAACCGAGTACAGTTAATACTCTGTTTTTATTGTATATTAGGAGTGGTGGATATATTTTTCAGTGTTCTAAAATGTCAATCAAGGTACGTTATTAAATAAAGCAAAGCAAATGTCAAAAATGTCAAAGCAAATTTTAATAACATCACACAGTTTTTGATGATCGAAATTTGATCTAACGGATATAAATTCCAGCCTAAGAGTTTTAAATTAGCTCGATTATTTTTTTTTGGCGAATCCAAATTAGAAGTGAAGATCAAACGTAAAATTCTGAAACGATAAGCGTAACAAGCATGCGCCGACTTCCAAACAATCATCTATCAAAGGCCGTAAGAAGTTGTTGCTGCCACCTTTAGCTTTCTAACGGCTGACATGAGGGAAAATAAGGGGCTTTTAAGAACGTGATAACTACAGGGCCTTTATTGTACACGGTAAAACCATATTGACTTCGACGTGTTATCGTATTGTCAACGTTACGATATTTTTTATTTACTAGACAGAAATAGCGTAGTTTTTTATTAAAACAATACGATAACGGGTGAAAGGCAATGTTTTTACTCTGTATAAGTGACCCAGGTGACAATTCGGTATTGTAAACTTCAAGATAATCTACATTTGCTGAGCCTCATACTGGCCATGAAATAGTGAACGAACGTGACCTGGCACCTGTCACATGAGCGTAATGAAGGCGGCGCGGGAACTCACTGGTGACGTCGATGTCGTTGACGATGCGCAGGAACAGCGGGCGCGCGTAGGCCGGCAGCGAGTCGTCCAGGTCGCGCGCCAGCCGCGCCAGGTCCAGCGTGCGAATAGTGACCTGGCACCTGCCACATGAGCGTAATGAAGGCGGCGCGGGAACTCACTGGTGACGTCGATGTCGTTGACGATGCGCAGGAACAGCGGGCGCGCGTAGGCCGGCAGCGAGTCGTCCAGGTCGCGCGCCAGCCGCGCCAGGTCCAGCGTGCGAATAGTGACCTGGCACCTGCCACATGAGCGTAATGAAGGCGGCGCGGGAACTCACTGGTGACGTCGATGTCGTTGACGATGCGCAGGAACAGCGGGCGCGCGTAGGCCGGCAGCGAGTCGTCCAGGTCGCGCGCCAGCCGCGCCAGGTCCAGCGTGCGAATAGTGACCTGGCACCTGCCACATGAGCGTAATGAAGGCGGCGCGGGAACTCACTGGTGACGTCGATGTCGTTGACGATGCGCAGGAACAGCGGGCGCGCGTAGGCCGGCAGCGAGTCGTCCAGGTCGCGCGCCAGCCGCGCCAGGTCCAGCGTGCGAATAGTGACCTGGCACCTGTCACATGAGCGTAATGAAGGCGGCGCGGGAACTCACTGGTGACGTCGATGTCGTTGACGATGCGCAGGAACAGCGGGCGCGCGTAGGCCGGCAGCGAGTCGTCCAGGTCGCGCGCCAGCCGCGCCAGGTCCAGCGTGCGAATAGTGACCTGGCACCTGTCACATGAGCGTAATGAAGGCGGCGCGGGAACTCACTGGTGACGTCGATGTCGTTGACGATGCGCAGGAACAGCGGGCGCGCGTAGGCCGGCAGCGAGTCGTCCAGGTCGCGCGCCAGCCGCGCCAGGTCCAGCGTGCGAATAGTGACCTGGCACCTGTCACATGAGCGTAATGAAGGCGACGCGGGAACTCACTGGTGACGTCGATGTCGTTGACGATGCGCAGGAACAGCGGGCGCGCGTAGGCCGGCAGCGAGTCGTCCAGGTCGCGCGCCAGCCGCGCCAGGTCCAGCGTGCGAATAGTGACCTGGCACCTGTCACATGAGCGTAATGAAGGCGGCGCGGGAACTCACTGGTGACGTCGATGTCGTTGACGATGCGCAGGAACAGCGGGCGCGCGTAGGCCGGCAGCGAGTCGTCCAGGTCGCGCGCCAGCCGCGCCAGGTCCAGCGTGCGAATAGTGACCTGGCACCTGTCACATGAGCGTAATGAAGGCGACGCGGGAACTCACTGGTGACGTCGATGTCGTTGACGATGCGCAGGAACAGCGGGCGCGCGTAGGCCGGCAGCGAGTCGTCCAGGTCGCGCGCCAGCCGCGCCAGGTCCAGCGTGCGAATAGTGACCTGGCACCTGTCACATGAGCGTAATGAAGGCGGCGCGGGAACTCACTGGTGACGTCGATGTCGTTGACGATGCGCAGGAACAGCGGGCGCGCGTAGGCCGGCAGCGAGTCGTCCAGGTCGCGCGCCAGCCGCGCCAGGTCCAGCGTGCGAATAGTGACCTGGCACCTGTCACATGAGCGTAATGAAGGCGGCGCGGGAACTCACTGGTGACGTCGATGTCGTTGACGATGCGCAGGAACAGCGGGCGCGCGTAGGCCGGCAGCGAGTCGTCCAGGTCGCGCGCCAGCCGCGCCAGGTCCAGCGTGCGAATAGTGACCTGGCACCTGTCACATGAGCGTAATGAAGGCGGCGCGGGAACTCACTGGTGACGTCGATGTCGTTGACGATGCGCAGGAACAGCGGGCGCGCGTAGGCCGGCAGCGAGTCGTCCAGGTCGCGCGCCAGCCGCGCCAGGTCCAGCGTGCGAATAGTGACCTGGCACCTGTCACATGAGCGTAATGAAGGCGGCGCGGGAACTCACTGGTGACGTCGATGTCGTTGACGATGCGCAGGAACAGCGGGCGCGCGTAGGCCGGCAGCGAGTCGTCCAGGTCGCGCGCCAGCCGCGCCAGGTCCAGCGTGCGCGCCGGGTCCGCCACGGCCGCCATGCCCGCCCTGCCCTCGTTCTGCGGGATCTGAACATTTTATTAGTCATTACTTGTACAACGCTCATAAACAATTGTACGTCCTATCAACTGCCGCGGGCGAAACCCTCACGCTCTCGGTGCGATTAACTTTCATTTGACTTGCCATGTTTGTTTGTTTGTTACTATGTTTAAAGTCAATTTTGAACCATGTTATCTGATTGGTTAGAAATTTCTATAAGTCCAGTATTAGATGATCCGTGGTAACAAATACATATACATGCCCAACGAGTTTGGATTCATTAGTTCTGTATCAAAAAACGGATGGCGACTGTGCAAAAAAAAAATTTTATTGGTAATATCAGCTCGTCCATTTTTGATAGAGGCTATTTAGTTGCCGTCGTACTACGATGTTTTTATCGGTTCAGTAACGTTTACGGAACCTAATTACAAACTAAACTCTAAGCTTCTACAGCCAAGGTTAAATCAAGTACAAATTAACTTTATTGCAATTATATTAAAGTATGTACACATATTTTCAATTGTTTGTTCAATTGATTGTTGCCCTTGACTGTGTGTGGTGTGGTACTATGGATACTAGACTGACAACAATATACTTACAAAGATAAATAAATACTTATATACATAAAAATATAAACACAAAGACTCAGAATTAAAAAACCCTCATGCTACAAACAGTCATCCATATCGAAACCACATCCGCTAGCTTCGTAGGCAGCGTCACTATCACGTAGGCTACCGCGTCGTGTTAGGTCCGAGATGGCACTCGCATTCCGTGCGGCACTCACCGAGACGCCGTAGACGACGGCCTCGCGCTGGCCCACGGCGGGCGCGAGCGCGTTCTCCACCTCGCCCGTGGAGACGTTCTCGCCCTTCCAGCGGTAGGTGTCGCCCGTGCGGTCGCGGAAGTACAGGTAGCCCAGCTCGTCGCCCACCAAGATGTCGCCGCTTACGAACGCCGCGTCGCCCTTCGCGAACACGTCGCGCTCCAACTTCTTGTTGCTGTCCGTCTACAATCACGATGTTATTTCTCAATAAAACACCTATCTTCCCGCTATTTCACCATCTTGACAGTGACAGGAACAGTTCGTTATACATTGCAAGATTAACATGTTGATATATCACTGGGTTTCATAAAAGCTGCGCCATGTTCACTGAAATATCACCTGTCAGTCAGGATGGTAAAATAGGGGCAGGAAAGTCAACAGATGTAATTAATCAAACGACATCGTGTTTTGCCTGGTAAGATCGTATTTGTCTTGTTTTCTCAATTAGCTTCAGTACCCACGAGCTAACTCAGAAATTAAGTTAAATACGAACTAATCGAACGATGTATAGTCCAGTCGCCTTTGTATAGTGCTTTTGTCAAAGGATGCCGCCGCGTAAACAAAAAATACGAGCAGCGTACCCGCAAGTCAATTTGGCAGTTTATATCGAATTAATATCGTATTGTAATACAATAACCGCAAGTGCGTGCGGGTATAGCGACACTATCTAAGCGAATGGACTATAGCGACGCGTCATTTGGGCAGGCTACTTGGTAATAATAATGAACAAGGTTTCCCCGGCACAGTGGTGATTCTAGAATTTATTTTAGGGAGAGGCCATTCTTTCTCGTACATACAATGTAACTAGCCTTGAGAGGCCCCAACGATGACTATGTGAAGAACGTGAGATGGAGGTAGTTTGCTCGCGCCTTGATTGCAGCGTCAAATTCAAATAATCGCTGTTTAATTTAAAACTAACATGTTTATTTAAGAAATGGTTTACCAGGATTAAGAAGTAATAAGTACTCAACTATTTAATCAAAAATAATTGTTAAAAGTCGTAGGGTAACGAAGATTCAACCCAAAACATGCGAAAAAGGTATTGTTTGAAAAATAAATCTATCGTAGATTTTGTTTCTAATCGTGTTATCACGTTCAACAGTCTCAGAGAAGTATGACCAAGTATGCATTATGGTTATTGAACTCAGATTGTGGAACACTATCGACTCGCATCTCAATGTGGCCTCTGAATTTCGGTCTCTACCTAATGTTAAACATTTTTTGGGGAAGCCTGGGCCTCCGCTGCCTCCACACTGCGTTAGCGTTGATTAATTACTTAGGCATATCAGTAAACTATTTAAAAAAGCCTGTATAAATACCTTGTCGACGTATCCATAGTACTCCCTCGAGGCGTTTCCCTGGGAGATCAGCCCGATGAACATGCCCGGCTCGCCTGCCAACCGAATAGAAAACATTCCGTCAGTTATACTTACAATAATAATGTTAATGATACAGTTTATGTTACACGCGCATCTCGGCAAGGTCAAGGCCTGCAAGGAGAGCAAATTTATGGTCATAGAAATCCAGGCTCAGCTAGATAGTATTTTTAATAGCGTAGCGTGGACGAGGCAAACGAGCTTGTCGTAAGTGGGATCTGTTACCCATAGACTTATGCATTCTCAACACTACAATGTTAAATCTTCAATCCTTAGATTCCAATCCGGAGGACTCAGATGGTATAATATCTCTATGCTAGTAATTTCAGCGGTTTTCTTATCCCCGCACTCCTGTGCGGGGATGCAGTGTTCGCATTGTTGTGTTCCTACACAACAATGCGAACACTGCTGGTCGGCGGTAGGGCAGGATAAGATGGTGGTAGTGATTCAGACGGACCTTGCACAAGGTCCTACCACCGCTAAATATAAGATAGGTTACAAGTACATGTCTATGTAAAAATATTTTTGACCCCAATGTTGGTTAATATATTATTGATGGAGACTTTACAACTCGCTTGTTGTAACTGGTTACTCGAAGGAAGACCAACAATATACATGTACGGCATGTACAGTCAGTATCAAAAGTAGCTAAGCATAACAATAACATGCTCAAAATGATCTAGACACGACGTATTCTATTGATAATAGAGTCGAATGCAGATCATTTTGATATCTTCGGTTGCGTAGCTACTCTTGCTGCTGACTGTACCTATGTTAGAAAAAAAAGCCTGTATACATTTACATTCCCGTCGTGAAGGGAAAATCCTTTTTCACGTACAACTTAAACTAAGTACATACATACATAACATTACGCCTTCACTCCCAGAGTGGGGTAGGCAGAGCTACAGAAACACCAACAACTTTGAAAAGACCTATTTACAGTTGTGCTACCACATTTTGCACAATCAAGGGTTGACAGGTTGCAAGCCCGTCGCCTAGCAGTACGACGACCTTATTCCTTTAGTCGCCTCTTATGCCATTCACGGGAAGACATGGAATGGCACTATTCTAACCAGGCAACCACACGGGGAAAACTAAAGTTGGAATAATAAAAGTAGCTGGAGGTTTGTTTGGTAAGAAAGCAGGTGTAGTGTAGTGCATGCGGGTCTGACCGGGCGCGCATCGCGTGCAGTACCCGGCGGGCCCGCGCAGCAGCGCGCCGGCCTCGTCCGCGCGCACGAGCGCGATGGGCAGCGCGCGCGCCGGCAGCAGCTGCGGCAGGAACCCCACCGCGCCCACCGTGTTGTCCACGTTTACTGCCACAACACACCATAATTACACCCCGGATCTTTGTGCCAATCACGCCACAATACGCTCATTTAGGGCGTAAATGGAACGGTGTTTATTAATACGGCAACCTAGTCTATTGGTGTTCTACAGAATAAAAAAAATACTATCAGGCATCCACGATATAAATAGGGGAGTATGTGGCCAATTAGAACAATAACAAATTTATATTAGCATTTTTTAAGATGGTTCTGTATGACATATTTTTTTGAATAAATCGTAAATGCACCATTTACAAAAAAAAACACATTCTCAATTTATCCATTATATCAAAACAAAATTATGCTGACCGTAAATTCACGTATTGACGTAGAGTATTGACGTACTTGTGACTTTCCACAGCAAATAAATAAGTCTAAAGTTATTGGGTCACCCTTGACCAAGGAGACCTATACCTATAAAGATTAAAAATAAATGACGAGAAAATGATGTCAAAATATTATTAATAGAACTATATATAACTTTGTGTAAACGTTTAAGTGAAATAATTGAAATGAAAGTTAAAAAGTTAAATAGAACATTCTTCTTATTTATGATTGTCATTTTAGAATATGTACTTTACTTACAATACATATCAAATTGTGCCAATTGCCCCCATGTTTCCCTATTTTACCGATAAATTTGTTAATTGATTAATTTATCGACGTTGTTCTCTTGTTAACTGACTCTCCGTAACAAATCAAAAGTTGTTCTAAATAACTTGCGGGTAGGGGAAAAACTTCTTTCCACTTCGACAGATGTTATTGGTGCATATTTGCGGTTATCAAAGCAACATATGTTACGGTTGCTTAGATTAATTTGTATTTCTTAACCTGCGTTAAGATTATTAATGTTACGCAACGTGGCTAATCCCGTATTTTTTTTAAAACAAATCTCTTCTTTTCATATATTTTTCGTTCTCTTTCGTGCAGAATGAATGACTTGCGGTAATAATAATATTTTTTGTCTTGAATGCCTAGTTATAAAAATATTCAGTTATAAAAGTTATTAATTAACAAATTGTATTAATTAACACCGTTTCATTTACTCCCCATACTACCCCCTATTGTGACGTCATTGCCACAAATATCCGGGGTCTAATCAAATCATACATAACACAGTTAACACATCTGGGGAAGGTCCAAAAAGTTGGGCACGCTAACTAACTTAATAAAATTTTCTATTAATTTTTTCTGTGCGACGAAAATTAGCATTACATTTGTAAGGGTACTTTTGTCGCACAACGGAACTTTTTCACTTTTGTTGTTCGTATGGTTAACTACCCTTAACTATGGCCCAACTATTTGGTCCTTACCCATCTATTGGTCCTCTTTCCAACTCGGTAATAATATATTGCCTTTGACGTGTTATCTTATTGTTTTTAACTCGGCCGCCATAGCTTTCAATTAAATTAGGTAGAGCTATCGTAACGTTGACCATACGAAATCAAGTCAAAAGCAATAAGGTTTTCACGTGTAGAATCTCGGCCGCGATACACAAACGACGAACAAAAATACCTTGTTTATTTAGCCTTTTGAACGCCAACGATGCCTAAAGTATTCGTGAGCTGTCGTGCCTACAAAGCCACCGACACTTAGGGTCTCCGCACACCTATCGTCGCGGAATCGGCGTTAGTTGATCAAAAAACTCTTCACGACGTCAGCCGAGCCGATTCGACTTCTTTTCGCTCTTATTGCGTAGCCATAAAGTTTTTTGATTAGCTGACGCTGATTGCGCGTGGATAGGTGTGGAGAGACCCTAGTAGTTGTCACAGGTACAGTCTAAAAGATGTTATTTCGTATTGATTAACAAAAATTTTGAATAACTTTTAATAGATGTTTGGCGTGTGAGTGACGTATTTGTATTTAACGTAAGACGTTAAAAATAATAAGAAGTTGACCATTTGAGTTAGAACATCAGAAAGCCTAATCAAGCATGCATTTAACGCTACGTTAGATAAAATGACAACACTAACTGATGACAAATCGCGTCGACCGATTATGTCAACTTCACACATTTCGAGTACTTACATAGAAAACTTTAGCAGCATTTACATTTTGGCTTTTTCTATAAGTAACTTATAATGTTAAGTCCGCCTTTGTACATCACTTACACCCGACTAAGTGTACCAAGTACACATCTTTTTAATAATGGAGTGCGTTTGCAAATTTCTGATAAATGTTGTTAGAGTACTAAATGAGATAACATTTATCTGAAATATTAAATACCACTAATCGTTTTATTTTAATTTTCCAAGCACTTTGACCTTGCTACATTGTGTAAACAACTATCATCAAATTAAATCATTAACTATCACACTCACAGCTAATGTACATAAGGATTTTCCTTTACTCTGCACATTCGAGTTATATTTAATTTACTAAGTGCTCAAAGTACAAGAATAGAGATAATTATAGTGCATTAAACTCACTTATGTTAGCGTTGCCCTCGGTCGCGCCGTATATTTCATTTATCTGCGGCACTTTGAACCTGCAAACATGTCACCACAAACATTAGCTTATCCATGCATCCATTAACAAAGCCCTGGGTATCATTACGCGACCTTTGTAACCCAGCCATTTCTTACACACAAATGACTATTAATTAGTACAACTTTAAATAGAGCAACAAGAATTTAAATACTGTTGCTGAGAGAACAAAGCAGTATATTAACGATTACTCATGTGACCTTTGATATTTGTTAATGTCTAAAACTTGAAATCTGGCGTGTCCTAATAGCTGTTAAAAGTTATTCCTATTAAAAGTATGTATCCTTAGTAACGGCACGCAACACAATCGTAAGCAAATATTTCATAATATTCAAGACATTTTCCTTAAGCAGTTTGTGGTAAGTTTTCTATTTGCTAATTATTGCTTTGTTTAGAAAGTTTTGGTTTTGTAAGCAAACGGGTTTGTAATGAATGAGTTAACGACTCATCATAATTACGATATTTCAAGTGAAGCTGTCATAGTCTAACATTTACCTAATACAGAACACACAGAATTATCACAGGAAGCGTGACGTTATGTATGTGTATGTTTAACTAATACTAGCGAACCCTACCTACCTATAGATACATAAACAATTTATAAATCATTTTGAAAACTGCATCGAAACTTTTTGCGTAGATAGCAAAAAAACTAAGCGGACAGACATGCGGGGAGAGACTTCGTTTAATAATATTTAGGAGTACGAGTATCCCCGCTTTGTCTTTGTATAACCAATTGTTAAATATCATACAAATATTATAGGATGCATGTACCTGCTGCAGTACTTGACTGTTGAAGGCACACGCAGCGACATGCAACAGTCGCATTAACAAAAGGTAAAAGTGTATTTGAAAAAAAAAGAAGAGTAATGGGTCATATACAGATTTAGGTTATCGTCTTTCCTGTCGACAGAGCCGAATTTCTTGGCTAAGCCCATTCCCGCATAAACGGCGTCAGGATTGATTTAGACCTATCATATAAAAACATAAACTTTGTTTTTAAGAGTGTGTATGACCCTAATATTTTATTGTCAAAGGAGAGTTCCGTCATACCCTCAAGTTGTTGGCGGCGCGATATAGCGCTTACTGACCTGTCCACGATGCTCTGCCAGATGGCGGGGCGCATGCCGTTGCCGACCATGATGCGCACGCGGTGCTGCGCGTCCGCCGCGCGCGCCGGCTGCGCCAGCAGGTAGCGGCACATCTCGCCGATGTACTGCGCCACCTGCACAGAACATCCCGGGTTTACCAACAGAGTAAACAGTCCTATTGCTGGCGCCCTAGCGATATCTGCCTAGCTTCATGAACTTTATGGGATATAATAATTCTAACGATTAAGTACTGTAAGTTTAACACTGACAGAGAGTTTGCCTTCATTTAATTTTCAACATACATTTCATACAAATAAAGCAATTTTCAGAATACTGTAACCCACGTCTACCGATTTAGTAATAACTATTTAATTTGTATGAGATTAAAGCTGAACATTTAATGAAGGCAATCTATCTGTCAGTGGTAAACTCAAAATAATTGTACTGTCCAATTAGTGGTAGTTTGGATGCTAATTCTTATTTGATGTCTTTATACCAACTAAGTTACTACCTACAAAAGACGCGATGTAGTATACAAATGCATGATAGTTTAGAATCAACATCAACTATAGATCAAATCCAAGGCCCGTAATTTATGATGCTTTTCAACAAAGCGATATATCTGCATTAATCAGTGTTATATTTCTCCTTCAATCCACTTATTCCCCGGAGCGGAAATCGCTTCCTAACAATACGCATTGGAGACTTAATTGTAATACAAGCTACAAGCTTTCGTGAAACAGACCCTATATAGGCATTGCTTGATCAGCAACAGTAACTACTTAACTAGAAACTGGTACTCGTAACTACGACACCAACCAACATTTACAATTGGGAATGAAGACCTACCACAGATAAACAATGATTACAGTCTGTTTAAAGTTTACTCGCAATGATGGTTGCAAAGATATACTCTGTTTTGTGTTGCTATAAAGTACTAAGCCATAAAAGTTCTATGCAAGAAACAAATGAGCACGATGTAGTAATTTCTATGGGCAGTACTTTATAGTTAAATAATCTGGTTATAGTACAGTATGTCACGCACCGTGCATTGGTAGTTGAGGCAGTCGGTCCAGTAGTTGGAGGCGGAGAACTTGGGGCGGATGACGGAGGGGATGCCGTCGACGAGCGCCGCGCCCGTGCCCACCACGCCGCCCGCCGTGTGGTACATGGGCAGCGCGTTGTACAGCCGGTCCGAGGCGCGCAGCCCCAGCATGTGCACCGTGGCCAGCGTGATCAGCAGGTACCTGGGACATCACTCTATCAATATCACCTTACAGATGGGCCATTCCCAATCAATTCGACCCCTTTAGGATCTTTTGTGCAATTACTCTCTTACACACTCAGCTTTTAATTGTGCAGGTTTCCTCACGATGTTTTTCCTTCAACGTAATAGCATCGGGTAATGTACTTAAGTTGGCCAAGTAGGTTCGAACTCGGTACCTAACGATCACCCCTAAGCCACTAGGCCATCGACGCTCTCGAGGGGCCTATTACGCTCGCGTTTATGACTGAACAATGTACTCGTAGACAAAACATCCGTCACTTTTAATAATGTAAGTGCAAGCAACGAATACTAGCATAAAGGCATTTCATCCTCAGGCTTGGCAACGCATTTGAGGTCTTAGGATTATAGTCTTGAGAATACAAATGTCTATGGGTGTCAGATTCCACTTACTATGAGGCTTAGCAGGTGTACATAATTCTGTCCTAGACCTAAGACAAACCTGCTATCTGACTAATTTTATGCCGCAGCTTCAGTCAACAAACAACAATTCGTTGTTTATTTAGCAAGATATGTTGTTCAACTATATTACCAGTAAGTATATTACGAACGGTGCAAATATTATTATTGCGTTACTTATGTCGGATCTCACAAACCTACTTGTTGGACTGTTAAGAGGGCGCCGAGCGTCCAGTGGCAACCTCATTAGTTCATTACTTTTATTGTGTTTTCTTATACACTATAGTATTATCTTAAAATCCAAGAACGGTTAGTTGTTGTACAAATGAATAGACATATTATAAAGTAAAAGGACATAACAACAATTGAACTATGAATGAGCAACTTACTTTTTTCCGTTAAGTTGACTAAACAAAGGTTAAAGGTTATTTAAGCTGTTTCATGTATACTATACATTGTGTATTCATTTGTACAACAACAAACAGCTCTTCGATTTTAAGATAATAGTTTAGTGTATAAGAAACACAATCAAAGGTAATGCGGGACTGGACGCTCGGCGCCCTCTTTAATCTAAATCGACTGTTTGTCAACGCGTTTCACGTTTTACGCAACGCATTTTACGTTTGCCGGTGAGCTCCGCACTTACGATAACAGATTACCAATATTTCAACATAGTAGAACATTTTCTGCTAGGTTTCTATCGAGATTTATTGGGTTTTTTTCATATCTTGTGATCAGTTTGCTAACTGGAATAAATAAATAGAATAAGTTACCCAGTACTAAAAGGTTGAACACGTGCGCGTGAGGATGCCCGGAGAAGTTTTCTAAAATAAAGTAATTCCCACTAAACAATCAGTAACCTGAGAAAAATGTACTCTTATAGTTTTGGCTCGAACCATAACAAAAACCTATCAAAGGCTCTAGGGAATCGCACAAATTGTTTTTAAATCGATCTAAACAATTATATTTCTAATGTAGCCGGCGCCGTTTGTTGTGAGAGCTAACTGAAGTATTTGATAAACAATTAGATGGTCTGACGCACTTGGAGTTAGGCAGAACGGCCGCCTTGGGCATTCCGGTGGTGCCGGAGGTGTAGATGTAGAGCAGGGTGTCTTTGTAGTGTGGCCGGTCGGTCAGCAGCGGGTACAGCGGGGGGTGGCGCGCCATCTCCGCGCCGAAGTCCAGGACCCCTGGCGCGCACGTCCCGTACAGCTGGAACAGCTTCATGTCGGCCGGCAGCTGCGAGCGGATCTCTGACACGGCTGCAACACAATGGTAAGGTCGAATACTAGTCATGACGAAGGAGACTCCCTCTTTTTGTATTCCAGATTACTAACTAATTAGCTAGATTGTCACTTTTTTAAGGTTAGCTGGAAGAAAAACCTTAAAGTGATAAGTTCGCCGTTGTATATTTCTATTCTGTAAATATTGTTTTTAACTTCTGCGTGTTGTACAGTCACCGACAAAAAAAAGTTATCATTTATGAACCTTGTCACTTCAACGCCGTGTTTGAAATGTCATACGTTTGTCAAACGATTAAAAGCGACAAGGTACAGAAATCATCACTTATTCATGACGGTGACTGTACAATAAAGTGTTTACATTCATACATACTAACGCATACTGCCCTGTCGCCCCGTTACGCAGGTCTCTTCCCAGGTGCCCCACACAGTTTATTTGTACGAGGCTAGTATACTGTAAAAACGCACTTGCGCGTTCCAGGTACTGGGTTAAAACTGGCAATTAATTCGTTAAGTGAACATAACATCCTCGGAATACAAATCCGAAGCAGTCTTGCCGAATACATAACGAGAAATGACTAGGTGTGCATACTAGGTAGGTGTGCGTGATACTGGGTCACGAATTCACGATTTATGTTGTTAAGTAGCACGTTATTCGCAACTTACTGCGTAGATACTTAAAGTTTCATTTTAACGAGAAATGTAACATGAGTTTCGTTCTTTAGGTCTATACTAGTTTTCGACTGCCTATTACTACACCATCCATCACTCTAGTTTGCATTTTTTTTCAATGTTTCTTTATCTTTCGTACTTTTTGGAATTATGAACAACTAGCTGTTATCCGCGACTACGTCCGCGTAGAACTCTCACAAATAACGTGGCTTTCTATTGGTGAAAGAATTTTAAAAATCGGTTCAGTAGATTCAGAGATTACCCCCTACAACCTCACAAACCTCTTTATTATATTAGTATAGATAAAAACTTTTTATCTATACTCCAACTAACATGAAAGCCATTTTACTTTTTATTAAAAAGTAAAATGGCTTTCATGTTGGATATGTATTGGCGGTAAATTAATTGTTGCATCTACCATTGTTATCTACTTGCTGCAACAAAGAATATTGACAGGCAAACTAAAGCATCATTATATTCGTACCATCAGCCAACTGGTCAGAGAAGACAATCGCCTTGGCCTTGGCGACCTGGATGCAGTGCAGCAGCGGTTTGTGGCGCAGGTTGCTGTTGATGAGTGCGGAGACCGCGCCCAGCTTGGCGGCGCCCAGCCAGGTGCACACGTACTCCGCGCAGTTCGGCATGAACACGCAGACCACGTCGCCCCGCTTCAGCTCGACGTGCTCCTGCATCACCCGCGACACCTGGTTCGACTTATCCGCAATCTGTAAACAAAACATTATCATATCAGCCGAAAAACAAACGTTTGTAGGTTTTTTAATCAACGAGGGAGTTTCGCCATGTCTGTCTGTCCGTCTATCCGTGGGTAATCTCAGAGACAGGTAGTACAAAGCTGTAATTTGGCATAGTTATAGCTTCAAGTTACGCAGGAAAAGTCGTAAAAAAACCTTATTAAAACTTTTTTTCGGTTATCTCCCGTACAAAAAAAGGTAAAATTATTTTCTTTTCTGTTATATATTTTTTGGTTTTTGGTGGGTGGCGATTTTATTATTTCAACTCAACTAGCGTCAAGTGCATAAATCCGGGATTCCTCTGCGCACGCTACGCACGCTACACACGCACACGCGAGCCACGTGGATCGATTGGTCTAGGCGTGTGTCACCGACGTCATTTCCTGCGCGTGCCGCTGTAGCGAACTATCTACATACATTTTGTCCATTTTGATACAAACCGAATGCACACCCCCACCCAAGTGCGGATATAGCTCGACCGTGGGCCTCATACTACACAATTAAAATGTCAACTTCTATATTTATAAAACTAGACACGTATCTATACAGACTCCATTTATGCATTTATAACTTGACACAACAGATTTCCATCAAATCTGGGATAAGCACTCCGGGATTAACACGTATTACCATAAAAACACAGCATTAATACCCCAAGCAAAAGTTGCCCGTTCAAGTTTTTAGTCATTCTCCATCGATAAACCGCAGTAGATGTTTATTACATAGATGTGCAAGATAAAGACTACAGAGATGAAAACCAATATTTATATTTTTCTAATTCCATACTACTAATCATAAGCATGACCAAGACATGACAATATAAATAGAAAATTTGATTACTTTATTCAGGTGCACGTCTCACGTGCAACAGTTACGCAAGTATCTAACACCCTAAGACCAGACAGTGCATAAACTATCCGTCTCTTTGACGAAACGGTTAGTGCGTATTGCTATTTTTGAAAGGTCGCGCCGGCGGTTCGGATATTTTCGTACTCGGTTATTCAATACGACTTTACACTGACTCTGTTGCACGTGTAGCATCTGCAGCCATTGTGGACGGGAATCGATAAAATGTTGTGGACGGGAATCGATAAAATGTTGATGTGTTTGAACTTCATACGTTGGTTTTCATTATAGCAACACAATAAGGCTTTCTATGATATCGTTTTGTTACTGCCTGATATTTAAGCAAAGTACTAATTATGCACGAAAATACCTCTCTTCCTGATCAATACTTTGAATAAAGTAGTACTCTTGAAGCTTTTTAGATTTACTGGGGCGATTAAGTTTTTTTTAAAGTGGTATGATAATATTGATATTTCAATTGAATTGAATTGAATATGACAAGTTTTTAATCGCTACAAGTAATTGAGTCTGTTTGTAACGTGGTCGTTTCAGACGAAGTCTATAATAAAACACAAGTGCTCGCTCTAAACCCCTTATTATGGGGTTAGCGTATAATAGTGAGAAACTCGTAGTGGGTATCGTGACCTTGGGACGGCTAAGCTATAATAAGCGCGACGATTGATTACAACGACGCCATCGAACGTCTTTCTACGTAAGAAGCCTTCATACATACCTGATCATTTCTCGAAAATAACTTCGCGGTATTTAGGTAAGTACGTACATACTTAACTACAGGACATCACGCGTTCATTCCCAGAGCGGGGTAGGCAAAGCTACAGAAATACCAACATCTGTAAAATGACTTGTTTATAATTCTGTAACCACAGGTAAGTATCATTAAATATATGTCTGAGACTATTTCGTGACGAAACGTTTGCATTTTGACACAAAATTTAGTTTTGTAAATGTAACTACATCCTTAGTCACTTAACTTTTTGTTATCTGAGAATTACTTACTTGTTCATTGCCATCTTGTGCACTTACTTACTGCTTAGAGCTTTATATAGTCGCGAAAAAAGTAATTTATGTCATGAATATCACATTTTAATCACGTCTCCGGCAGTGAGAAGGCAAACGAGCGTGTAAGTAGATTCCGAAGCCCCAGACGTTTGAAATTTAAAGACTGCAAAACTGCAAATGTGTTGCAACCCTGAGGACTAGGAGGGAGTACTCCTAAGCTAGTCATTTCAACGGCTGTCTTTCCTCCAAACCGAAATGAAAGACTGCTGTCTGACTTTTTATTGCCATTGCAGCTGTACTTCTCAGCAGGGTTAGCACATGTTGTCCGCGACTTGTTTGTCGCTCGGATCTCCCTTTCTATCTAGTCTGTAGCGATAGAGACTCACTGAGCGACAAGCGAGAAAATACAACTTGTGCAGGGCACACAATAATGTTCTTTTCGGAAGATAAGCTTCGACGTCAATAAATCTGTTTCGTGTAGGAAACCTTGAACCCATTTAGTATTCATAAAATAATTAGAAAGATTAGATGTATACATGTATTGTATGCATATGTCCAGAGTGAAAAGGTTGAATAGCTGTTTAAAAAACCAAACTTCCTGATTGACGTATTGTACTTCGATAACAATTATGAATGTCGTCATCATCATTTTAATAATAGCAACCGATTAATCTTAAGGTTGCCTTCATTTTGTTCTTTCGACATGTCCGTTGTTGAAAGCACCAATAACCAATAATGGACACTACTCTTCAAATTACAAACGGTTAAGGATTGATTTTTGCAAAAAAAAAACCCTCACCTATCTGTAAAATAATTGATCCTTGTCCATTAATGATTTCATCACCCGGATATACCCTTTATTCAGATACTGACCATTATTTTGTACAGTCAAGGTAATAAATATGTATACACTTTAGTAACTTGTCACTTTAATCGCTGTCACAATTTCATATGGCAGTTTAAACATGACGTTAAATAGACAAGGTACTAAAGTGTATACATATTAATGACCTTGACTGTACGAAGACATTGTCATCTTATTTAAATACTCAAACTGCTGATGATAATATAGACTTGTTGGTCCTGGATCAAGGCAAGTAATTTAATTTTAACCGGTTTCACACTAGTTCCATGATTTATTAGTTTTCTTTGCGACATCCAAATAATATTTTATGAGGTTTTGTTTAGAAACACGAAAAAATTTGAATATTAAATAACGCGCCAGTCTGCAGTAAGAGGAGTATCAACGCGCTAGTAACGCCGATTTAATCTGAAACCTAAAACGGCCAAGTGTGCCATAGGTCTAGGTACCTCTTTGTAGGTCCAGGTGCGGTCGCCGACGACGATGAAGCAGGGCGCGTCGGGCGTGCGTTCCGCGCGCTCAGTGAACAGCCCCGCCACCGTGGCGTCCTGCCGCTCCCAAAGCTTCTGCCGCACCATACTGTTGCCATAGCGCCACAGAAACCTGAACAGGGCAAAACACTATTCAACCATCGATCTACTAATAACTTTTCAATAATACACGTGCTGAATGTGCTCATATATTCCGTCACTCATAGACAGTCCAACTCGCAAAGAAGGGCAAGAGTTAATAACATAAAACCGCCTTAAAATAGCTTAGATTAAGTTTGTTAATCTCATTCACTCTTTGACGTTTTTCGCCAATTACAAGTACTTATAATGTAAAGGTGTATAGGTATAATTTATAGGCTTTAATTTCATCACAGTAGGTATTCAAAGTTGTGATTACTTACACCATTGTCTTTTAAATAACAGAATTTACGTCGGGTACCATGGTAACCTGGATGATAACAAAGACGTGGACCGTGGAAACTTATAGACTAAGTACCTACCTCGCAGACTGCAAACTAAACGGGCGGCCGATTGTGTTTTGCCTCCACAAATTTCGCAAAAAGTGATAAGGACATCACACAATGTTTCGATAGCTTATTAACTTATTAACTCCAAAAGCAATTACGTGGTGGGTTTCTGAATAATAAAGTTCTTTCTAAATTGTATGTCACGATCGCGTCACCTGGCAAAGTTCAACCATTTCTCATCGACACACATGCCTTCAGAACACGTGTCAGCCGATCATTTTAAATATTAACTTGTCGTCTGCTTTGTATCGATTTCTTGCACCTACATCTACCAACCAACCAACCAACTTGTAGATACTCGTTGTTTTGTCTAAGTACCTAGGTATATTATGGTGTGAGAAATGTATCGAGTTTTGTGAGATTAATAGGTTAATGCCGTCGTGTCACATGAATAAAAATGCTTCCGGTGAACCAAAATAAATAAGTTAAGTATTTAAATAATAAATACAAATAGGTACTTTGGTGTATGAATGACTTTACAACTTTTATATTGTGGTAAGCAGAAATATATTTAAAACCAACGTGCAACTAGACCATTTGAATTACCTACTTACCTATTTATTGCGTTTACCTAAGACTGATAAAAACGACTGAGTTGTGTTAAAACTCTGCTTAATCAATAATCCCCGTAAATAATAAAAAAACCCTGTTTAAATAAAAGCTTCCCTTTTGTCTTAACCTGACTACACTGCAGTATGCAGCTTAATGTTTTTATCAGAAGTGGCCATGATCATGGTCACAAGGCGCGAGTGTGCAGCACCATTTTCTTTACTGACCGCCTTTAAAACACCATGGTCACTATGGTCAGTCAGGTAGGTGGTCTTCCTCATCAGTTCCACTTCACCAAATGATACTTTTTGAATGCAAATACTAGACTTGTCTCTGAAAGAAAATACTAAAATCGCTATACATATGTGTTCCTAAGTTCCTGTCATATTTGAGGAGTTCCCTCAATTTCTCCAAGATCCCATCATCAGATCTTGACGTGCTGAAAATGGGACAATCTTCGACAAAAACAAAATCGTACTATCTACAAACTCCGTAAAAAAATATGCGTGATAGTAAATGAAAAAATTCGCGCCGACTTGAGAACCTCCTCCTTTTTTGAAGTCGGTTAAAAAGAAAAATCTCGCGATAGATTTGGACCTAAGGTGGGTCACAAATTTAAGTCTTTGACTGTACATACTTAGGTAACTCAAGTCGCCTTGTTATCGACTTCACGTTAAAGATAATTTAACTCCATTTCAGTAGACAGGTTGTGTCAGTAAAGTGTAAAGTAGTACTCTATTGCGTCAACGCCTACGGTCTGTTTGTTGCATTAAGCATGAATACTTAGCGAGAGAAGCCGTATCAGTGCAATGCGGAGCCGGCCGGGAGTCACGCGACGGCGTGGCCTGACGCACCGCGCGAATAATCCGATAATTCAATGAAGACATAACCTTGCGCCCAGGCAGGCCCTAATAGGGGAAGCTGTTGTACAGTTTTCGGTTCTTAGATTTTTGAAAAGAAAACTACAAGATTTTAGAATTGTCAAATGTGCGAATATGTAAAGATCTACTAGCTATTAAACTACATTCTGAGATGTGACTAAACACGATCCTCTCGCTAGTTTAGATGGGAATGGGTCAGGCTGATGGAAAAAAAAAGGGAAGCGTGTCCATGGATCAACATCCCCTATGTATCTTGGAATTCGTTGTTGTACCGGGACACTTTTTTTTAAAATTTAAATAGTATAAAATAATCAACTTGTATTTATTTATTTCGGAAATATAACACTAACCCAAGTCTTTGAAGTAGATTTTTTATACCATTTTATCGTGTTGTTAAAGATTTTTTTTTGTTTCGCCCTATAAAACTTATATACTTAAGCAAAAGCTTGTCATTGAAGATTACAAAACTAACAAATAATTTACTTGTCACAATTTTTTTATGTAGTAAGGTATTAGACAACTCAAGACCTAGCTCAGGAAGTTAAGTATACCTTGGTCAGTGTCTAAGACGACTTAAGTGCGGTGTCCAAGGTACCTACAACAAAGCCCCTTTCTTAGCCAAGCTTCTTAAAGGCACTTCGGCTTCTAAGATAGGTTAAAACGACATCAACATCTGTAACTTTCTGACCAGTCTGCAAGTGGGAGAGTGACAGATGTATTATCCACCCCGAGAAAGGCGACCATGATACGGGCCCTGTGATTCTGAAGGATTGTGAAGCGTATTTTCTATTGTAGTTATTTTAACAAATATTTCTATATTATTTTCTATATTTTAAAACTAATTTTTGTTTTTTTTTAATAAATATTTTCTTAAAAAGGAAAACATACAAACCCAGTTTTTCATAACATGTACAACATACTTACCTGTTCAAAAATCATAAAAATCGGACTAGGTTCAAGGGGAGTGAAACCGCATGGAAAGTTTAGCTTCACACTCCTCTATAGACATGCCGGTTAATAGGTACCTACAAATTGGTCCGTTGTGTTCAAGTAGAGCAAGTTGGTTAACAGCCAAACCCTATATTTAAACCGCGGACAGATAGCCTTACTTCGGATTAAAATTTGACACATTTTGTATGGGCAAATGACAAATTTCAACCCGAAGTAAGCCTTATATCTATCCGCGGTTTGAATATAGGTTTCGGCCGTAAGATAGGTAACCTGAGAAAAGATCCGATCTGAGATCTGGCGACAATTTTATTAGACCTATAATAATTGGCTAGCATTTACAATGAGCTGCATCGATTGGGTATAAATGAAATAGTGTTGACCTTGACACTTCACGTCGAGCATCGAACTCATTTTTTCCACTCCTTTTTGCTAAGCTACATAAACTATACTATAGGTAAGTAACTAGACCCGCACACTTAGTTCTATTAATTGGTGCTCTTGGCTTATCCGATTCAATTCATTGCGTAGGTTTTATTTACTTGTTTGACATCTATTCATCAATTGAGGGGATCCTATCATTTCATAACCAACGTTTCACAAATGATTCATTTTACAAACATATAATTTGACAACCCGCGTTTTTTTCCGTAACTGTAAATTATTCTGGATTTATTTCAGGACTTTCGTGTGGAACCGTATAGGTTAGGTTAGTTTTATGTATAAAAGTCCTGAAATACTTGCAGTTACAGAAAAAAAAAGCGGGTTGGCAAATGAATAGGTTGCGAAACGATGCATTTGTCAAAGATTTGTCGGCAAAAAGGCAGAGAACCTCAATTGAGCCATTGCATTTCCGGCATTTTTAATTAAGTCGTCTGTTCAAGTACGTATGTGTAGGTATGGCACCACCGAATTGTTTGTTACATTGTTGATACAACGCGGATGGCTATTCTACGCACGCCACGCGGGTTTGGTGCAGTCAAAAATAGCTCAGTCGGATAAACAGTCGCTCGACCACGCCAATCGCTCTGGGTACTCAAACTATGTAGGCACACCACTTTTACTAGTTATTGGCCGCGACTCTGTTCGCGTAGAAGTCGCTTATCGTTGTTCCATCGGGAACTGTTATCTTCCGGGATATAAACTACCTATTTCTGTACTAATATATCACGTCTATTGACGAGGCGTAAAAGAAATACACTTAAATGTATTTCACGTATTTATTTGATAATTAAAGATCGGGCCCGTATTATGGTCGCCTACCTAGGTTCGCGGTGGAAAAAGCAGCCGTCACTCGCACACACCCGCTGGTTAGGAAGTGACTGATGTTTTATCAACGTTTATCCACCTCGATAAACACGACCGTAATAGGCCCGCTATGGGCCTCTATTCTACTGGGGTAAAACGACATTGCCTTTGACGTGTTTTGGTATGGTTTTAACTAATCCGCCATTACTGTCAAGTACCTAAATAAGAGTTATCAAAACGTTGACAATACGGAAACAGGTCAAACGCAATATGGTTTAACCCCAGTAGAAAAGAGGCTCAGTAAGGATAAGGATTAATTAATAAGTAGACTAAGGTAAGCAAGTAAGGTCTAGCTTAAATTTACTTCTTTTTACTGCAGAAGCAGTTCAAAAACATCTAAACGTACCTAAGGGTGGATTTCGCGTTTCGTTGGTCTTAAAAATGTGCCCTTTGATAATTTGTGGAGGCAGCGTTTTATTAAATTCCTGAAGGCGGATGTGAGTAAATGCCAAACCACACGTGAACTCTACGTGAATGAATTTCGTCAAACCTTACCCTGCGATATAGGTTCCTTAAAACTGGTAGTTATGTTCTGAAAAAGGTTCTGACATCTTCCGTAGTGATTATAGGTATACTCTTTGCTTGTAGATTTGCGTTATTTGCGTATCATCTTAAGGCTTCGTCTAAACGACTCCACTCGCCTATTTTCCGTTTATCAATCTGTGTGTGCGTTTGAACTAATGGGCGGATTTAAATGCGGTATTTTTGACAGTACATACATATATACATAAAATATGCCAAGGTGGTTCCGAAGCTTAAGACGTTTAAAATTAATAATTTCTAGACGCTTTTAGTCTAATCGAGTTTATTTGTGTAAGAGTACAAAATCGATCAAAATAGAGAAGAATGTTAGTTTTAAGACGGCGTTTTTTTATGGCTCAACCTAACGAACAAGCTCACACGCCACCGGTGGTAAGTGTTGTTGATTGCAAATGCTTTGCCAACCCTGAGGACCAAGATGGAAAAGCATCAATTCTCATTCCAACGACTCTGTTAGCATTATTATTAAAAATTTAAAATAGTTTCTAATACCTACTTCCTCATGTTAAGGGAAATTGAAAATTAATGAAGTTCGTAAAATTGTGCTGTTCCTTTATCAGAGCCAAAATGCGCACCAGTATGCCAAGGTTACCGCGTGCTACGACCTAATTACAGCAATACTGAGACAGGGCGCTCGAGGGAGGGACGACTGGACTCGTCATATTTACGACTCATAGGTAAGTAAGTACGCCCCGGACAATGAAGACAGACATGAACAATACGTTCTTCTTAGGTTGTTCCTATCGAAATATCAGACGCAACGGGTGGTAGATTAAAATAAACCCGATCAAAAATATCTTAAGGAATAAATAAATATGAAACCCTGAAATACTTTTTTTAACTCCTGCATTTTTGCGACCTTTAGTCATCATTCGTCTCCTCTTGCTCTTGGAAAGCGCTAGAATAAAAGTTCATTTATTTGTTCTTGACGTAGACTATCATGGACATTTATTTATAGATATTAGAGTGCTATTTAGCATGTAGGTCAATGTTAATTTAGTTTGTTAATAGCGTCTATTAACATCCAACTGGGCAGCTAGGAAAGGGATGAAAATAAGCAATTCCAAGGAGGCCTGTACCTGTAAAGTTACTTACTATTCAGATCAAGAAAGATCTAGTTAAGCCATAATGGGACAATGCCGGTTTATGAACTATTTTAGTGTTTAATTTAGTTTTTCTGTCGCAGATATTTTAATAAGTTTATAATAAAATTATGAAACTAACGTAACGTGGTTTGACTACTTTTCTGACGCGGAAAATATAAATTTAAACTTGCTTCATATTTTATTTACATTTGAACAGGACTTATAAATCACATTAAATTAACGTTATTATTAAATGGGTCAATATAAAAAAAAAACGAGAGTTAGTCATACAAAGTATACTTATGGATAAATTCCGCTACACAAAGGAATCAAGTAAGTTTTTTTGTAATTAAAGCCCTTAACTGTGTAGTTTTTTTTTTTTTTAAACGTTCCATATTTCATATCATATTAGTGTAGCCAAAAATCTATACCATTAATCGAAATCTTAATATCTAACGGCTATACACGTATGTTAATGAACAAGCGAATAAAAATCGATATACATAATCTTATCACAGACTATGTTTGTAATTCTAACCGCTGCGCTATGGTTTACTTACCCTAGGTTCCTATATCCAAAACGTCTCGTTAAAATATGACGTCTCGTTAAAATTTGACAAATTTTGTATGTAGCAAATGTCAAATTTTAACGAGACGTTTTGAATAAAGGAACCCAGGTTTAGAGGTAGATACAAATCAATCTCGTACCAACACAATACGAATGTTGTAATGCTTAATATGGGTACATAATTATGCATATGAAGTTCGACCCAGTTTCATATTAATCAAATACCTAAGTGAAGTAAGTAAATAAACAGACGCAGAGTCGTCGCATAGCGCCGGCTGGTGGCACGAGGTGCTGGCTGTACGGTGCGATCGATTAGGCCGCATGTACTTACACGTCACCAAAGTACATGGCGGAAACGTTCAGGGTCACCTTTTACAGGACACGCCGGAAAACAGCACGATAGCCGGGAAACGAGATAACGGTTTGTTTTTGCAAACGTTACGGATATCGACGCATTTGTTAACCAAATGCTGCACAAGCGCATAGGTAACCTGTGAGATTACGGGCCACCGCTTAATAACAATGGGGAGGTTAAACATATCAATAATAATTTATCACGTTAAATTACCTAATTAGGCAGTGATAGCAGGTACAATCTTTTTCAACATCGTTATAATTTCTGGCACGCGATCCACATGAATACCTAAGGTTGGGTTCTGTTGAGTAGCGCGATCGAGGATGGGAAAAAACAACACCAAAAGAAAGAAAGAAAAACATTTTAGAAGAAAAACTTGTAAAACTTGTCCCCAAATTAGAATTAGTGTCAGCGGGAGACCAAAGGTTTAAATGAAAACGATACGGTATTACGTCATATGAAGGTAAAATAATAACATTTTGCACAGATTATTTTAATCGTACTGCAGTAGGTACGTAGGTAGGTATATGGGGAAGTCCAAAACCAGAGAAGTTATCCCAAGAAATTTTTCCTCCTGTCTATACAACGTTTTATTAGATATGCCTATTTATTTTGAATAACAATTTGCACTTGACCGATATTTTGTTTTTTTTTCCCAACAGTATAAATAAATAATATTCTGAATGGTTTTAGTATTAAATTAAATTCTTCCTATGATACTGTGCGTCGGTACAGTCAGCATCAAAAGCAGAAAAACATGCTCAAAATGATCTAGACGCGACTTATTCTCTTGACAATAGAATCGAGTGCAGATTATTTTGAGCTCTTTGGTTGCGTAGCTACTTCTGCTGCTGACTGTACATGTGGGTTTTAAAATACACCACGTTAATTTGCTGGAGCATTAGAGGTTCCAATTGTGTACTACCTAGCTCTTAAAACAACCGTGAAGGTTTGTACCTCTCTCACTCGCTCTCATACGATCTTAAGCTAGTTTAATACCCTCTCTACCCGAATCTGGAAGAATTTTAACTTCTCTTGCACTGTACTGACGACGTAAAAAAAGGCGGGGTTTAAACAACGCTGCCTACCTGCAGTGAATGTCCTTCGACCCTTCAATCTTTTTGTTTAGGATATTTACTTTTTCACAAACGTTTTTTCCGTTAGTGCGCTCTCGAAAATATTAGTTCCTAAGCGCAAAGTCGTGCTGCCTGAAGGGCGAAAGACCTGGACATAAACCCTGTGAGCGACATAAAGTGCGAGATTGTCAGTGGTGATGGAAGTGGGTGGATACTGGATACCCAGAAACTTTAAAAATATATTTTAATTATTCAGGAGATTGTGGATGTGGGGGTATTTTAGGGACAAATCTGTACACCTAGTAGAAGACTACACACCTAAAGTAGGTATGTGTCGATTGAAATTGGCAAAGATGTAAACAAACTAGTACTGTTTGACACATAACCTCAAATATTCACCAATAGGTATATGATACCAATATACTTATATTATAATGTTAATAATTTCGTAAAATAATGATGTATTAATAATTGCAAGGACCACACTTGATCTTTAAAAATATGACGTGATTATCGAGTAATCAGATCATGGTGAATTGGTTCGCCTAACGTCTTTTCCAAATTCAATTGACACAGACTTTAGGTATGCATTGCGGATTCAAACCATAGATAACCCTATACTTTATCAAGGGACTAGAGCAAGCCATAATGACACGAGATGTTTAGCTACCTGCGCGAAGCAAGGGATATAATAGCTTTTATCTACATCCATGGTATAACTTCCCTATAATATGTTCAGAAACGATAAGCAAATGACATACATTACTAAACATGTATCTGTGGTTGCATCATAATGTTTAAATTAAAGTGCAGGTAGCCGAAACTTTAATCACGTTCAAATTTCGAACATCTTCTTAGAACAATCCAGCAAACCTGCAGCACCCGCGCGCCCGCCCCCCACCTGCACCGCACCGCACTCATTTGTTTCGAACTCTCGAATAGTGCGTAGACCAGAAAATAAAGTTACTTGAAAATGTTTGCCGGATTGTACATATTGTAGAAAATTTACGATATGTATGTAGATAAAGTTATGTATGCGACTGTACGCATAATTAGGCATTAAAACACTCGTGTGATCTTATTATGAAACTCGCCTTCGGCTCGTTTCATAAAACCACACTCGTGCTTTAATGCCTCTCATTATGCACCAGCCACATAAATAACTATTAATATAAAATCAAAGTACTCAGTATAATACGTTATTGCGACAAGGTACTAAAATGTACAGGTATACTCAAGGACTTTAATTGTTATGCCACTATGGAACCCTGTCATAATGACAGCATTAATCATTAATGTTAGCTTTCTTTCATGTCGTTTGACGCTGTCTTGTGACAGGGTTCCATAGTGGCATAAAAATTAAAGTCCTTGACTGTACCTGCTTATTGGTTCACATGTACATAGAAAACTTTTCCAAAACGGACACAGAGGCGGTGGTGCGTCACAAACAGCCAGCTACTACCTATTGCTTATTATCTATGTCGTCTGAAAGGGCGCTGGAGGGGCAGTGGCAGTAGATAATATAGGTACCTAGGTATCCTTTGAGAACAGGTGCCTTTAGTAAAGAGTCTAAAACATTTTAGATGATTGTGATACCTATGTTTATAAACAAACTGAGGAGAAAATATCTCGCAATAACCATGCCGCACAATGAGGGGTATTCTTCACACTAACAAAGAGCAAAGATCAGTCCAACCAAGCAAGTCGGCGATGCACTGCAGGCCGTTACCATAGAATAATTTAGTTATTTGTTACGCCAAACCGTTACATTGCGGTTTTTAAACTACGTAACCCAACCATCAATGCCGTCAAAAAACTGCAAGCATGTATTGTAGGTAAGTATTACAATGTATCTGCCTTAGAATATTATGAAGCAGTTTCACGGTTCGATCAAAATAATAAGAAGTAATTTAAATTTCCGTCGTGCCCTAGTCTACCGTTGGCTTTGTGTTGATTGAGAGTTGACAGGTTAGACCATAGAAAACCCTGTTTGCACTGTCGAGCCAATTATTTATGCAAAAGATGTGTTGATGAGCAAACAAAGCACCCAAGCCACGTACGAGCGACCAAACTACGGAGAACCGGCGAACCAGACGACGGCATACGAATTTGGTTACAATTATTGTGACCATGTTATGAAGGACTATGTATGAATTAAGCTAGTAACCTATCTGTCTGCCTACATTTTGATTACAGCTACCGGCTCGGTATGAAATGAAAATTAATATTTCCGTCGGAACTTAAGAGTACCTAGGTATGTCACACTCTATTATGATAACGATTTTAATTTTTGACACCATTATTTAAGTACTGGGGGGCAACTTTTGAAACTCACCGGCGAAAAATGACTAACCTAAAAATCAATTTGTGCAGTGATTTAATCTACGAGCGGGCTCACCACCAACTTATAACGCCTTTATCATATCAAATCCAAAAGGTGGGTCCGCTTGTAAATTGCTGCACAAATTGATTTTTAATTTATTTATTTTTCGTCGGTAAGCTTTATTAATCGCCCCCTGGACGTCTCTGCGATAAAGGAGGACCTTAGAAACATATATAGGTACCTACTTAACTTAAAGTGTAAACATTTGTTATCTACATGCGGAAAAGCATGTCAATATTATTCAACGCTGTCCCATCGTGCCTATTATACTTAGTATAATAATATCATTGCTAGTTTCATTTGAACGCCCTTTTACGCAGTGACTAACAGGATTTCCTTAAGGGTGATTTTGACCTTCCCCGAATCGTGACGTGCTTGTTTAACTTTCGGCCGCGTTAGTTACAATCAATAACCGTTTAAATACTTTAAATATAAGATAGGCCCTATGCAGAAGTATTCAAAAGGGTACTTACTTGAGATCCCGGGGTAGTGTCTTGACGATTACGTAAATGAATTTCCTGTAGCGGTATACGCAGGGCGCGATCGCTAGGAGAGCGAAAATCGCGGCTTTAGAGAGCGTACTGAGCACGGCGGCCATCGCGGCGGCCAGTGCCATGAGCGCCACGAGCGCTGCCAGCAACGCGTCCATGCTGGCGCCCGTCCCAGTGGGCCGCGACTAACTTTACACTAGTTCCGTCCGCGCCGGAGCGAGATCACACTGCCTGTCGCGCGTCCATCGACAGCCCTCGCCGGCCGAGTAATGCGCGGCGCGCGTCCCGAGCGAGCGGCCGCGCGTCAATGGCTGCCGAAGCTCCCCCGAGCGGCAGCTGCACATGCGCGCCCAACAGCTGATCCCGAACCGGAGCCCGGCGCAACAACAATACCGGTGACCACTCTACACTTTTTACAAAATAAATAAAAAAATCTGCTATGCGTGGAACATGTCAACCGATGACACATTTCATTTCTAATGTTTTAATGTGTTGGATGGAGTTCGGAAAATAAATTCTGCGTTTTTAATATTGCAAGCAGGTTGGGATACTGAGGCGGCCTTTTTGAAACTGTGCCTGGTATCAATCTAGTTTCGCAAAACTTTGCAAACAAGTGTAATAACACGAATAAGTACTTAATAACCGCCAGTAAATCCTATCTTAAATGGACTGCGCTGATAATACGGCAAGAAACAAATGCATTGAAATCACCACTGCGTCGCGCTTCATTCATTTCATTTGTTTTAGGTATGCCTATTAATATTATACGACTGAACAATACATCCAAAAACCGATTAGGCTAGACGTAAACTAGCAAAAGTTTGGTTTTAGGGCCGTTTTAATAAGATCTTTGCTGAGGTGTTGCTGAGACAACACACGTCAAACTAAACGTCAAGTCATAGAAAGAAACCTGTCATTTATGACGTGGCTTGAGACAGTTGAGTTGAGACTAGCATCTCAACCAAGATCAATTTATTAATAGGACCCTTATTAGACTTTTCTAATGACAATTGTACATCCTATAGATTTGTGTTTAATATACTAAAGATACTTGTTGAGGTCCAAAGATAACACTTCTTAGCCTACGTGTACCTACTACAATAAATATCTTTAGTTGTTGGATCCTCTTGGTCTTGAGTTTCCTTGACTTGTATTTCATATCTCGATTGATCGATATATTTTTCAGAGATTGGCGTACCTAGATTCTAATGAAGCTTCTGCCAATAAATCTTAATCTACAAAAAAAACTGCCTTTAAACTGTTTTAGACAAGCTGTCTACTTGAAGTAAAAATTGCTGATATAACTGTATCACTTGTGTCAAAAACGCCAATAGCAATATTATTATAGCGTCTCGCACCTGTCACGTTTGTGAAATAGGGCTGGACCAGTAGGGACAGGGGCAATAACCCCGCTCGTGCAGGTCGCAGTCGCCGGGACGTTAGCAGCTATAACGCAGAAATTGCATTATTACCATGTTGGAACTATAAAACATAATAGAGTGTCTAGCCAACCCATTGGACATTATAATTATTTTTATGTTGACAGAAACTCTTAAAAATTAAACGCTTTGGGCCCTGTAGGTAAGGGCTCAAAGAGTTCAATTTTTAGGTTAACCTAGGTCCCAGACATAACTTAGGTTTGTAATGACTAATGCATAAAAAACCCTTTTACCAAAATGAAAGATACTTTAGCGTTCTGGATCCTTAATTTTCCCCGTTTATATAGGCAAATGATTTGCCAAAAGAGAATATCTATTGGTTACTTTTGCTGATGAGTGATGACAGCACGTTATTTCCTTTTGTAGAAATTTATAAATCTCTACAATTAACAAACTAGTACGATTGAACAATCATAATCTGAAAATTAATCTAGTCAAAACATGAATAATAAATGTAAGCAAAGTAATAAAATATCAGTTTCTCAATTTCTCATAATGACCATAAAAGAGTCTACAAACCTATTAGATTTTTTTTTACCTTTGTTTAGACAATAGGCTGTCATGGCAGAATCGAAATGAAATTATTTGTAAAAACTTAAAAAATACCCTTTTGTATAACTCAAAATCGATCAGCGGTGCTTACCCCATACCTACTACATAAACTTCGACATGGCATCATTTTGAGGCAATTGTGTTAAGCGAGAAAGGGTTTCTATTTAATTATTTGGATTTGGTTTTAAAAAGGCAGAAAAAATGAATTCGAACTGTTTGTGACATCACCCACTGACGCGATAATGTAAACCATACTTTATTAACTTATTAAACTATTTGTACTGTCTGATCCTACAGTATTTGTGTACCTACATATTAAGTTGCAAACCATGTAAAGTGTAATAAGAGCCAATTTCCGGTTTTAAAACTAAACGCCAACGAGACAAGATTAACACGAGACCATTTAAAACAGCATTATTTCATTGACATTACGTATTGCATCTCTGTGTGGGGAGGGGTAGCTAACTCACACATGATAATTCTTGAGGGAGCTCAACGGTGCCTACTGAAAGTAATGCACTCAAGACACCGCCGGTACCCAACTAGTGCCTTGTACAAGGAAAGCGAAGTATTAAGCGTGCGGCAGCTGTACGTACTTCGGTGTGTCATTCTGGCCCACGTAACGGTCCAGAATTTACCTAATTACACGGACCTTCTCCTAAAACGCCTTTATAGTCCCTTTACCACATGTGAAATCACGATTTGCTCAGAGGCTTGGAGATTATCTACATCTGTACATCTACAGGAATGTGGATAAAACTTGCGACATCAAAACTTGCTCCCGGAGGGAGGTTAAAACAAAAGTTAAAAGATGGTTGACCACTTTAAATTACAAAGAAACAGAAAAAATACTTTCAGCGCTTTAAATAATTTAATACCTACTGACTAACCCACGCACACTCACACACACACACGCTCACTCACACGCACACACGAACACACACGCACACACACGCGCGCACACTCACATGCCCATTTGTACGTATTCATACACGCCTTCTTTCTTTCCTTCTCCAGACTAATTTATATCTCTAAACGGTAATCATATAAATCACATATAAAATTTAATATAATATTGTAAAATTCTTTGACGTCGGATAAACATTTTCTGGTAACTACGTATAGTGCCACTCTACGAGACCGACCAAGCAAGTGTAGGTGACACAGGAAAAGTTTCTATACTTGTAAATTTTGTGCAGTGTTTAGTACTTAACTACTTGTGTTTCAATTTAAATATGTAAACTGAGTCACTGTAATAATAAATATATGTTTGATTTTGATTTGATTTGATATATTTGATTTAATAAATATATATTTGATATATATTTGATTTGATTTGATTTGCTAAAGACGTGATTGGCATGGCACCAGATATGGATGAAAGGCACAAATTTCACTCTAGTCATTTGGCGCTAGAGCAAAGCGTTGCACCAATATTTCAGGGTTGAAATAAATGATGACTTTCACCAGACACTCTTCTTTTCATAATAATAACACGTATCAAAGGAAGATTCGATAGTTTTACCAAGGAGTGGCTGTATAAGATTTAAGCATGGCTCAGTGCAAGCTAAGTTTATTAAAAATAATATTACTACAGAGAGGCTGTACAGGTTTCTGCTACTGGACAGGTCTTGACATAGTTTTTCATTGAAATTCTTTTTCTTCCCTAGGGTTGACAATCACTTTCAACCCGCTTCTAAGATAAACAATGGCCTACTATCGGAGTATGAAACATGAAAAAATATTAATTATCGTCACTTTATCGTGACAATGACGTGATTTTAGAAAATTTGCATGTTAAGAGTATTTGCATGTTAAACATGTACGATTTGCATAATATCTATTATGGTTATGTTCAATAAATACATTATTTGAATACACTTGTACACGCGGTCTCGTATGTTTGAAACGTGTAGTGTTGGTACTGTTGGTGTGTGTAAGTATATTTCTTTATACTAATATTATACAGTATATAACAACTATCCTTTTATTTAGTTTATCCACAAAGACGCGTCTCGGTGAACTTAGCGTTGCACGATAGCGTATAGTTATACGTAAAATTAAGTTGTAGTCATCGTTAGTCGAGAAGACTATTATTTATATTAATTGGATTGTATTTATTTCATAATTACATCCAATGTAACCTACATAAAGCATAATTTGAGTTTCTGTATCAATATTTGCACATGTTTTAACTAAATATGTCACTAATCATTGGGTTATCAGGAGGTCCAGCCAATAATTTAGACGCGCTAATAGCTCTGTTTACTGCCGCATCTATTATTGAACTATTAAATATAACCAGGGTAATTAGTAGATCACCATAAAAAAACAATAGTCTTACAAAAAATAACTTTATTTTCAGTCATAGTGATTTATACATCTTTATTGTATTGATTTCATTAATTACATATCTGTACAAAACTTTAAAGAAAAAGATGAAAGAGTAAAATTAAAAATAGGTCTTCAGTCTTATGCCCGCATCAACATTTATCTGATAGACTTGTCTAAACTGATGACTGTCCGCACTTAAGTCGAGTTCATATTTTATCTTAACCTTAATTGCAAAAGTGTAATAGTGTATTAGTTTTTGATTGCGTCATTAAGGGCAATGGCTGGACGCGAATTAGGTCTCTAGCCAGCTAGCCAGCTAGCTAGAGTATACTCTAAAAGGAAAAAGATACATTGAATAACAAGAGAGAAAAGAAATTTTAAGTCGTGTCAGGTGTCTGTTACTGAGAGGGACAAACTAGGAAAATATTTCATTTATTATCTAAAACAAAACCTTAAGTACGTTATCAGTATAATACAGGCATTGCAAGTGTAACTGGAATAATTTAAATACGTTGTAAACAAGAATAGGAAACAATAAATAATCAGCGCTTATCTAATTGAACAAAATACCAAGTTACACCTCCGCTTCTAATATTGTAATTGACAGATCTTTGATTAAATCGAATTTTTCAGACATATAAACAACAGTACTCTTTACTGCCTCGTCGCCTTCACGTCACACTCCATAAGCATTATTACCCTAGACCACAAGGTGATTCTTCGGCGTTGTCATTGTTGTCTTTGCATATTATTCCAGATATATTTAACACACGTCTTTGACTAATTTACAAGAAATAGAAACTATCCCTGGTGCTACTTCTATTTACATCAAAATTTGCACGGAGTTATCATTATTTTTGTCAATATATTGAAGACAACAATGACGGGCGGTTAAAACGCCAAAAAGTCGCCACTTACGATTTTTTGGGAAATAACTCAATTTTAGGCGAAAAAAATGTTAATTTGATCAGGTAAGTACTATATTTTTAAATCCACCAAATTATCATACCGGAAGTTTCTAACAGTTGTACAATAAAAGAGGTAGAATTTTAATGGTGAAAATGTATTGATTGACACCAAATACAAGGACCGAAACAAGAAGTAAAAAATAAGTATTAGGGACAAAAAAAACTGAGCAGAAAGAGGTTGTTTTTCTAAAATTATTTTGATTATCCAGTTTGTTTTCGGGTGGATTCAGTTCCATATTTATGATAAGGAGTGTTTGAAATATTAGCTTGCCAAAACTGAACTTATGTGATTTTATTAATTCGAGTTATGCAATTAAATTGCAATTGAATATTGTTTGTGACAAAAATAAGTGGATTTTATATGTTTTTGAAAGAAAATTAAATAATCGATATATTTTCAAAGTAAGTAATAGCATTTTTGCAATTTTTTTACATAATTAAAAGAAGTTCATTTTCATATTCCTTACTGTTGCGTCCGTAAATGTAAGTGGATTAATGGGGAATATGGTTATGAACTAGCCAATCAAATTTATGTTATGACATTAATAAATTACTGATATAAATTATATTGACGTCACCATAGAAATAAATCATAACTTATGTTTAACGGCAGTAAAGCGATATAGTGCTATATTTTTTAGCATTTTATGAATTTGTTGACCGTACAACGCAGATGCTGAGCTTGAAGCTTCAATCTTATGCTCTTTCGGTTCAGCAGAATATTGAATGCAAACCCAATATAGTTCTATAATGATGGCTTAAGCATAATATCACAATACATATATACAAAGTATAGTAAAATAAAGAGGCTCTGTATTTGAAACAACTATTGTTGTAAAATATTATGACCATGTTATCATTCTACCTGTTCCAAATAAATTAAATAAACAATTATAATTACACGTTTTTGTGTTCAAAAGCGAACGTAAACTCAAATATCCCAACCCAATTACTTTAAAACAGTTTAAATTCTTAAGTACAAAATATTTAACATGTAAATCTTAAATATTCAACACCATATCACAACAAAACTTGAAACCTACTAAACGAGTCACATTCAATAGGCCCATCAAATGACAGGAAGTATTTGCATCATTGATCATAAATAATCTTAAAAATATATGTAACTGCCGTCGCGAGCAACCAATTATCAGTGTTTTTTGACATCACAGAGGCAATGTACAGTATTTAAATAAATTGATGTACTTGAGACCTTATTTTTGTTTTATATCATTGATCATTTCTTCAATTATTTACCATACTTCCAAAAAACCACTATCTTCACGTCTGACTGTATTATTATCAATAATTATATTTGTGACCTTCATTTTAAAATCTAGATAAAAAATATAACAGCATAGCATAGTTCCTTGTTATTGTTTGAAATTGGTCTGCACCACCTACTGTGTAAATTGTTTTAACTTGCACCTTATCCCTTCTAAGGTTGTCTGGAGGAGATCGCTAATCAGCGATAAGACAGCCTGTTGTTTACCTGGGTCTTCTAAATTGTGCAAATTCTGTTTGGTGGACAATAAAGTGTTTTGTATTGTATTGTATAAAATGACAATGATAGAACTTTTATAAAACTCACAGGTAACCAATCTTGTTATTGATAAAATGCTCCTTAAATGATTATGCAACACACTTAGAATATTAACGCAGATCATAGTCTCATCCGGCCGCTGATGATGTTTTTGTATTCCTCGGGCCCTAGAGACAGGTACTGGTTCAGTTTGGCGTCCAAATAGTACAGCTTGTCTTTATTCACCAAACTAGGGTCGAAGCCCTCCTTCTGTAAATCTGTTTTCTTCATTTTGAATGTACCTAGAACAACGAGATTCATTGGTAAATAAATGTGAATACAAAATTTCCCGTCCTGACTCCGCAAGTCCAATATATTACGTACATTGGGAATTAATTTGCAATTTAAAATGTTAGCCACGACAAGCTTACAATGCGGTCCAGGACTTTATCAAATTAGTTCACTACGGCTTTCACAGCGCTTTATTTGTTAAATAATAGTAAGAGCAAACAATACAGCGTGTAAATTTCATACGGGCATATATTTTATCCTGACGTAGTTAACGATCATACAAATCATGTGAGAAAGATATTTTGTTGGTAACTTTTATTATTGAGGAGCAGTAAATTTTTTAAAGTTTGTCTTAGGAGCAATGTACGAAGTGTGCGAGCGTCCATCGGTCGTCAATGTATCGCCTGTATCCAAGTGCAAGGACGAAATGTGTGGAAACTAAATACCAATCTCAGGCGAGTGCACCGCCTGCACCGAAATTTTTGACTTTCATGGGCGAAGTAAACAAATGGCGAACCATAACAATTCGTGAGCATAACATGACTATTATGTAGATGCTTTAATTTAATTGCGCAATGTCATACATTGCTTGCTGAATTAATTAGTAAGAAAGAAAGAAATACAACTAATGTTGCTGTTTCCACGTTTTTATGTTAATTAGGGTGTATATTAACTATTGTTAAAATATATGCCCGTATGAAATTTACACGCTGTATAACACAAATGCCAACAAATTATTTGTGAACAGCGGGAAATATTCGATAAGTACCTACATTACTTTTTCGTTATAAATTCCATTTAAATTGTATTTCTTGCCCCGAGCGCATTATTTGTGTCAGCCGAAAGGAAAATAGTTCAAAACCTCACATTTTTCTCGTTTTGTTTTTTCTTGTATTTTACGAGCCCCAATGCAAAAGAGTTCGTCAAGTCATAGATTGTTAAGTATATGAATCTTTTATCAACTCGTTTTATTTCTAGAAAGGCATTAGCAGCAAACGATTTATACAATATTATACTCCATAAATACAACGTTGCTTTTACACTATTGCACAATAAATCCATTATAAGAAAAAAAAACCTATATATATTAATTCATATTATGGTTTCGCAAAACAGTTCGGCAGGTTCTTAATTGATGCAAAATAGTTCGTACATGCCTAACGTTAAGCCTCTTTAATTTTATTACTCAAAAAAATAAACAAGATTTAAATAAATTAGGAACCCATTGTCATTTAACATGTCAAAGGGTATATATAAGTACATACCCCAAGTATTTTTCATTATTATAAGTTATTAATTAGAGCAACATGGGCCGCGGAAAACCAGTCACAGAAGAAGTCAGGAAAATTATAATTTCCAGTAGTGAGAGTGGAAAATCTACCAACCAAATCGCCAGAGATTTATTACTGCCAAGATCTACTGTCCAGTCAATCATTGAGCATCGCAAGAAACACGGCACAATTTCGTGTTTGAAGAAGTCGGGTCGACCGCGTATGACGAGTGCCGCTGAAAACCGTTTTTTAAAGAAAATTATCAAACAAAACCGCCGTGCTCGTGCGGGGGAACTTACCGTAAAATGGCGTGATATGATCCAGAAAGACGTTTCAGTGGATACCTGCAAAAGGGTTCTCAAAAGAATGGGATATGGTTTTTACACGGCCAAGGAAAAACCTTTACTAACGGAGTTACAGAAAAAGAAGAGGCTGAAATTCGCTCGCGAGCACTCAAACTGGACTACTGAGCAATGGCGTCAAATAATATGGAGTGATGAATCAAAATTCGAAGTAACTGTCGGGGACGAACGGAAAACAAAAAATTCGAAAGAAAGACGAAGCATTCATCAAAGACTGCATTAAGAGAAAAGTGAAGTTTCCTGGGTCTGTGATGATATGGGGTTGCATGTCGGCACAAGGGGTAGGCCGCCTGCATTTTGTAGAAGGGACGGTTAATGCAGTGAAATACCAGGACATTTTGAAAACAAGTTTAATTCCATCTATTCCAAGCTTGAAATATGAAAATGTCTACCCTTTTCAACAAGACATTCTTGCCATACTGCGAAAACCACGAAGACTTGGCTCAAGTCTAAAGGAATCCCACTATGGAGTGGCCGTCGAATAGTCCAGATTTGTCACCCATTGAAACATTGTGGTGGAAAATGAAAAAAAAAATACGCAAGTTTCCATCGAGGTCAAAAAGTGATTTAAAAGAGAAAATAGTCGCTGTCTGGGAGTCTATAACCCCAAAAGAGTGTGAAGAGTTGGTAGAGACGATGCCATTGAGAATCAAGGCTGTTCTTAAGAGTAAAGGCGAGACAACTAAGTGGTAGGCGAACTATTTTGCATACTCAAGATCGATAGCCGAACTATTATGCGTTGTCGTTAAAAGAATTTTTTTTTTTTTTTTATTTAAATACAGAAATAATTTTAATTTGTATTATGTAGGAAATAAACTTGATTAATTTACAATACTTTTTTATTTCTTGCTTCCATGCTATTAAAATTACTAACTAGATTTGACTTTGAAAAAAAGTTACTTTCAATTTTAAATAGTAGCCGAACTCTTTTGCATTGGGGCTCGTATATGATCCTGCTACATTTAAAATTAAACATGTATGTGGGGTGGTTTATAATAACTGTATCAATTTAAGGACTTAAATGAAAAAACATTAACATTTACATGTGAGTAACAAAAATTTGTCATACATTTATTTTCACTGGTAAACATCTTAGCCTACTTGTGCAAAATGAGGTTACAGAATTATCTACAAGTCTTTTTAGAGTTGGTATTTATGTAGCTCTGCCTACCCCACTCTGTGAACGAAGGGTGATGGTGTGTATAGATCTATGGATGTATTTATTTGGTTAAATTTCGTGACTCACATGCAAAAATTACTATTTCTTAATTTTACTCCTAAACCTCCTGACAACCAGACTTCACAAAGTTTGTTATAATTACAACATCTAAATCAATTCTAATTAACCCTTAAATTGGCAAAAATTAAAAAGATGTGAATTCAAACCCTATTTGATTTGGAACCAGCATAAAAAATAACAATCCAAAAAAAACAAAAAGTGAACATTATGGTATGTATACTGTGGTGCACACTGCCAAGTTAAGGGTGGTGCATATTGATTGACTTTTATGTACTTTGTAAAGCACAAGGGTCGTCACGAGGTTAATTAGTTAATATATTGAAAACTACCCATGTATCATAACTTCGGAAAGAGATAAAAAAGTTGATAAATAAAAAGTGAACAATGCTCTTTATCAGCAGACAATGCAAACATATTTATAAGTTAACCTTAATGTTGATAATAAATGAACTTTGAAACTGAAGTTAAACATGTCAACAAAATGTCGAACGAATATCTTGTTGTGGTTTCACCAACCTTGTTTACTACTAGATTTAATTAATAACTGTGTTACTAGACATATCGTATCCCGGTACACTCAAAAGAATTGGTTAATTTTCACAACATTGTAATTATGGTGTACTTATAAGTGGAGGTTTAGGCCCTAACATTGTATTAGATACACCAACTAAGATGGTAATAAAATCAGGAATAAACTTTGCTGCTGTTACTATCAGCGTTAGTTTATATTTTTATTTAGCCACTTTGATATATTCTTTATTGATGTTTACTAAGAGACAATCTTCCTTAGCCATTTGTTTTTAGTGTAATGTGATGACTTGTTTGCTTAAGCGCGTCCCCGCTCCCGCGGGCCACAGTCCATTAGGAAGGCCGTTGAGCTATAATAACTGTATTTCAGAAACAATAGCGAATTAAACAACAATTCAACTAATTGTACAAAGGCACGGGACATATTTAGGATGTTTCATGAACTTATTCGTTTGAAGATTACAGTAGGAAAATCGCCTATCTCGGTTAGTTAAACCGCATGAATGTTTTTAGCCTGGTTTAAAAAAAAAACTAAGTTTGTACAACATTCGGGGACAGCTTTTTATCTTTTATACACATTAGTATGTATGTGTGCTGTTGTTTCGTTGGCGTTGCTTTTTATTAATGATTCCTGGCACAATCAATAATAATTAAAGCTGGCTCTACTCTAAAGCTTTATGTTCATTCGGTACTTTTTCTGCAGATTTACACAACATTTAAACGTCAACTAAAACCTGGGGTTTCTAAAATAATAAAGAAGCAACCAAAAGTGTCAAATGCAATGCGCTCTCATGACGAAACTTTAACTTTATATGCTGTTTTGTTTTCCTAATATAAACCATAATATTGAATCACATCACGCAATTGCGAATCTGTCCATTCTGTGCGTTTTATTCCGATATTTTTTAGTAACGACCGTCTTTCTCATATTCCCGCTAGGGTAATATAAACAGCAGATATTTTTTTATTATCATTAATAAAACATTGGACCCTACAGGATGGCCACCGGAGCAGAGGCAGACCAAAACGGAGGTGGCGTGATGATTTGGATGTATTTTTAAAGTGACTGGCGGGAGCACGCAATCAATAGAGAAGATTGGGGAAAAAGAGGAGAGGCCTTTGCCCCGCAGTGGGACACAATTAAGTTTAAAATAAGAAAATATGATTAAATTACACGAGAAGCATTACCACTGTGCATTTTACATAATATGGTCATTGAAATTAGAACGGTTGCAAAAGGTGGAATTTATTATTATTCATGACTATGTGGCTTTAGAAATAAGAATCTGTTTTTATGATTCACAATAGATTCATACTGGAAAAACTCTTTGTCTGGTGGGCCTTAGGAGCGTAGGTTTACGAAATAAATAGCATATTGTATCAAACCTCTCGAGTAAGTACTTTTCCAGCACATCTACGCGCGTTAGAAAAAACGACCAATTGCGAACAGGGACTTGGTTCCACGCCATCGCACAATATGAACACTAGTTAAATTGAAAATAATACGATCAATACCATATCAATAATGTTCAACCAGCAGAGTTAAGCGACTACAAGGGCGTACCAAAAGAAAATATGTGCCTCATTAGAAAAATCGAGGTAATTAGATTTATTACATACACATACATAACGTCACGCCTTCATTCCCAGAATGGAGTAAACAGAGCTACAGAATATCAACAACTGTAAACTTGTTGATAATTCTGTAACCACAATAAGGCATAATATTTACCAGTTTATTAGTGACAGGTTGCAAGCCCATCGGCTAACAGGATCGACATCAACGGGAAGAAATGGAGTGGCACTATTCTAACCCGGCAACCAACTTAACTATGAGACAAAACCTATTGTTAAACTTAATTTAACATCAAAATTTTCGCAAACTTTCGATGTTGCTTGTGACCTTCCTATATTTCTACTTTTTGCATATTTAATAAATGCAATCCCTTAGTTTAAAAGATTTAAATTTATGACGGCCAGACGCAGTTAAATTCACAGTTTCTTCGCAATAAATGCCTAGGCATAGGATTCATCAGGTTGATGTTGCTGGAATTTGGACTTTCAACCTGTGATACAACGGTGGAACCCTGCGATTAGTAATAATTTATATACATAAAACAAACAGACTTCTCTGCGGATGATAAGAGAATCCAATCCGACATAGATCAACTAGGTCGTTGACCATTCGGATCCCCGTGCTCTGGTCCTAGCTTACCTGTCATGTCCATGCTTGCCATGACGCGCAGAAACATCGGCTTGGCGTAGGCCGGCAGGTCCTTGGCGAGGTCGCGCGCCAGCCGCGCCAGGTCTAGCGTGCCCGCCGCGTCCACGATGCCGCACATGCCCGCGCGCCCTTCCGTGTTCGGCACCTGAGTCAACGATACGCGAATTCATTATCATATACATCTATATATTTAGATATATTTAATTGTATTAAACAGTGGTCAGGTTAACCAGTTAACTGGAAGAGATCCTTTAAAGGGATAAGTTAGCCATTGTACACGTTAATCTTAAGTGTACGTACTTCTTTTTAATTGGTTTTATGTGTAACTAGAGGTCAATGTACAACGACTTCGTACGCGTAGAATTAGTTTCCCGCTAGTCCCCTTAACGCCTTTAGGGGATGAATTTTCAAAAATCCCTGCTCTGAGCACCCCTGGAATATTCCTTCCAAGGAATATTCCCTGCACATTTTAAGTCCCTAGGTCTAGCGGTCTTGTTTCTGTTTCTCCATACAAACTTTGGGCCCCTTGTTTCGCCCCCTCAGGGGATGAATTTCCAAAAATCGTTTCTTAGTGTACCCCTAGAAGTCAGAAGGAACATGCCAAATTTGGAATCCCTTGACCCAGCGGATTGGGCTGTGCGTTGATATGTCAGTCACTCAGTCAGTTTTTTCCTCTATATATTTATATAAAGAGTTGACATACATTACGTACATCATTCACAATGTGTCACGTGATTTTTGTTTACATTTATTAATGACTTACTCAAACAAAGTAGAGACCAATGTACAGTAGCTTTAGTCCATTGGTGAGATAAGCTAATGACAGCGAGTGATAGGCACAGATATCTCCAGTGTTCTTGAGTGTTACTGTCCTAACACTCTAAGGCTATCTATCATCTAAGGTACAGATGTAGAGATAATCAAATGACATCGATTTTCATCATCGACGGGATGCGGTTGTTCTGTAGGAAGACAAGATGTGATCCGTGCTGGATGGGACCGTCGTCGGTCAGTAAACTAGGGCTTCACCCAAAGATAACAGAGCGGAATGACCGGAAGGCCGATCAGCGACTGCATGATATGTCACTGTTATTTTCGTATTTTGAAAGAATTTGTCAACAATGCTTATGAACCAGTCTTACAAAATCTGCATGTGACTGCACCTCAAGCAATTCTGTAAATAAGTTTTAAAAAGCTATTGTTCTTGGTAGCCCCCACTTTATTACTAGACTGTCTGAGACCGTGGTACCTAATGTTCGCTATGATGGGATTCCAATCCCCTTCTCCTCGACAGTCAAAAACTTAGGTGTTACTATGGACCAGACTTTGTCCTGGTCAGCTCACATCAGTACAATAAGTCGCAAACTCTTTGCGTCACTCCACTCCCTGAGGCGCCTGCAGAATTTCCTGCCTTTCCCGACAAAACTGACACTTGCGCGTTCCTTATTACTCCCGCTTCTAGATTACGGCGATATAGCGTTCTTGGACTTAAAAGAGGAGCTACTTGACAGACTAGAGCGTCTGCAGAACGTTTGTATTCGGTACGTTTTTGGGCTGAGAAAGTTCGATCACGTGTCGATGTTTCGTACGCAGCTGAAATGGCTTCCTATCCGCCGCCGTAGAGATTTACATGTACTTTCACTCCTTTTCAATGTCCTCTTCCTTCCTTCTTCCCCTCCCTATCTTTCTAAGATTCAACTATCTGGCCTGCGGCAGCGGTCATCGCCTGCGTTCCAGCGCCAATCTTTCCCTTGCGGTTCCGTGTAATAAAACACGTTTCTATGCCAAATCCTTCACAGTCCGTGGTGTCCAACTGTGGAATGAACTTCCGTTGTTCTTAAGGCAGTCCCCTTCTGTAAACTCTCTAAAGAGGAATTTAAAAACTTTGTGGCTGAATGAGTCGTGAAGTCAGGTTCCTATATTGATTAGAGTTGATATTTATATATTTATGTAGGTATATATGTATATGTATGTATATATGTATATATGTGTGTATTATACATGTACGTTTATATTGGTTTGTGTACTTAGTTTGCTAATTTGTTTAAAATTTATTTATTTATTTATAAGTATCATCATTTCTTTTTACTTTTTGTGCAAACTTGTATGTGTCCAACCCCATGCATTGTCCTTACTCATTTGCTTCAGGGTTAGCTGGAAGAGATCCCAATTAGGGATAAGTTCGCCTTTGTTCATTAATTTAGTATTATAATTGTAATATTTATATTTTTTTGCAATAAAGAGTTTACATACATACATAAAAATGAAGAGTTTTCTACCACGGCAAGCGTTATTATTAAAAACTAGACGACGCCCACGACCTCGTATGTGTAGAATTCTCGCTTCTTCCCCTGTCCCCATCCCTTGTGTCCAAATCCCTTCTTATTCCTAGTCTACATCTTTAAAAAAAAACGCCTGTGAAAAAAACAGTTTTATAGGTCCAAGTGGCTGGGAGATCAGATAAGTCAGTGAGTCAGGCCTTCTCTTTTTATGTGTATAGAAGATGGGTACTTACTCCAGTCCACACCACTGCCTTAAAACTATAACATTTTAATGTCCTGTGCTTTTATTATTTATTACTATTATAAGGTGTTCCTGCTTGTTACTCTCTTAAAATTTGGAAGTTATCGACGATCAAAAAGGTATGTGGAGTGTACTTACCGTAACCCCGTAGACAACGGCGTCCCGGTGGTCGGCGACGCGTGAGACGGCGGCCTCGACCTCGGTGGTGGAGACGTTCTCGCCGCGCCAGCGGAACGTGTCGCCCGTGCGGTCGCGGAAGTACAAGTACCCCAGCTCGTCCGAGATCAAGATGTCGCCTGGAATACAGTACATGTTAAACAAGGAATCAATTACGGATTTTTCATGTTATTTCTATGCATAAAAGCAGATGGTCACCCGATGAAAAGTGATCACCGCCGCTCATGGACACGCTGTACGCGTAACACCTGGAGAGAAATCGCCGTTGCCAGATTTTTAGAAAAGAGTACCTTCGTCTCTTGAAGATCCAGAAATACTAACAAAACCGCTCAAGTTTTTTTGCAAAACTTTACAGGGGAGCCAAAAAACTAGGCCAACCGACTTGCGCGCTGTCACTTCTTTTTAAATACTGGTCTCTTATTGGCTGAAATATTTAGAAAGTGATTGGTAGATCGACTGCAAGTCAACCCAATTAAATCAACTATAGCGATGTTGTTAGTTGAGCGACGCATCGCAAAAAGATCTCTTATCGAACGCTTATCAAGCACGAATCGCTTCTTTATGAAAGGATGGCGCTTTCTGTATCACACATCGTGTACTAGAGCGTCAACGCCAGCCGTCGTTCGGTGTCGTAGATATTTTATAAGTACTGAGGTAAAGAATAGAGCGCCATAGAAATGCGATTTTGTTTGACTATTACAGTGCATATGAGGGTCAAACTGAAAGTTCTTAGAAAATCAAAAACTGAGTCAACTAGCAAGTTATTAGTTCTATTATATCTTTTCAAAATAGTGTCCATTCATGTCAATACATCGCTGCATCCGATGGAACCACTGAGAAAAGCACTTTGCCCACTCGTCCTTAGGGGTCTCTTCGACGGCCTTTTGAAACGCAGCCACAGCTTCCTCGGCGTCCACAAAACGTTTTAATCGGGACGGGAGTGGAGTTGCAAACTAACCGGAGATGAAGGCAGAATCTCCCTTGCAGAAGACGTCGCGCACGACCTTCTTGTCGGACGCGGACTTGTCGACGTACCCGAGGAAGGCGCGCGCCGGGTTGCTCTCTGTGATCTTACCGATGAACACGCCCGGCTCTTCTGGCTGCGCCAACTGCACAAAGGAAACAAATTAAATTAGCTGTTTTGTCCTTTTGAACAAAGCCGGCAAGTCACGTCATCGGTTTTTCGTGCCGGGGACGCCGAACGCTCATACATATCGGCGCCGCATGCCGCATGTGACGTCGTTGGCGAGTGGAGCACGTAAAGTTGCAGCCGACCATGGCGTTCAAAAGGTTAAACTTGTGTATATCCTAGACGTCAATACACAATAGGTTATTTTGTCGAAGCGTAACGTTCTGCCCACGAGTTTGCGCTTCATGCAACAAACGCATTGAGATCTAAAGATGTAGTGCATATTCATACGACATATTTTGTCGGATACATTGGTATTCGTCCTGCTTTCTTTAGTTCAGCAGTAGGTAGTTGCCGAGTAGAAAGTACGCGATTTATGGACGAGTCATAATAGAGGGCCGAAACGTATTTGAGGCCCTCTTGTGTACGAGTCCATAAATTGCACTTTCTACCGAGGCAGCTTTTCTCACCTACTGTGTAAAAAAAAACTTAAAAAATGATGTTGAAAAGAAGTGCCGAAGTCCTAGCATGTCCTTAGTAGCTTAGCTAAGCTATCGGCTTTAATTATGAAACAAGGGTGACTAATATATTATCAGGCGCGAATGAGAGTGTGATAGCGTATCTATTCTACCGTAAAACCAAAGGCGGCTTACTGCCTAGTAGTAGTATAAGAATTTAAAATTTAATGTAGTTACCAATAGAGTATACAATACTTTGAGTATTACAATGAGGTTATCCGCCTTCTGTTGTATTGCGGCAGATTAGAGTGTTTACGTTTTATATTTACCTGACAGAGTCCACTGGAGTCCCGGATGGGCTCGCCGGTCTCCTGGTCCACCTTGATGATCGCAATGGGGTACACTTGCGGGATAATCCTCGACACGAAGCCGATCGCCCCTGGCTTGCCATCAATATTTACTGGAGGCAACACAAATTCTCGTAAGTTGTGACTGTTGTTCGTTTTTACTCAAGAATTGGTATTACAATTAACAAAACACCACAAAGCCAAATTAAAGAGCGGCCAATTATAATGAATGACTCCATGAAGTTGACGTCTAAAATAAACTAAATAGCTATACTAAATATAATACTCGTTGTAATACATAAACTATGAAGTAGATCGAAGTAAAATGCAATATCCTATAGGCCGTATAAAAGTTACACCAATAGATGTTTGAATGAAAAAAAAAGCGGCCAAGTGCGAGTCGGACTCGCCCATGAAGGGTTCCGTAGCAGCAAGTAACATAATATAAAAGTTCGTTGTAGCTTTGATCAATGTTTTTATGACGTATTAAAAAAAAACTACTTACTAGATCTCGTTCAAACCAATTTTCGGTGGAAGTTTGCATGGTAATGTACATCATATATTATTTTTACATTTATCATTCCCTTATTTTAGAAGTTACGGGGGGGGGGCCACACATTTTTCCACTTTGGAAGCGTCTCTCGCGCAAACTATTCAGTTTAGAAAAAAATTATAATAGAAACCTCAATATCATTTTTGAATACCTATCCATAGATACCCCACACGTATGAGTTTGATGAAAAAAAAATTTTTGAGTTTCAGTTCTAAGTATGGGGAACCCCAAAAATTTATTGTTTTTTTTCTATTTTTGTATGAAAATCTTAATGCGGTTCACCGAATACATCTACTTACCAAGTTTCCACAGTATAGCTCTTATAGTTACGGAATAAAGTGGCTGTGACATACGGACGGACAGACGGACAGACATGACGAATCTATAAGGGTTCCGTTTTTTGCCATTTGGCTACGGAACCCTAAAAAACAGTAAACTAGTAGGTATACTACTTTTTCTTTTCGGAGGCATAATAAGTAAATAATTTCCAAACATTGACTTTTTTCTACATCAAAACGTCGTTAACTTAATTGCTCGTCGTCGTATGCATTTAACATAAAAAAGATATACATAAATAATGTTATAACGACAAAAAAAACATGTAGAATGGAAATATTAAGAAAAATATTTCCAATATTTAAGAAACAGCTGCTTTTCGGATATCCCAAGTATCTTATTGATGATGAGAAAGTGATGGAAAAGAGCTTAACCCTATTGAATATATTAATCATCATCATCATCATTATTATCATCGTCGTCGTCGTCGTCGTCGTCGTCATCGTCATCATCATCACCATCATCATCATCATCATCCCACTAACTACCAAACTTAAACATCATTTATAAATTGTTTCGAATATATTTTCAATTAGGTACATTGTGATCAATTCGTTATTTCAGACGTTGCTATCTTTATGAATTTGAAACGTATGAAATTTAAATTCTGATTATAATGAAATGACTCACGCTAGTTTAATTTATTAATATGATTGTATAGATTCAAAAGGTACTTTCAAATCAGGGTGTTGAAATCAAACAAATTGACCTAGGCTTAAACTAAGCTCTAGGCTTGTAGTATCGGTTCTAGACATCGATTAACCTACTAATATAGAGAAATATAAAATTACATAGAAAACATCCAAGGCTCAGGAATAAATAATCGTGCTCACCACATAAATATCTGCCCTTACCGGGATTTGAGCCCATGGCCGCTAGCTTCGAAGGCAAAGTCATTAACAGCTAGGCCACCGTGTCGTCAAAAAGCCTTCGGGAGTTTTAATACCTAATAATATAAGTTAGTGATGATATCACAAACCAAATCCGCCATGTTTACGTTTGAATTTTACATTATACATAGCTGTCTCATTGGATATGCTGAATTTGTAATTTGCGACGGTGAAAATACCTTCCTACGCTGACGTAGGGGCATAAATATGACGTTGACCTAATTAATCAGGATCAGCATTTTATTAAGTCTAAAGCCGGATGCTTAACTTACAGTGACCTAAAATAATCGTTGTTGCAGACACAATAACAAATGAAAGTGTTTGCAAATTGCATCAGCCTTATTTATAAGCAAGTAAGGGCCTGTACATGCAACTAAAGATAAACAAAGCACGTAAGTAGATAACAAGCTCCTAGGGAAGAACAATATACACAATACATAAAAGTATTCAGATGCAGAGCGTGAGAACCTTTCAACATTATTAAGACAAAGAAGCTCGTACATAATAAGCTATGTAAATGCAGGATACGATAAAACATTGGTTGTAGACATTTTACAATGCAAACACTTTATTTTGAAGATTAGTAGGTACTTAATTACATACTAACTATAATAATAAGGTTCTTAGTGTCTGTTAGAAAATTACTGCAACTAAGTAGTAATATTGAGGATTACCTATATTTGCATTTCCTTCGGTGGCTCCATAAAATTCGGCGACATGTTTGATATTAAACCTCTTCACGAATTCATCCCAGATCTGTAATGGACCAAAATTTACTCGATAACCAAGTTCACTGAAAACGAGGATACCTAATCTCAGTTTTATCGAAACAGATAAGTTTAATAATGTGTCATTAATACTAGGTATATTATAGATTTTTATCAACGTGGTTTTGTAATAGTAAATTCCATATTTTGTAATAACAAATGCACAGCGATAAGAATAACGATTCTAAAATGGTTGCTCTAACATTTTATAATAATTAGTGATCAATATGCGAGCGTGATGGGCTGATGGCTTTATATTATGTATTTGTAACCGAGCGAAAGGGGGCAGTGGGTCATTGAACTACACTGCTAAAAATTACTCTGTGAGTCAAAAATGTTATAATTGTATTGACACATCAGAATGGGACGATATCTAATAAAACAATGGTTTCTTGTAAAACTTGAAAAGAATTGTGATTATGTTAAGTACAATATTCTATCCTTCTCATTATTCATCCTAGTCTCATTAAAGCTGGTAGGATGTGAAAGAAAAAGACGCTTTACAAACACCGAGAAAAAAGTTTCCTTAGCTCAATTCAAATCATCTCCTACTGACATATAAGTCGATTATAACAATGAGGGTGACCAGGAAAAAAAATAAAGAAGTTCACTCAACCACAACATAAATGCGACTTAGGCTGATATTCATAACTTTTGAACCACATAATCGTACCTAATACCTTAGAATAATAAAACCTCAGAAATATAGTTTTATACAAGCCAACGCGTCAAACTTGAAGCCACGAATGGAAGTATGGAAGCGTAATCTTCTCGAATACACACATACATACACACACACAACATCACGCCTTCATTCCCAGAGTGGGGTAGGCAGAGCTACAGAAATCCCAACAACTCTAAAAAGATTTGTTTATAATTCTGTAATCCCATTTTGCACAATTAGGCAAAGAAGTTAACTTGTGTATTAGTGACAGGTTGCAAGCCCATCGTCTAACAGTTTACAAAAAGCATTTATTCCCTTAATCGCCTCTTACGACATCCACGGGAAGACATGGAGTGGCACTATTCTAACCCGGCAAGCACACGGGTTAAAATAGGTTTGTCCGATAAATACAAGACAATGTAGACTGTAATTTGGTAACTTGTGATAGTGTATATGATTGTTATTTCCTAGATGGGTGTTTTTTCAAAGAAATTGTACCTAATTAAGGACTGAAATTAAGTTACGGTAACTTTTACATGTGAGTATCGAAAATTAGTCGTCCATTTATAGTTAATTTTCGGTACTCACATGTAAAAGTTACCGTAACTTAATTTCAGTCCTTTAGTTAGGTACAATTTCTTTGAAAAATACCCAGATATGTTAATATTTCTTACTTTCCTTATAATTGCCTTAGCTGTCGTAGCTTTAAATTCGTGAGAGTCAGTGAGAAATAGGATGCACATAATGAAGGCAAATTAATTCATATTAAAAAGGGTATAAAGTCCATTATTCTTTGTATGGCATTTTAGAGCAAGATACCGTTGGTACCAAGATTCAAATTCCCATTCACTAATATCGTTCTGTTTGGAGTACAGGCCTTACGAGGTTAGGTTAAATAAATAAATAACTTGGTACCGTGTGAGATTGAATGCCAGTTGCCACTGTCGGAAATTTGAATACACAGTATGCAAACGCCAGACTGAAGAAAATTCGCTATACTTACTTGCGGTCTCATGCCGTTGCCGAAGATCGTGCGCACGGAGTGCTGCGTGTCCGCGGCCGCCGGCGGCGTGGCGAGCACGTAGCGACACATCTCGCCGATGTAGTGGGCTACCTGCGCACAACATACGCGACACGTCACTTTCTACAGTTCAGCGGGCCTGGACAAGTTGCATTCTATAATAGTTGGCGATAGACGAACTTATTTTTGTGTTCTTTATGTTTTTACACGATAGGAAAAACAATAATTAAACTGTTTATTTAGTAATCAATGTGGCTTTAGTATTGCATAAATGTCTTTATCTCTCCAGCCACACATAATTTATGACACCCTCTTTATGACGTTATATGTAAATACTTCATATAAATCTCCATTTAGACTAAAAGTAGCGTTGACATAAGCGCCCGATGCGGCTGACTACGTCAGTCAACATTTCTTTGGCTTCGCTGTTTATTTACGTTCGCAGAATGTTCGTCTAGGCCCTCGAAATACCTGCAGCATACCCGCGCCATTGCAAAATGGAAGCGAACCGAAACCGAAACAGTGCATGGCAGTATCACGGTTCAGGTCGCATCCGTTTCGCTTTCGTGGAGTGTGTTTCAGGGGTCAGTCAGGGACATGTTCATGCGCAACCGTCCCCGGCAAACGTTGGGGGGCGGTTTTCAGAAAAAGTGTACATCGTTAAGGACAAAAATTAAGAAACTTTAACTTTTCCATTTTGTTACGATAATTTACGTATCTTAACGTACGGCTAATTTTCGTACCGAAAAGTTTTACACTTTTTTTGAAAACCTTTGTGGGGAAGTGAGGCAGCTGCTTGAACGCGGTGTGAAGTTGCACGAGCTACCCTTCTCCACTACACCGCCTGACCCCGCTAACGTCAGCCCTGTATCTACGTTTTTTCCTAACCGATAGGTTAACAAGCGCCCCCAAAACACTAGCTCTCCGAAGTAATAAAACAACTTTTTTTCCTGTTAACACATGCAATTGGCGCCCCAAGAGCTTGTCGGGTTACAGTAAAGAAAAATATTAATCGTTGTACCTTCACTCGCATCAGGATATACCCGTCGAGTGAAAGCAAAAATGAACCTAAGTAACTCTACTTATTATGACCATAACATAATAAATATTTTATTAAGATTTATTTTTAGAATTAAAAAGTATTTTTTAATAAAAACCCTTGACATGAAATGACGACATTTCTCATATCGCAAAGCGTAAATGCTTAGTATTGAGAACGCAGGTAGATTTGGTTACTTCGGGTAAAAAAAACTCCGTAAAATGTCGTTATTTATTAGTATTACCTACCGTCCAAAGTTCTTGTTTAGATTACGTCACCTATGTAGTTTACTTACTTACCTATATTTATAAACATGAACGAATAAAATGTTTCTAAAGCTATATTTCCGCTAATGGTGTTATGTCCAATATCTTTCATGGACAGGGTTTGGATTCGCGTGTACTGTTTAAATGAAAGTGGTAAAAAAAACTGTAACAGCACTCATCGCGTCCCACACAAGTGACCTCCGGTCGAGTCAGTTTCCACAAAATTACCGTCAATCAGCCTGTTCCGAAAACCGACACGTGCAATCAAACAAATTGTTTAAAAAAGGGTACATCTATAAAAAGCGGCACAAAAATCTCTACTGATATTCAAAATGCGGATGTGTTTTGGTTTGTCTACGGTACAACCAAGCGATGTTAAATTTTTCACAGGGATAATTGCACTTTTACAGCCTGCATAGGGTAGGTACTTTACATTGCGGAAAATCGAAAAGTTCCTCTCTGGGCTCTATTCTACACTGTAAAACCATAATGCTATTAAGATGTTACCGTATTATAAATAACTAAGCCACGTAAATAACGTTGACAATACGACAGCATGTCAACAGCAAGGTCTAATACACATTCGTCAGATTCCTTTTTCGTCAGAATAAATTATAGCCTGCTTTTTTCGGACGAAAACGGACTTTCGAGCAGATTCCGCTATCGTCAGAATAAACACATATTACCTGATACGCGGATGACCATAGAATACGTAGGTAGGTTTAGGTTATGTTAGTTTTGCAGCAGGCCCGGAGAGCCAAACCATCCAGAAATAGGAGCTCCGCGTAAGCGGAGCTCCGTCGACACTGCCTAATATTAAATAATATAATGTAACAAATAAATAAATTATAAAAATTAACCAAAGTTTTTTCTGTCCAAAAAGTAATTCCGTTTTCGTCCGAAAAAAAACAGGCTATAATTTATTCTGACGAAAAAGGAATCTGACCAATGTGTACTAAATCAACAGCAATATGGTTCTAAAGAGTAGAAAAGAGCCAGGTGGGTCATATTATATACACTCTTAAAAACAAAAGTTGTCTCTCCTGTGGTCAATAGTTAAAAGCTTGTGTGCATATAAGTTAAGTTTTTATATGATAGGCCTAAAACAGTCCTGACGGCGTTTCTGCGGAAATGGGCTTATCCAGAAAATTAGGCCTTAAAAACGTTAATTTTCGGTGTGTCCACAGGAAATACGGTAACCTAAATCTGTGTATGACCCAGGTATTATATTTGTATCGTGTTACCTACACCTAACTATCGAATTACAATAACTATTGTATCGTATTGTGGACGGAATTGCGGGCAAAAACAGGTACTTTTATCAAGACAGTGAGAATTTTCCTTTATTCTCGCGAGCCGGTTTCTGATTCAAACCTATTTATTGCGTGCGGATAACTTCATGGGTAATTTTAGCTCGTTCCTGATATACTCACAGTCGCTTTATGTTTGATGCAGTCAGGGAAATATTGTGACGCGGAGAACTTCGTTTTGACGGCGACTGTGGAGCCGAATATGAGAGCCTGGCCCACGCTGATCACCCCGCCCGCCGTATGGTACAGGGGCAGGGGACAGTACACGGTATCATCTTCGCTGATAGCGGCGAGGTAGTGGAGGCCGGCCGCCATAAACACGAATCTAAAACAATAAGAAAAGATGTTATCAATTATCATCAGTCATCAGTAAACATCGGCGACTCGTGGCATTTAGGTAGCATTTTGACGTTTCTGGCAGACTAGTGATGTAACAATGTTTTCTGTACAAGTCGAGCAAAAGAAACCAATTAAAAAAACCTTTTCAATCATTTAATATATGTACACATATGACATCCATTATAGACAATTAATATTAGTTCTAACTTCTTAGAAGTTATCTTACGTCTTCTATTTGAAAAAATCCACTTAGAGTAAGAAAATTACCTTTCGACTTCGACTGACATGATGGGTAAATGAAGCATTCTTCAGTAATGTTAAAGCGTAATTTTGTTAGTGTTCTCTTTGACTTCAACTTCCTTTTTTTGTAATTAGTTATAAATATTAAACCGTTAATCGATTTAACAAGCGACATCGATCGGATATGTCTTGCTTACTCAATTCGCTTATATAATTAGGTACTGAAGCTGAGTGAGAAAACAAGATAGATACGAACTTCTCCGACCAAAAATGACGTATGATTATTCAGTATATCCATGCTACCTTCAACGATTGTTTACCTTTTTTATACGCTTAGCTAGCAAGAATTCATTTACAACAAAATACCACACTTCGATTTCGACACGATGTTTTCGTTTATTAGAAAGCATAACAATAATGAGGGCGCTCCCTTAAATTTGACTTAGATCGCTACGCTTCAACAAATTCAATTTAAAACTGTAATTATAACGCGTGTTTAAGTTATTTTCTGTCTTGTCTGGCGGAAGGAATTACCTGTGGGAACGTCAAACGGGCGTCTTCTATCTTGCTAAGTTATGCATCTCTCTAGGGAAAACTACTTGGTCATTCGAAACGATAAGTTGCAATGTTGTTTAATCGATATCCAATTATAGGCTCTTAAGGCTTCTGTCTGCAGTGTTAAAACAAATTTATCATATTAATTCATAGTAATTGTTTTTTTTTTTTTTTTTTATTTTTTTTTATTTAGGAAACAAACAGTCACGTACAAATGGTAATATCATTCACTTATTATAACTAACAGACCTATAGTTCCATTTACTCAAATAAAATACATTAATTATAAAATGAAACAGGGTAGGTGTTGCGAATAATTTTGCAACTCATTCGCGCGGTAAGTAAGTACACTCGTAATTATATAAACAAACTAGAAAAAAAAAGTAATATTTCGTAGAACATAAAGTTACAGACAATTTAAGTAAAGCAGTAAAAACAAGAAAAAACAGACATCAGGAGAAGAGCAAACTCCTAAGAGCACTGCTGTATTTACCAATTGATAAAGAGAATATATCTAAATCTATGAAATTTATATTGTAATCACGACAGGCTCGCCTAAAGAAAGTATTTCTTGCAAAATTTGAGCGGCAAAAACTTATATGGAAAGTTAAGGGGTGGCGTACGGGGATGCAGCGGGGTATTTTAAGGGATACATTTCCAAGAAGAACGGGAGAATTAATATAATTATTTATTAGCTTAAAAAGAAATACTTGGTCTAAATATACACGGCGTTTTGCTAGAGGGGCTAAACCATGACGTTTATTGCTATTAATGTTACAGATTAATTGTGAAGTTTATTAATTGCAATAGCACTGACACGCCATAATATTTCATTGTCATCGAGATTACATAATATGCATTTTAATCTTCAGCTTATTCCAATAACAGAAACTGGTTAAAAATTAACTTGCAAGAAACAAATTGACATGTTTAGTTAAAAATAACTTTATAAAGCGTGTGATACAACTACTTCCGTGGAACTCTAGAATGTTTTGTACGGGTCAAAGTTGCTCAATTGTTTTACGATTGCGCGGCGGCACGGATGAACTTTAAACTCGTCAGATTGGTGGTTTAAATAAATAATTGCTAATAATAATGTTTAAATAATAGGTATACATGGTAGTCATGAATAAAATAAAAACTTGTCACTGTCTGTCATTCACTTAAGGTGTCATTTTTAGGGTACCGTGAAAGAGAGAAAGAGTGCCTAACGGAATCCTATTACTTAGCCCTTGTAACCTTAACCGTAATAGAGGAGTTTCAAAAAAATAGCAAAAAAGACGTATGGAAGTGTCTGTTTCTACCTAAATCCAATAAATTTATTGGTAACAAAACGGACAATTCCATACATTTTTTTGGGGACAAATCAGGTGCATTTTTTGGGTGCATTTTTTTTCTGAAATCGGAAGAAAAAATGAAAGGAGTGCTATTATCCCCGATAGATAGCTGGTTGATTTTTTTCACAATATCAGATGATTCATGTCCTAGAGAAAAACAACAACTCGTAAAAACCCGGCTAAGTGTAGTTAAATCAGGCAGTACGGAAACCTCGGTGCGCGGATTACCTGGTGTTTTTCCATTGGAACCAATAGGGACCAAGGAAAGCATACGGAAAAGCATTTTTAAGTACTCAAAAATGATACTTTTTATAAGGGACAAAATGGCATTGTTATGCCGGCTGTAGCATGGTACATAAGTTTATAATGAGATCAGTGTTTTATAATTAAAAATAATGATCATAATAAGTATATACCGGGTGTTGCCTGTAATAGGAGCAATAAATTGAGGGATCGTTTCTACTCTATAAACGTAGCAACATTTTTTCTACAACTTTTAAAAACGATGTAATTTATTATTTGGGATTTTTTCGAACAAACTAAATAGTATTTTCAATGAACTCCATCCAATAGTCTACTTGACATCTACTGTCAGCCTACAAACTCCGTAGTTTTCGCAATACATTGCTTGCTTGGAAATCTAAATTCATTAATATTTAGTTAACAATAAGTTATTTTCAAAAGTTGTAGAATAAATGTTGTAACGTTTGTGGTGTGGAAACGATCTCTCAATTTATTGCTCATATTACAGGCAACACTTGGTATAAGCTTGAGAAGATGATATTATAACATTGCTCGATATTTAACCTTTCAGAACCCATGACACATTTTAATTGAATCAATAAAATTCGAATTTAAAATCTTGCATCAAACAAAACAAAGTTCGAAATTAGTATTTAGTTCCTTGTAATTGTTCGAAATTGGTCTGCACCACCTACCGTGTAAATTGTTTTAACTTGCACCTTATCCCTTCTAAGGTTGTCTGGAAGAGATCGCTAATCAGCGATAAGACCGCCTGTTGTTTACCTGGGTCTTCTAAATTGTGAAAATTCTGTGTAATGTTTTTGTTTGGTGGACAATAAAGTGTTTTGTATTGTATTGTATTGTATTGTATTTAAGGGTATGACATCTTAGGATGTCAGTGGGTTCTGAAAGGTTAATCATGAATGAATGGCTAAGCGGATTGGGATAGACGAAATTCTACACTCAGATAGGAAATCCGTATTCTAGATTGAGTCATAGTTAAAAGTTTCTAGGTTCTTTCATGTGATATAGTGTTAACAATCCACGACGGCTCGCCCCGTCACTCAGCTTGACGGTAACGTCAACGAAAGTAGGATGGGACTTCGTAAAGTAAAAACACTACACGTTTCAATTAATTTTACAACGGATTTGTATTTAGTCTGTCAACAGACAGAGCGACAACATTTTGCTAATCGAACAGCATTACATAAATCCGTTTTTTGTAAATGCGTAAGCGTAAAGTAAATTGACAAACATTCAATAATGATTCGATTAGGTAATAACGTTATGATCATGATGTCATGCTGTTATCATTATCATTTAACCCGGAAATAACGCTGCAGAAGGGAATTCCATTTAAAAAAGGATTTAACTAAAAACGACATTATGTTACACAGATACATATATTGAAATCATAAACGCTTTGTATACTTAAGAAATTTCGTAGATTATACGCGCTTGGTGAAAGTATTTTGCCTCGATTGAGATCACAAGTGAAAGGGGCTTGCATGCTTATATTACAACGATGCATATACCTGGAGTTGGAGATGACAGCAGCTTTGGGTAATCCGGTAGTTCCAGATGTGTAAATGTATAGAAGTTTTCCATGGAACCCGTCGGCGTCGGCTAGCGACCAGGGAGCGGGCGGCGTGGTCTCCAGCATTGAAGTCAGATCGACCACGTGGTCACCGCTGGCTTTGACCTCAGCAACCGAAGTGTTAAGGGGCCGGTGAACGAACTTAAGTAATTTAATCGACGGACTTAGCTGACCCGCCACTTCTTCGATTACTACAAAAATAAATTCAACGCATTAGTTTATTCAAGTACGAATTTTTTACGTGCTATTTAGTCATTTAAGCCCGGTTAACCATTGTATGTAGAACAATATTTTGTACGTTGTCAGGTTGGTAAAATACTCTATTTCTGAACCTAAGAGTCGAACTTCTTATCAACCAAGGTTTCGTTCTTATGATAAACGTTGTGCACTTGTGACTTATATTGCTGTTGTTAACTATTAAGGACACGTCAATTAAACAACAGGCTTGAATCACGACTGCATATATATATTCATAAATCTACCCTCCTACATCAACGTTTATTAATCATACCTACAACCCCCCTGTTTAGTTCTATGACTTATGCAAATAGTTATGTTAACTAAATAATGTATTGTGTACGAGCATGCACTCTAATTATACTCAAGTAGTATCTTGGTTGTAACATTTTCCTTCTTAATAATTACATAGTATCCATAGTAAGCATTTGAGTACCTTACTACTTATTCTTTCTCACTAATCTAAGTTTTATATAATATGACAAGCTCATTCTCGTTTCATCTGTATTACATTTCTTATAATTTATGTTGAAATAAATTAGGAAAGTAAATATCACATTAATTGTTATTATTGTTTTGTTTTTTATAGTTATCTAAATTTTCACAATGTAAATTATATACCTAACATGCACAATTTTTTTTTTTTTTTTATATTTTTTAACAATTATATACTATATGAGAACGTATATAAGTTTTAGTTAAGTTTGTAACACGATGGTGCATCGGCGTGTTCGTAGAGGTGTTCAATAGCCCCACCGATCAGGAGGAATCACCAACCTGCCGGAGCGAGTGACATAGTTGTTATCATTGTTGGCACAGTGGGACGCTGGGGCTGCGCGAGCGCCGGCGCCGCTGCGCTCGGGCGACTGAGCACTGGTGGCTATCGCGTTATCACTTGGGGCAATGATATCATCGTAAGGCTGGGAGTACACAGCGGAATTGGAGTTGCGAATTTCTGGTCTTTGTTGGGAATCTGGTATTAAATGACGTCTGTTTCGTATCAAAGTACCCCCTTGTTGTATTAGAACCACATATGACCGTATCCCTTTCAGGCTTAAAATTGTCCCACTTACCCACTCTTTATTTACTCTGACCTTTATTTTCTGACCTGGAATTAACTGAGGTAGATCTTTCGCGGTCTTGTCATAACATCGCTTTTGGTTTTCTTGTCGTTTTAGTAACTCTGTTTTGACATGTTTTTGAATTTTAGGCCGCAGGAGTCGAGGCAAACACGGAACAATGCTTCGAAATTTTCTATTATTCAGCAATTGCGATGGGGACCCTAACGTACTACTAATGGGAGTAGTTAAATACTCCAACAATGCTAACCTGAAATCAGTTTTTTCAACACATGTTTTCTTCATGATGTTCTTAACTGTTTGCACGAATCGCTCCACTTGGCCATTAGATTGTGGATAAAGGGGCGACGACGTTATGTGTTCAAAACACCATTGTTGAGCAAACATTTTGAACTGATACGATCGAAATTCGGGCCCGTTATCTGACATAACTATATCAGGAATTCCTTGATGACAAAAAATAAATTTTAACTGGTTTATCACGTGTTCAGATGTTAAGCAACTTAGTTCTACTACCTCTGTGAACTTGCTGTAATAATCTACAACTAACAAGTATTTTTTATCCTTGAAGTGAAAGGCATCTACCCCCACTTTTGACCACGCTCGATCTGGCAACTCGTGTGGCATTAATGTTTCTTTCCTGTTTTGATTTTTATATGTTAGGCAAGCTTGACAATTGTTAATGAAGTCTTCTAATTGTGAATTAATATTTGGCCAGAAAATAGACTCTCGAATTCTTAACTTGCACTTTTCTAAACCTAAATGCCCAGTGTGCACGCGTCTTAGCATTTCACTACGCATGGACGTCGGAATTATAATTCGGTCTCCTTTCCACGCCATGCCGTACGCTACCGTTAACTCGTCCCGGAAATTCCAGTATGGCTTAACTTTGTCATTCGTTATTTCTTGTTTGTGCGCGGGCCATCCAGTTTTTATATATTTCAGCAAGGTTTGCGACTCATCATCGTCTTGCGTCTGTTTTTGTATACGAACGAAATGGGTATCAACTAATGGGTTACTCATAAGGACGGCGCACACTTGCGCACGTGCGTCTAATAGATCGCGCGGCTCCATGGCACGCGCAGTGGCCGGTTCGACAGCGCGGGACAGCGTGTCGGCCATAAATAAATACTTCCCGGGTTTATACACGAGTTTAAACGCATAGGGTTGCAAACGGAGTAACATCCTTTGTAATCTAGCCGGAGCAGTGGCAATTGGTTTACAAATGATGCTAACCAGTGGCTTATGATCAGTTTCTACGGTAACATCATTTCTGCCATATACATATGCGTAAAACTTTTCGCACGCATACACACACGCCAACAGCTCCTTCTCGATTTGAGCGTAAGCTTGTTCCGCCTTCGTCAAGGATCGCGAAGCGTAACACACCGGTAAATTGTCCTGAAGCATACAGGCACCTAACCCATTTTTTGACGCATCGACCGAAATTACAACGGGTTTCTTTAAATCATAGTACTGTAAAACAGGTACACTGGTCAAGCATTGCTTTAAATCTTCAAAAGCTTTTTCATGTTCATCCAACCAGTGCCATTCAATATCTTTTTGCAACAACAGCCTAAGACAGTAATTTCTGTCGGATAAATTTGGTATAAAGCTACCTACATAATTAATCATACCTAAAAATCGTTCTAGATCCTTCGTGTTCCTTGGACGCGGCATGTTTTTTATTGCAGAAGTGTATGAGCCATCAGGATAAATACCATTTGGAGTTATTTTATGTCCTAAATACTTTATTTCTGAGAGGCCAAACTTACATTTATTTTTATTTAATTTTAAATTAATCTCACGGCATCGGTCTAGCACTTTTTTGAGCCGGATATCGTGTTCCTCTTTGCTCTTGCCATATACTAGTAGATCATCGATAAACAAACAAACTCCTTCCAAGTCATCGAAATGCTCATACATCCGCTTATGGAACACCTCGGATGCAGACGTTATCCCAAAGGGCATGCGCAAAAACTTATACCTACCAAAGCAAGTATTAAAGGTACACAAATCTGTGCTTTCTTCATGCAAGCGCAATTGCCAAAACCCTTGTTTCGCGTCCAAAGTACTAAACAATTTAGATCCTCCTAAATTGACTGTCATTTCATCCAAAGTAGGTAGCTTGAAATGCTCGCGCCTTATAGCTTGGTTTAAGTCTCTCGGATCCAAACATATCCTGATGTCCCCGTTAGCCTTCTTAGCCACCGTCATACTATTAACCCAATCAGTGGGACCCTCAACCCTAGCAATAATCTTATCATTCGTCATTTCATCAAGCTTCGCTTTTACGCTATCTTTCAAAGCTATCGGCAATTTTCGCGGCGCATGTACCACCGGCCTAATACTTTCGTCTAACTCAATCTTGTACTCGCCTGGCATACATCCTACGCCTTCAAATAAATCCGAGTACTCTTTATAGATATATTTCTCTATTTCCGTTACCCGATTACTGCCGACGGCTAACACTAACTTAATCACATCTAATTCGCTACACGAATCCCTGCCTAATATCGGAGGAGACGATACATCCGCAACTACAAAGTCCAAGATGTATACTCGGTCTTTATACTGCACTTTCAAATTACACTGGCCAACCACTTTAATATCATTGCCCGAGTATCCACACAATTTAATCGCCGTAGTGCTTAAATCGCCATCAAGAAGGTCTATCTGACGTAAATAAGTTCGCGGCAATACATTAACGTCAGCCCCAGTGTCTAAGTTGAATTTAATATTTGCCTTATTTATCAACAAATCAATTGACCAATCACTACGCGAACCAGAACAGTAGTAGATTACCTGATCGGCAGACTCGTCAGCTCGAACCTCGTACACGTTGCACATACGTGAAAAATGATCATAGTTATTGCACTTTAAGCACCGCCTGCCCGCCGCAGGACATCTTGAGTTGGCGTGAGCCAAACCACACAGAGAGCACATAAACCTTGCACCACTATTAACACCAAATCCACGCATGTGTTGATTATATGACTGACCACCGCGACGCGGGGGCTCCTCAAACTGTCCGCGCGGCGGGGGCTGCGCAGGAGCGGGGGCCGGCCAGCGCCCGCGCGCGCGCCCTCTCGTGGCACCGCGGCCTCCAGGTGACCCTCTTCGAGTTACCCACCTTACATTATTTGGTTGACTATGCTCATTCGAATCGTAATCGTTCAAGCTACCCATTTTTGTATCAATATGATATGCATGATACTCCACTGACTCTTGACTTATACTTCCTGCTTGTAGTTTTGATATCTGTGCCAAATTACAAATATCCAAAGATTTCGTTAAGGTCAAGTCTGGTTCACGTAACAAACGTTCCCGAAGAGCACTCTCTTTGATTCCACATATTAATCTGTCTCTGATTAAGTCGTCTTTTAAATCCTTAAACTCACAAGAGTTAGCTAACTTTTTGAGCTCAAAGGAGTACTGTTCAATGGACTCCCCCTGACGTTGATCACGAGTGAAAAACTTGTGTCTCTCTATGGTTAGATTCTTTTTTGGCAAGAAAAATAAATCAAAACGCTCAAGCACACTTTCCAAAGTCGTTAATTTAGTCGTGTCGCCGAACTGAAGGTACACTTCACGACACCGTTCACCAATAATGTGCAATAAAATGCTTTTTTGCACTTTATTATCTTTACTCGACAACTCACACGCATCGTGGTAAATTCGAAATGCACTTTTCCACTTCGTCCATTCCACTGATAAATTTCCTGAAGTAACGTTTTCTAAATTATTGTCAAACACAAATGGCGGTGGTGGTGGCAAAACTGCCTCCATTTTTCTTGAGATCGGTTATTCTTAATTAATCCAAGTTCTACAGTACTCGTACAACTCACTACTATACTAAACTGTACTTGGCTTCTGAATGTATTTAATTTATTCACTCTGTTGGTTCATTTAAATCGGCTGCGCCATGTTAACTATTAAGGACACGTCAATTAAACAACAGGCTTGAATCACGACTGCATATATATATTCATAAATCTACCCTCCTACATCAACGTTTATTAATCATACCTACAGCTGTATTGCCAGTAGACAGTTTTACCAACCGCAATATAAATGTAAATTTGAACTATTTTCTGCTTAGTATTAAAGGGCAAAATCCATAGTGGTATGGTAACTCTATGAATGTGGACTTAATTATCTTTAGGTCAAAATGTAGGAAGATGCTCCCTCAGCGGCCGGCGCAGGAAAAGGCTACGCACGGAATCACGTCTCTGACAAATAGGTACGTGTCTGGGTCTGAAGTGTCGTTCACACGGAAAATGGTTCTTGTTAGGCAGACACCTAAATACATACAGGTAAAATATCTCATCATAAAATAAATATCTACAGAGAAATTTCGAATTTCATAATTTATTTTGTAGAAAATCCTAAAAAAATGCTAAAAGAACGTAGGTAAATGCGCGACGCAAAATATCTGATCAGCCGAAAGCCTATGGCTTAGTAATGACTTTTGAATGTTTTTACGAAAGCCGGCAGTTAATGACTTAAGCCGTCAATCTTGTCGTCTACATAGTGCAAAGGTTATCTATCATTAATTATCATTACAATCAAAATGTAGAAGGCATAGACGAAAAACAAGTGGCTCAACCTAAAACTTTAACCAAGAGTTTAAAAATTCCACAAATTCAAATTGTCAGGAGAATTATTGACTAGCAAACTTCACAATAGAAACTCACCTGTTTGATATTCCTGAGAGAATATGACGACGTTACACTGAGCTACGTTGATAGAATGTAGGAGAGCGTGGCCACGTTGGTTGGTGTTGATGAGCGGCGAGATGGCTCCCAGCCGGCCCGTGCCCATCCAAATCGCCGGGAACTGCGGGCAGTTGTTGACCAGCATGCCCACTATACTGCCCTTCTTCACACCCTGAGCTCTAAGAACTGCAGTCACTCGTAAACTAAAATCTTCTACCTTAAAACAAAATACAACACAGTTATTATTTACTAATTACAATTTCAAAGCTAAACAAGTTGATGAACTTTGCGCATGTTGAGGTTACCTATAATTAGGGAAACAATTACCTCTAAAAATATTTATGTATCCATTTATCAGCACAAGACCATTGTATTCTCTGTTGGTAATACATAATAATAAAAATAAAATAAACTGGGTTTTAATTAGTATTGATCCTTTCATAATGTTTTATCTATTTTATCCTAGTCTTTTATTTGCAGTCAGGAACAGAATGGATGGCGTTCATTTAGGCAGGCTAGTCTAGTAATCTATTAAGCAATGATCTGAGTGATTCACTGTTCCTGGATAATACTGGATATAAAAACCTCAAACCAATGTTAGTTCTAGTCTGTTTTTATATTTTGGTTAAAGTTAAAAAAAACCCTAATAACACAAGTTTCAAATTAAGTATAGAACCATTTCTAGACAAATAACAGTTTTAGCATTTTTAGACAAAAATATACAGCGTTTGAACCTTGAACATATTCATTGGAGTAATTATATTGAATGGTTTCACTCCTCACCTTTCAGACTATTTCACTATACACACTATTTTGTAAACCACAATTTATAATTATGTTAACTTTTATTATTATTAATTTTGAATTGAAATCTTTATTTAAGTGTTTTATCTGTTTAATGTAAACCAATTCTCAGGGTCCCAAGAGACAGGCTCAGCCTAGTTTGGAGTCCACAGGATATCATTTTTTTTTTTAATGATAAGGTGAAGGCACACAAGCACTCAGGCCACCTGATGGTAAGTGAAATGTGAGACCCATAGACTTTTGAACTCTCAAATCTCAAGACCATAAAACTAAGACCTCAAATGCGTTGCCAACCCTGAGGACTAACAACAACTACTGTTGTCTTATCCCCACACCAGAACACAACAACGCGAACACTGTTGCTTATCAGGTGGTTAATGGATAAGATGGTGGTAGTGATCCGGACGGACCCTGCACAGGGTCCTACCACCACATCATAGGTACTTAGGGACTTATTTAACTAAACAAAAAACTTATTCTTTTCATTTTGTTTTAACAATAAAACTCCACTATCAAGTTACTTCTTTTGAGATTAAATAATTTAAAATAAGGCAAAAAGACTTAATAATACGTTATAATAAGGTTGTCAATTAAGAATCAACCAGAGGTAAGTTATAATCATAACCATTGTACTACAGAGATCAGTTTAATTACGTCTGAGAGTGTAAGTGGTTAATCAACTGCTATTGTCTTACCTGCTTGAACGTCCACACTTCATCTTGATGCAAAAAGCATGGCTTGTCAGGATGACGGGTCGCTGTCTCATGAAACATGTCCGGAATAGTCCAATTCTTTTTTGAAAATTGCCTTGTTAGCCATAGCAGTTTCACATAGCATGTTAATGCTCTAAAATTAAATAAAAAATAATTAATAATAATTTTGATTTGCATAAAAAATATAATCAAAAACCAACTATAACACTATCACTAACACTATACCTAACAAAGAAACATAACCTTATTTATGGATATTTCAGAAACTACTGAGTAAAATAAGTTTAATATTCATAGCAAGAGTGTGTCAAAAGCAAGAGTTAGAGTTGATATTAATACCAAAATTCTCCCAGTACTTATATGCTATCATTTTATTGCATTCAACATCCGAGTTATATTAAGAAAACAACAACATAACACAAAGTAACAACAGTTTTTTATCATTCCTTAGTTCTATTAAATAACTAACTTTTTATAGTTGTTGCGGTTCTATGGCACCCCTACAGGGCAGAGAGCCTTCGCACTCTCCTAGCATGGCAATCAAGCTGTCTAGTAGCCTAAGCACAATGAGATTAAATAAAAAGTGAGCCTGTTGATTCCCATTATTCTTTTTATCATATTGTTTACATAATCTTAAAGCAATATAAAATGTAAGACTCACAATTACTCTTAATTTTATATCACTGTTACCATAAACTTTTCAGGACTTAAACAACAATAATAAATATGTAACAAATAGATAAGGCTATGTTAGATTTATAAAAATCATGAAAAAAAAACTTTATGCCCAACAATATGGCCCTGAAAATAAGGGTATGCTAATAAAATTGAAATATGCATTACATGATGAAGTATGCATACCAGATCAATTTTAATATTAATGTTGACTCCTTATTTTTCTTTAGTCTATTGGTGCTATAAAAAATACAAAAAACATATTTACATTTTTTTGAGATATGATGCCTCTGTTACACATGGTTTCATCTACATTATGTGCAATAGAACTACCTAACTATAGTTAGGTCCCAAGTTGTGATCAGGTATACATATGTTGTCAAAAACCTGCTTTCCTTTTAGAATAAAATCCTGTACTGGGTAGGTACTTAATATTTAAATAATTCTTAACCATTACTTACAAGACATCTATGTAAGTTATTAAGTACTAAGGTCAAAAACAAGATAATAACATAACTCGGACTTTTGGGTAAGAAGTATTTTAAAGACTTAAACATGCTTAACAAACTAATAAAATTGATCTAAAAATTAAATCATTTATGATGACGTGAATGTGAAACTCACAGAATATCCCGAGGGGCAGTCCTTATAGCAACATAACACCATTTCCCATGGAAAATAACACCGTATAACAGCACTATAGTCAAAGAAATTGTTATAGTTGAGAGAAAGCCGTAACAGAGCCATAGAACCGAGCAAGCTGCGGCGACACCGGCCGCTGCGAACAACATCGCGACTCTTCTGCGCCACGAATAGCGGCTTACTGCTGAACGACGACCCACTGCCACTACTACGGTCAGGCCTTCCTTGGTCGGCCCTTTCTTTTGCAACTGATAAGTGTTTAGCGGTCGGTCTTCGCTTAAATAGCGAGTGTACCAGAAAAATAGTAATATACTTTGGCAGCAAGTTTAATACTAAAGATTTCATAAATTTAATATCTACGAGGAATATTTCTGCAGGTAACAAGTTAACGGTAACAACAAAGTAGATCTAAAACTGGTTTTTGTTCATCACGATAGTGACGATGAGTATGACGTTTAATTTGATTTGTTTATTTGACATGTTGCGTTCAGAATACAATCGTTCTCGAGGAAGCGAGGAAGTTTCCTTTTTATATAAAGTATGTAATCAAAATGACTTTCTTTGCAAAGTTGTTTTTAAATTACTTTTCATAGCTACTTGAGCTTTAAATAAAAAGGGAAAAAGGGCAAAATCGGTAAAAAAGATATGGTTTCTGATCGTACCTATCTGTCATATAATGTAATTGGCGGAAAAATATTGGGCATCGCATCGGTTTCATAGGTACAGAGCCAAAAATCAAATTGGTTTTTGAATGATACATTTTTTGAATATTGTGGCTAACCGTGCGTGTGTGCCGAACAGCAGTGTACGCATTGTGTTCCGGTGCGGTGTGGGGACCATTGAGCTATTATTACTACGTATAGAGAAGACCGCGCGAACATCACTAGTGCTCCATTCAATTGCGGCCGGCCGGCCGCAATTCACTCAGTCGCTTGCTCGCTCTTGCGCGCTTAAATCGTGTTTCTTTTAAAGCGAAAATCGTTGAAAACTCGTCGAATATGCCCTCGTGTGTGTTACGATATTGTACTAATAACTCCAGTAATACGGCAAAGTGCAAAGGAATAACTTTCCATCGGTGAGTAACTAGATATTCATTTTAAAACTTAATTTAGAGCAAAATATTTAGCGGAAGCCATTTTGCGTCATTTGTCATAGACTAAAAATTCAAGATGTGACATTGGGTGTGTAGATAGTATTAGCTAGCTGACATATCATTACACAGCAGAAAATAATAATCTTACACATTTAGAAAATAATATAGACTGTGGTTATTAATTTAACAAAAAAGGTAAATGAAGAAAGATAAAAAAATTTTTTTGGTTCTTTTAATTGATTGATTGTTTGTACAAGTAAGTTATTATTTATTTGTTTAGAGATATGTTGTTACATTTTGTTTATTTCAGGTTTCCACGTCCGGGCCGTAAAGATAGGGAAAAATGGATAAAATTCGTCCAAAACAACCGCAGTGAAGAGACCTGGTTACCATCGGACCATAGTTATGTGTGTTCGTTGCATTTTCGTGAAGAGGATAAATATTCTACTAAAACGGGAAGGCGTTTTCTGAAGAAGTCTGCTTTACCTTGTATTGATGTAAGTAACAGTAATGAAAATATTACGCCCGGGTTTGAGAGACGGATACACGGCCATCATGGCATATGCAATCGGCCATCATTGTCAGGCAGTTTGGTGTTTTAGATTTTTAGTATTCTAATTTTACAAATGGCGTCCATTTTGAAATTAAAGATGGCGGACATCACTTTTTTTAAAAAGCCGTCATGGGTGTCGTTTACTAGGTTTTTGGGGGTACAGATTTAAAAAATGGCATCTATTTTGGAATTAAAGATAGCGAACATTTCACAAAACACAGTAAAGTCAAATCATACCATAATTGCTCTGTCTAGACTGCTCCGATGCACTATATGACTATAGGATGACTATCTATGGTTGTATATGACTACAAAAATATAATACATCTATTTACAATTTTATTTTCCTCGCAAGTGATGGAAAACATTGTGTGCATCTTGGGCGCTATAGGAATTACAAACTCGAATCATAGCAGGACTAACATTATGTTATGTTTGTTTTAGCCAAGGGTGTGCCGCAGTAGTACTGGAACAATGGAACCAATTTCTGAGTCAGTTAGCGAGTCTGAATCAATTTTTGATACACCAAGAAAAATTTACCTCAAGAGAAAAATACGTGACATAACTATTGCTAAAAAAAAATTAATAGATAAAATTAAAAAAGTTCAGCGCCAAAACCGACATCTAAAGAAGAAATGTGAATCTCTGACCCTTCTTGTAAAATCTCTTAAAACTAAATTTTCACTCGATGGACTAGCCGAAAATAATTTGCTGGCTAAAGCAGAATTGGTAGAAATACAAAAAAGACTAATGAAAAAAAAATAAACAGAGTAGAAGTTTTCTAAAATATACCTGCACTACGTAAGTTCGCATTGACACTAAATTACTATTCGCCAGAGGCTTACAAATATGTGAGAAATATTTACAATAACGTCCTTCCACATCCAAGAACTCTTTGTCGATGGTATAGTACAATTGACGCTGAGCCAGGATTTACTAATGAAGCGTTTGAAGCTCTAAAAATAAAATCTGAATCGAGTGACACATCTCTTGTGTGCAATTTAGTCTTCGACGAAATGGCTATTCGTCAGCAAAAATTATCCCACAACCAACAGAAGCTCGGTGCCATTAATTTTGGAGCAGGTCCTCAAGAAAGTGAAGTTAACGATAACGTATCAAAACAGGCCTTAGTATTTATGTTGGTATCGCTGACTGAAAATTGGAAACTCCCTGTGGGTTACTTTTTAATAGCAGGCATAAGTGCTGAAACGAAGGCCAATTTGATTACAACCTGCTTACAAAAATGTCATGACGCTGGAGTTACAGTAGTAAGCGTTACATTTGATGGATTCTCCGCAAATTTGTCGGCTGCTGAAATTCTGGGTTGTAAACTAACTGACCCAAATAATTTTGTGACCCATTTTCCACACCCATGTACTGATGAGAAGGTATGTATATTTCTTGATCCATGCCACGTTATTAAATTAATAAGAAATTCGTTTGAAAAGAAGAGGCTGTTTTTCGATGAAGATGGCAAGAAAATTAGATGGCAGCTATTGATCAATCTGAATAAACTTCAAACGAAAGAGGGTCTCAGATTTGGTAATAAACTAACACAACGTCATCTCCATTTTCGTAACCAGATAATGAAGGTCAAGCTGGCTACGCAATTATTAAGTATGAGTGTAGCAAAAGCATTGCTTCTATGTGACCAGGTATTGAAGTCGTCGCAGTTCCTTGACTCGTCAGCAACTGTTAATTTCTTGAAAATCATGAATAACTTTTTTGACACAATGAATTCGAGAAAGTGTCACTTTTATGGATTTAAGCGACCAAGTGATGCACAAAATAAATCTGCAATATTTGAATTTTTGGACAAAGTAAAGAAGTACATCTTAAATTTGGAATTTCACGTAAAACATAGACGAGTAATTAAAAGAAAAAAAATTGCGCCTCGTATTACACTATCGATTTCAAAGCAGAAGATTGTCGAATCAGTAAACAAAACAGGATTTATTGGCGCAATCATTTGCATAGAATCTCTGAAAACATTGTATCAAAATACAGTCGAGGAAAAAAAGTCATGAGTTATATTTCAACTTATCGACTCAGCCAAGACCATTTAGAGCTTTTTTTTGGGGTTATCAGAAAACATGGTGGATACAATAATAACCCCAATGTTTTGCAATTTCGAGCTGCCTATAAAAAAACATTAAATCACTTAGAACTTCGCTCATCTTTTACAGGCAATTGTATTCCATTAGACAATTTCAATATATTGCACAAATCTTCAACTGACGTAATTAATAGCACTACACACATGAACAGACATGACGATGAGGAATATGAAATCTTGTCAGCTACTCGCTGCTTAGAGTCTGACATAGAAGCCGAGAGCAACTGTAAAATTTTTGCTGACATACTCAGTAGCGAACAAATCCCATTTGGTTCCCAGTTGATTGTCGGATACATATCTGGCTACGTTTCCCGGATTCTGACAAAGTCATTAAAATGCGAAGTATGTGTAGATAGCTTGAGCACAACAGAAAGGCTGCCTCATCATAAACTAATCACTATCAAAGATATGGGTGGCTTGTCGTACTCCACAGAAGACGTATATAAAATATGTATCGCCACAGAAACTGTAGTACGAAAACTTATAAAACAAAGTGGTGGAATCAGTCTCTCTTCCAGATACTCTCACAGTTATATTACTGTCAATACTTTGAAATACTTTATTCAGAAAGAAGTATTTACATCTCTAATTCAACATTCTTTTAATCAACCAAGCACCTTAAATCACCGAACACATTTGATACGGGCCATTATAAATAAATACACAACAATTCGCTTGAAACACGAAGCTAAAACTGATCAGAGTAATTCTTTATCTAAGCGGCAAAAGTTAACTAAACTTATATTGTTTAAGGGTAATTAAATAAAAATATTCTACAAAATTATACGGCTTTTATTTTTTTTGTACCTAAACTTAAGGTATTATATTGTTTGTTGTGCAGAATAAATTCGATACTTATACCTAAAATAAATATTATAATTAAAATTATGTGTCAAGCCTCTTTAATTTGTTTTACTATGTATTAACATACATTACCCAATTAAATAGGCAGAATATAAACAAAGTGTCCGTCTATGACGGTGACATCGCATCTATGACTCATTAGCCGCCTCCCGCGCGGCCCGCACTGCCGCGCTTGTTGCACAGATTTTGGTCGCGTCGTCTTCTCTATACGTAGTAATAATAGCTCAATGGTGGGGACTAGCGTTACGGCCAGGGCTCGGACAAGTCATCGCAGAAACTGATATGGACATAGGAAAGACGATTATAGAGTCGCGACTTAAGATTATTATTATCTAAAGCTGATATAATTATTATCGTAATTTATAATTTAACATTTGACCTTTTTAGTCGCATCATCATCATCATCATATCAGCCGAAAGACGTCCACTGCTGGACATAGGCCTCCCCCAAGGCTCTCCACTTAGACCGGTCTTGTGCCTTCCGCATCCATCGCGATCCCGCCATCCTTACGATGTCGTCGCTCCATCTTGTTGGAGGCCTACCAACAGCTCGTCTCCCGGTCCGTGGACGCCATTCGAGAACTTTCTGGCCCCATCGGCCATCAGTCCTGCGAGCAATGTGCCCCGCCCACTGCCACTTAAGTTTCGCTATTCTTCGGGCTATGTCGGTAACCTTAGTTCTACTGCGGATATCATCATTTCTGATTCTATCCCGCAGAGAAACCCCGAGCATAGCTCTCTCCATAGCCCTCTGAGTGACTCTGAGCTTTCTTATGAGGCCCATCGTTAGCGCCCACGTCTCAGATCCGTAAGTCATCACCGGCAACACACTGGTCAAAGACTTTTGACTTCAAACACTGCGGTAATTTGGACGAAAAGACACTGCGAAGCTTCCCGAACGCTGCCCAGCCGAGTCGGATTCGACGAGTGACCTCTTTCTCGAAGTTGGACCTACCTAGCTGGACCGTTTGTCCCAGGTATACATAGTCGTCAACAACTTCGAGTGCAGAGCCTCCGACAATCACGGGAGTTGGCACAACATGGACATTAGACATGACTTTCGTCTTGTCCATGTTCATTTTCAGGCCAACTTGGTCGGAAACTCTGCTGAGGTCAGCGAGCATAGCACTGAGGTCCTCCATGGTTTCAGCCATGACTACGATATCGTCGGCAAATCGAAGGTGAGTGATGTACTCGCCATTAATGTTGATGCCTCGTCCTTTCCAGTCCAGAACCTTAAAAGTATCCTCCAATGCAGCGGTGAACAGCTTCGGAGATATCACATCCCCTTGTCTGACTCCTCGCTGCAGAGGAATAGGCTTTGTGCTCTGGTCCTGTAGTCGGACGGACATAGTGGCGTTTTCGTACAGACACTTCAACACTTCGATATATCGGTAGTCAACTTGGCACCGCTGGAGAGACTGCAGCACAGCCCAGGTCTCGATCGAATCGAAGGCTTTCTCGTAGTCCACAAATGCAAGGCAAAGAGGGAGTCTTCAGTCTTCTGTATAACCTGCCGCAACGCATGTATGTGGTCTACGGTACTATAGCCTTTTCGGAAGCCGGCTTGTTCGGGAGGCTGGAAGTCGTCAAACCTGCGCGCGAGACGATTCGTGATGACTCTCGAAAACAGCTTGTAAACATGGCTCAGAAGTGAGATGGGTCTGTAATTCTTCAGCAAGGTGTTATCACCTTTTTTGAAGAAGAGCACCACCACACTTCTGTTCCATGCTTTTGGCGTTCTCCCTTCGTGGAGGACGGAACTAAACAGCGTCTGAAGGCCTTTAAGAACTGGTTTACCACCCGCCTTCAGGAGTTCGGCTGTAATTCCATCGTCACCTGGGGCCTTGCCATTCTTAAGCTGTTTGAGAGCCATACTAATCTCGTACAGGCTGACGTCCGGAATATCATCGGTATAGTGCCGGGTTAGTCTAGCCCTCGGGTCTTTGGCTAGATTTTCAACGGGTGTTCGGGTTGTCGTGTAGAGTTGCCCATAAAACCTCTCGATTTCCCCCAGTACCTCAGGCCTGGATGAAACGATCCTGCCGTCGTCGGTCTTCAGCTTCATCAATTGGCTTTGGCCAACAGACAAATCTCTGGTAAAAACCTTAGAGCCCCTGTTACGCTCAATAGCCTCTTCAATACTTTTAGTATTAAATCGGCGTATATCGCGCTTCAGAGACTTTGATATCTGTCTGTTGAGCTGCCGATAGCGACAAGCATCACCAGAGGACTGCAAAACCATCTCGCGCCTAACCTCCATGAGCCTAAGGGTGGAGTCCGAGAGCTTCTTGGTTCTGGCACGGCGGATCTTAAAGTACTTAGACCCAACCGCATGGACAGCTTCCACGATCGAACCCGTCGTTGAAATCGTCCACGTCACTTCCTAGGCATTCGAAACGGTTTTGGAGTTCGAGCTGGAAGCTCTCGGGGTTTTGGAGCTGGGCGGGTGCCGGGCGGAGCGTAGACTTCATCAGTCGAGACCTTTCAAGCTTGAACTGGATATTCAATGAGCCTCGTACCATACGGTGATCACTCCCGGTTTTAACCGCACTGATCACGGAGACATCATTGAATATGTGCTTCTTCGTCGACATGATAAAGTCTATCTCGTTCCTCGTTACACCATCAGGGCTCATCCAGGTCCACTTCCTATGCTCACGTTTTCTGAAGAAGGAGTTCATCATATAGAGTCCCTCCTTCTCCATAAAACTGGCCAGTAGGTGACCCCGGTGATTCCTACGCCCCACTCCAAATTTCCCCACTCTCAGCTCTTCACCGTCTCGTTTGCCCAGCTTTGCGTTGAAGTCCCCCATAACAACCGTGAAGTGAGTTCTGGAGCTGTGCATGGCTCTGGAAACATCCTCATACACAGCCTCCACCTCATCGTCGGAGTGCCTCGAGGTCGGAGCGTATACCTGTATGACCTTCAACGAATAACGTTGAGTCATTCTTAGTACAAGGCACGCTACCCTGCTCGACACACTCTCGATCTTCACCACGTTGTTTACGAGGGACTTATGGACGATAAACCCGACACCTCCCTGGGACTGTTGGTCGCCCTCCCGGAAATAGAGCAGGTTCCCGGACTTCAGGGTTATCATGTCGCCCTCTCTACGGACTTCTGATAACCCTATGATTCCCCATCGCAACCTGCTCAATTCTTCCTCCAGTTCCAGTAATCTTTCGTCGGTCCGCAGTGTTCGGCAGTTGTATGTTGCCAGGGCCAAAGGTCGTCGTTTTTGGTAGCCGGGTCTCTGCCGGTGATTCACTGAAGCACCCCCATACCCATTAGTCGCATACCTGTCATGGATTTGTCAAAGTGGCTTGAAACAGTTTTGTGGTGACAATTTAAACAAATACAATTATTTGCTTAATTATGGTTATTTCTAAATATTTTAAATATGGTGCAAATAAATACAATTAATAAGTGGATTAAGGACTACCCCGAGCTCCGTTATCAGGAAAATGTCAAGGAAATATTGTGTACAGCATGTGACATTCGTATTAAACAGTTAAAAAAAGATAATATTGATAAACATATTAGGTCAAAAAATCACAAATTGAAAACAGCTCCGCCACAAATTTCTTATGAAACTTTTTGCATCGATTTGTTGATGTTCCTAATTTCTGTTAATATTCCATGGAATCAACTCAATAATTCACGCTTCAGGGCATTTTTCAAAAAGTATCTGTGGTGCCCGTGGGAAATACCTGATGAATCCTATATATCCCCCGTGTGGTTGCCGGGTTAGAATAGTGCCACTCCATGTCTTCCCGTGGATGTCGTGAGAGGCGACTAAGGGAATAAAGGCTTGTAGTACTGTTAGGCGATTGGCTTGCAACCTGTCACTAATACACTGGTAAACATCTTAGCCTGACTATGCAAAATGTGGTAACAGAATTATCAACAAGCTTAGAGTTGTTGGTATTCTGTTGCTCTGCCTACCCCTCTCTGGGAATAAAGGCGTGACGTTATGTATGTATGTATGTAATTAAATAATATTGTACATAATGCGATTCTATTGATCTTGTTCTATTGCCGTCTTGCGATTGTTTTGCGATGACTTGTCCGAGCCCTGGCTTACGGCATATCTTCTTAGCATAGAGGCATCCCACTAAGTCCTCAGGGTTGTCAACACATCCGTAGTCTTGAGATTGTCACCGTCAGATTATAGATAATCTAGAGATTGCAAATTAGCATCTTACCTACAGGGCCCTGTTTTACAAAGCTACGAATTGCTAATTACAGGCGGAATTCTCTTTCTAACTCCTTTTGCTAGAAAGAGAGTTCCACTTGCAATTTGGAACTTATAGCTTTTTATAACAGGGCCCAGGTGGCATGTGTGCTCGATTGCTTCGTTCGTGCCATAGAAACAACATGGATGGGTAGAAAATAAAGTATTGTGTATACCTCGAGGTGGGTACGAATCCTAATTTAACCAGAGGCCGCTCTAGCCGCCTCTGGTTGAGGCACGCACGGCTCATCTATTTTGCTAAAATTAGTACGCGCTCACGCGATGTGCGCGAGCCGCCGAGAGTCAATCTTTTGACCGTGCTCAAAGGCGCGTCAGTGTGCGTGCCTCACGTAATTTGGATGTGTATCCGAGCGTGCCGCGAGCAGAACGACAAGTTCTAACTTGTCTGTGGGCGAGGCGCGTACAAATTTGATGAAGTTGCGGAGCCGTTCCACCACGTGCAGCAGTTGAAATATAACATTAAACCAGTAAAGAAAGTGTGTAGCTAGGTACTTATAAGGCCGAATGTACCAACTAGTATAACTGCTGTTGGTAAATAGTATGGAAATTGTCAAGAAAACATACTTTTATGGATTGATGCTTTAATTTTATAAATCAATAATAAGGTCTATAATACGAAAACTCGTCACAGAGTGTTTTCTCAGTTACCTGCTTAAGTTATATTACTTATAACAATGAAATGGGTGTCTATCATTTTATCGAAACACCTTTCATCAAATGTATCTTTTCTTCGAATTTAATTTCATCGAACGCAATTTTCTGCTGGAACCATAAAGTTTACAGGGTATCTTAATCATCTAACCTAACCTACGTAATTAATGTTTAAGATATCCTGAAAACATTAAGGTTTCAGCAGAAAATAGCTTTCGTGGAAATGATACATTCGATGAAGTGAAATTCGATAAAATGATGAGTTAGGTACCCAATAAAATACATAAAACCCCCGACGCAATAGTAACCCTCTTTCCGAGCTGATAAAAACTTAATAACACTTATACGGCCCCAACATTTTTTATGAAAAATAGTTAAGAACCATCCCAGCTAAATGTGGTTACAGAATTATCAACAAGTCTGTTTAGAGTTGTTGGTATTTCTGTAGCTCTGCCTACCCCACTCTGGGAATGAAGGCGTGACGTTATGTATGTATGTAACCATCCCAGCTAGGCTTTGTAAAAAAAAATCGTCTAAATCGGTCTACCTTTTTACCACAGACCGACACACAGACTCACACAAACACGTTGAACTTATCTAGACCTCGTTTTCTCAGGACAATGACGGCAAAATAGAGAAACATGGGGGCAATTGGCACAGTTTGATATTTATTGTAAGTAAAGTACCTACATATTCTAAAATGACAATCATAAATTACAAGAATGTAACTAACTAACTTAACTTTAAAACTTTCATTTCATTTATTTCACTTAAACGTTCATTTATTTCACTTAAACGTTTACACATAAAGTTATAGATAAGTAGTTCTATCAATAATATTTTGACATCATTTTCTCGTTATTTATTTTTTAATCTTTATAGGTATAGGTCTCCTTGGTCAAGGGTGACCCAATAACTTCAGACTTATTTATTTGCTGTGGAAAGACATATTAACAAGTAGGTATGTCAATACTCAGTATGTGAATTTACGGTCAGCATAATTTTGTTTTGGTATAATGGAAAAATTAAAGACAAAATACCTTGCCGATTTTGATTTTTTGGTAAAAATGGAGAACGAGCTGTTTTGTAAATGGTGCAATTTATGATTGATTCCAAAAAAAATATGTCATACAGAAAGATGGTTAACCATCTTAAAAAATGCTAATATAACATATTTATATTAGCATTTTTTATTGTCCCGATTGGTCACATACTTCCCTATTTTGACATTTGTGACATAACGAGGTCTACTTATAACACCCCTCTTTTTTCTAGGGGATTAAAAACAGACAATTGGTTTTATCATATTTATTTAAACATTTTACCATCATCATAAACATAATATATTATCCTTAAAAAAGCAACTTATTCCCAAATCACTAAATTTAAATTAGAATCTTACGGCAAAATCTTTTTTTATGCATTCCATAAAAAACACATCGCATATTCGGTCAACACAGGACAAACAAACACTAACCGCCATATTCAGAAACATTTTAGAAACAATTAACTCGTTGCTTTTCAAACTTGTGTATAAAAATCAATAAAAAAAATAAGATAAAAAAGCCATCCAAATTTTTAGCACAGATATGTGTCAAGACTAGGCTTGTGATAGGTACGAGGGGTTAATCGTCATCAGTGTCATCACATATTATCATAAGTTCATAACTTACGCTGAGTGCGGCCGTTGTTACTGTTTTTAAAATTCAAATAAAATCGGTAAATCTAGCCATCGCAGGCTAGCATAACCCCCTTACTTATAAACGTGGAATACAATGGCGTAGTTTATACCACGCTTTGTCATAATATGTAATTGTGACATTCGCATCTGACAGAAACTGACAAAGCATGGCATAAGTTACCCCACGGTTATTCCACGTTTATAGGTAAAGCGTACTTATGACAGCGAATGAAAGTGAACAAACAAACCAGAAAGTTATGTGTTAAGAGAATATCTTGAGCTAATGCACTGTAGTATTAGTTAGTAGTTCACTGTACTACTGTATTATAATTGCTGGTTAATCATTAATATTAACTGAACGTCGTCTTACTGGGAGAGTTTAAAACCCACCATCTTTCTTCGCCATTAAATTTAAATCAAGTTATCTCCGATAGGTTTGTGTTATGTATTAATTGACCACATTTTATTTTAGATTTAGTGTCTAGTTATGAACAGACTTAATTTTACGTCTTTTTCAGAGCAAATAACCCGTCTTTAGAAGTTATGTATAGGTACCCATTTAAAAATTGTATGTCCATGTAAACAATTAATTAACTTACAAGAGTTATTAAATTGTTGTCACTCGGAAAGCAAGACCTAAAAATCCCGGCAAGAGAACGTCGGACTAAGTAGCGGCTTATACAAGACACCTATACAGGAGTCATATAACCTAAATATGATTAATATAAATCAAGTAGTTATTGAATAAGGGGTCATATATAAAGTACGTCACACTGATTACGTGATATTTTGGCCCCTACCTCAACCTTGTCACAGTTGGTCACATTTGTGAGACCCCCTTAGTGTGACGTGACATATTTTGCAATTTCACATCCAGAAATAATTAAATTAAAACAGTAGTTCCAAAATTAGTCTTATTTCCATTTTTTATCAAATTAATCAAACATTTGAAAAAGTTAACAAAACATAAAATTATTAATTATATGATTGGAAGTCACAAACTTAATCATCTTGAGTCCATGTATTTTGAACCCACTCCTTCAAATTATTTATACCTGGCACTTCGTTCTGGTTTGGGTTCAAATTTGGCATTTTAACATTTAGACGTATTGTATTTTAAAATGTGTTGTCGCGAAACTTTCGACCCCCTCCCCCCTTAACGTGTGACGTATTTTATGGATGGTCCTGATACCTGAGACATATACGGTCGGACGGATGGACATGACGAAGCTATAAGCGTTCCGTTTTCGCCATTTTGGCTACTAAAAAAAAACTGCTTGTGGCTACCTACCGAATTTTTACCGAACTCTTCAGTAATGAAACATGATTTATTAAGCCTAATAATATCACACCACTAGGTACGTATAATTGAGCATAATGTGTTTCTGTTTACTCACAAGTAGAAATAACCTCAAGCTAGAAAGAACTTTTAATTTAAATTATTTTATACTACACTTTCTTAGTGAGTGTGTAATTAGTATAGTTACTACCCTATAATAAAAAAGGATTAAAAGCTGTTCATTCAACCTTTTCAAAAATCTGGGTGGGGAGGTTAGTAATATCGTATGAAAATACTTTATCACCACGGTTTATTTTTTCTCGTTAAGACGCGTCTTTACCTTTTGTGAGTTTCTTTGGCACGCAAACTTTACGGTGCGCTAAAATTAACACTTTAAAAATCTTTTGTAACTGGGTGATGGCGCACTCGTTATTCCTTGAGAGAATTTATTTATTACTTTTGTATTATTTGTTGTAAGTGTATGTAAAGTAGTACTCGAGGGTAAAAATAGAATATTAAACTCGTGTGGTTTGCGGCCCTCCGCTTGTCGTCGGGCCGTAAATAAATACGCACTCGATTAGTAATCCGTGCCTTACTCCCCTTGGTGATTAAACCACCATTAAAATTGTTAATTTGCTACAAGTATTCGTTAACACATACTTGATTTTTATGCTTTTCCTTGTCGTTATATTTACTTGTTTATACAATGTGATCCCGCAACTGGAACTCAAACCCAAGTTCTTCTTCTCTTTATCGTTCGAAGCTATATTCCAGTTAGAGGATTCCCAGTAGGTAGGTATTTATTTGGGCTAAGGTGCACAAACAATTTTTGGAGCATTAATTTTTAGTTGACAATAGCTATCTTACTCTGATTTGGTGTAATAGGAAGAGACGTCCGTACTAATGACGGGCAATTATTGCTCAAAATATTGCCCGTAGGTATATGTGCACCTTGACGAACAGAGTGGCTAGCGCCATCCAGTAGTGATAACGACTGCGCTACTTCTTATGACAAATTAAAATACGTATATTTATTTATTACAAATCTATTATTTCTTAGGAACGCTGATTGTATAGTTGTATCCTTCGCCTCTCTTACTTATTTACATAGATTAACATGACATGTTAATTTAGCATTTCCTATTCAATTCATAGATTCCATGACTATTATCCTTATGGTAATTATAATCAGTAATCACAGTCTTATTTGTCCCGACACTATCTTCTGGTACTCTTCAGTGCCCATAGGAAGATACTTTCCTAATTTTAAATCTAAATAGTATAGTTTATCTTTAATAACGGCTGGGTTGAATCCTTCCTTTTGTAAATCTACTTTCTTCATTTTAAATGTACCTGAAAACAAAAAAAAGAGTATCAAATTAAAGTAGTTATTAAACCTAGAGCAAACGAAGAATTTAAAGGATCCACAGCAAACGTTGTAAATCGCTTCAGGTACCATGTTTTAAAAACCCACCCACACCTAGTTTTAGGTAAATCTTAATTCCGCGAAGCTGGCATCGTAAACTCTCCTTTTTCATATTTATGTTTTGGAAGGGATACGTCGTGTCATATTGCTATAACGTGTACTATTATGTGTTTCTGAATTCAAATAATTTATAAAGCTTCATTTTAACACTTACCCGTCATATCCACGGAGTTCATGACCCTCATGAACATGGGTCTCGCATAGACCGGCAGGTCTTTCGCAATCCGCTTTGCTAGCTGCTCCAGGTCCAGCGTTCCCTGTTCGTCCACTATACCGCACATTCCCGCACGACCTTCTAAGTTAGGGACCTTAAAAAAAAAGCCAGCTGTAAGTTTCCGAAGCACACCTGCTAAGTTATCATCAAGGACTTTATAATTATTTAGTTCATTTTATAACATGCGTATAATTAAGGTCAAGATTTCGAGAAATTGTTGCACAATATTTTTTAGATCAAGTAACATTTGCGATATAAACTGTAGCGATACGAGTAATAAGCTTTATATTGTTCTAGCGTGCAAGGGTAGCATGTGGGTCGGAATGACGCGGACGCTTACTAAAAACTTGGCTTTGCTGTTAGGACGGCATTACACCTGTAACTTTTGAGACGCAACTATGGGTAAGAGTGAGTGGCAAATATCTGCATCTCAGTATTACGGTACCTCATTACTTCATTGAATGTATCATTTCATCGAACGATAATTTCTGCTAAAATCATAATGTTTTCAGGGTATATTAAACATTAATTACGTAGGTTAGGTTAGATGTTTAAGTTACATTCGTTGAAAGGTGTTTCAATGAAATGATAGACAACCCAGTCTTGCATATAGCTTTGTTTCAAAACTTACAGTAATAACTTAGGGCTCTGTTTTATAAAGTTACAAATTACAAGCGGATGCCTCTTTCCAACTCCTTTTGTTTAGTGCCCAGGTGTAATGCCGGCCTTACGAAAGTTTGTCAGACAGAACCGACCGCCATTCCTTCGACATTTATTTACAAGTGTAAATACAGTCAACAGCAAAATTATATGATCATTGTAGTACCTTGTCACTTTCATTACTTTGCCACATTCCAATTGTGGCAGTATTGTTACGTTAGTGCGATAAAATGATAATCTAATAGTCGCATAGTTTTATTTCATATCTACATATACAGCCACAGCGTCAAATATATTTATTTAATCGTATAGTTACCCAGGCCTTATTCTCAGCACATACTCATAGAGTCATTCATTATATGTATAATTTTGAGGTCTTAGGAACGTATTTTATTTCTTTGACGGTACATGTCATGTCGATACAATATAATTTTAAACTTTTTTAGGGAAGAAGCGTACAATCTTGTCAATTTGTGCTCTTCTCTTGTAATGTTTAGGGGCTGATTCGAAGTAGGTAATCAATAGAACCATACCTCCACTCCATAAACGACCGCATCCCGATTTTCGGCGACGCGTGAGACGGCGGCCTCGACCTCGGTGGTGGAGACGTTCTCGCCGCGCCAGCGGAACGTGTCGCCCGTGCGGTCGCGGAAGTACAAGTACCCCAGCTCGTCCGAGATCAAAATGTCGCCTGGAAATCGATAAAAATATATTTTGGTCTCAAATCTCTCTACAAAGTCTCAATTTGATTTAAATAATTTGTTTTTTTATAAGAAAAAGTAAATTAAATTAAGCCATAATTATAGTATTTTTGACGATAGGGCATTTACTCTCGTGTTAGGATGGCGGTTTTAGGGGAAAATCTAGTTGTCTTTGTGTGTAATTTTTCTTGATAATTTGAAGTAATTTTTAATTTTAACTGTTTAAAGCAGTACCTATGCCCCGTGAAATTTTAAACATTATTTACCTGATATGAAAGCAGAGTCTCCATGAGTGAACACGTCCCTCACAACCTTCTTGTCAGAGGCTGCCTTGTCTGCATACCCGAGGAAAGCACGCGAAGGGTTGTTAGGTTTGATTTTACCGATAAAAACTCCAGGCTCATTCGGTTTTGCCAACTTTGAAACAAAAAAAAAACAGTTTTATTTTGATGCTATTTTGCTAAGTTAAATTTGTAAGGAGTTCTATTGAAAGTATAAAGTATAAATTACCAACCTGGCACAGTCCTCGCGAATTCCTAATAGGCTCGCCAGTTTCTTGGTTAACTTTCAGAATGGCAATAGGGTACACTTTCGGTATGATTCTTGATACGAATCCAATTGCACCAGTTTTGTTGTTGATATTCACTACGAACAAAAAGTTATACTACTTAGAGTACTTAAGGAATTAATTAAGTTTCATGATTAATATAAATTTCTTTGGACAAAAGTCTAAATATACCTATGTTAGCGTTTCCTTCAGTTGCACCATAAAATTCTACAACCCTCTTGATGTTAAACCGTGTTACAAATTCCGTCCATATCTGTAAAGACAACGTACTTAATTGCTTGTAAACTCTCTACCTATGTAATATTAGGTGAAAACGTTAAGATGTTTTTTTTTATACTTACAGTAGGTCTCATTCCATTTCCGTATACCCTCTTCACCTTATGTTGCTTGTCGGAGCCAGATGGGGGGGTGGCCAAGATGTAACGACACATCTCCCCAATGTAATGAGCCGCCTAAAACCAACAGTTACGCTTACTTAGAAACATATACCTACGTACATTACCAAAAACCCTTATGAAGATAATATTTAATATTATACTTACAGTAGCGTTATATTTAGCGCAGTCTGTGAAATAAGCAGATGCTGAGAACTTGGTCCTCAATATGATCGTACATCCGAATATAAAGGCCTGTCCTACTGTGATGCAGCCCCCAGCCGAGTGGTACAGGGGCATCGGGCAATAAATTATGTCTTTTTTGCTCAAACCACCAAGGTAGTGGACTCCTGACGCCATGAACACCATCCTTAAAATAAAGACAAATTAAGAATATTTAAGTACTGAAACTAAGTGTAAATTACCCAATGTCATGAACAATACAGATTAAGGTTATACCTGGAAGAGGAAATAACAGCCGCTTTGGGTAGTCCTGTAGTTCCCGAAGTGTAGATGTACAGCATCTTCCCATTGAAGCCGTTGCCTTCGGTCAGGGTCCAAGGTGCCGGTGGAGTGGTCTCCAACATCGATGTGAAGTCGTTAGCAGATTCTACGACCTTCACGCTGTCGCCAGACGTGTTGAGTGGACGGCGTGTGTATTTGAAGAGTTTTATTGATGGCTTTATATCTTTGGCTATCTCTTGGATTGCTGCAAAAAATATCAATGTTAATAGGCATTGTATATTTTACTTCACTTAACAAATAAACGGGCGAAGGGTTTTCGATGTTTGATATTATTATTTTCACAATATTATGAATTATGATATTGTGAAAACAAACTTACTCGTATGCAAACAAAGATGTTTCTTTCCTATGTCCATAAAGATCTGCAAGGTAGTTAAAGCCTCCAGGAAGCTATCTTACCAGAGTCAAACTCGCTTCCATAAATAACGACGTTGCAGTCGGCAATGTTGATTGAGTGTATCAACGCGGCGCCGGTCTGGTTTGTATTGATAAGGGGCGCCACGGCTCCCAGCCGGCAGGCGCCCAGCCACGTGGCTGGCATCTCGGGGCAGTTGAGCATCATCACCGCCACCGTGTTACCCGGTTTTACTCCCTGTGCCTTGAGAACGGCTGACACACGTAAGCTGTATTCCTCGACCTTGAAAAAATAAATGTATGGCATTACATTTATGCAAAAAGAAACATTGCTGCGGGGCCTACTGTGGTCGAGTCTATCGGAAAAATATAGATAAAATCTCCGTAATTTTCTGAGAAGTATATAAGTGCAAGCTAGCACGCTTGTACATGCCTAACATGCCACCCCTAACGTTCACTGCAATGACCCTTTCCTTGCCACTGATATCAAGCGGATACCCGTTACATGTCGTTGGTTCTAGCCTAAACGTGCCTGTCTTTAGATACGCAATCGCCAGTCGAGAACTCCTTGGCCCCTTCGCCTATCTCTGCTCTGCTCTGCTCATTACCAGTCTTGCAATTCTTTGGGCAATGTCAGTTATTACATTTTTTTCTGTGAATATCATGATTTTTCATTCGGCCTTTTTAGCCATTTGAAAGAAACAATAAATAATACCGCTTAAATTAATTATCACATTATTGTTTAATTTCACTATCGTTCTATTTTTCCTGTGAACATGCATTGAACTTTTACTGACTAAGACTAAGGGAATGATATTTTTAGTAATTTTTCATCATCAGTATGAAAAATACATATTGCATTTCATATGGGCATTTCTGAATTATCCTGTGTATTTACGTTTTTACCTCGAAACAACATTGTTGCGACGCGTCTCAAAACACTCTCGCTCACGTTACTTTGTCGCGTTCACTAGCAATTATTACATTTGCGGTCGGGTCATGGCTGCTTGCCAATAAATATGTGCAATAAGTACCTGCTGGAACGTCCACGTCTCTTCCTCGAAGAGGAAGCATGCTTTGTGCGGGTGTTTTTTCACGAACTGGTGGAAGATGTCGGGCATTACCCAATCTCGCTTGGTAAACTTTCTCGTTAGTATCAAAATTTTGACGTAACAGTACAAGGCTCTGAAATATAAAATAAAATTATAAAGTACCTTAACAACCTGTTATATCATCAGTTATCTATCATCCTAAGTACCAATTTCACCATACGATGTTAAATTTCATTAATGTTAATTGACTGTTAGTTCATACATTTTGACAACTGTTAACGCTCTAATCGTCTGTTAAGTGGTTAAAATCGTATGGTGAAATTGGTACTAAGGCAGAGTTGTTTGATCAGTAGTTAACTGAACTAATGGTTAAAATTCGAAAAATAATCGAAAATTTGACACATCAAACATAACATAATGCAGTTAATTATCTTTTTTTACCGAACTACCATCCAAAGACATAAATGAAAAATTGACAAAATAGTAATATCATATAATAATACAAACGTAATCCTCTTTTTTCATTTGCTGATTATTATAATATTTTAAATAATAATGATTGGACAGAAGCAAGGACGCAAGGTGCGTTGGAGTGAAACTAATATTTTTTACGTACCTATGTAGTAGTAAACTATTGAAAGGTTAGTAGGCATCCAAATAGTCGAATAGTCGAAGCCGCAAACATAAAGAACGAAGTGGCACGTTTCATTGCACCACCACTTCATTCACAAGAATGCTCGAGTGCAACAGTTTTTTAAGGGTCTCTCTACACCTATCGACGTGGAATCGGCGTTAGCTGAACAAAAAACTCTTATTGCGCTAACGCCGATTCCGCGTCGATAGGTGTGGGGAGGGAGACCCTACCTGTTAAGATACCAGCCAACTCTCAGGTATTCTGGAGCCTAGGGATCGTGCATCTCTACGTTAGCGGCAAGATTTAAAATACTTACGAGAAATCTCTCGGCGCTGTGTTGATAGCAACATAGATCCATCTCCAGTGGAACGCGATAACGTACACCACAACGAGTATGGCGAACACCTGGAGACTGGTCTGCCAGTCCTGGAAGACCCAAGTCACTGAGCAGGAGGCTATCAGAACACCAATCGCAAGAATTATTGCTATTATGCGACCCCACTGCCTGGGTTCGTCCGATATTTGACCATTTTCTAAATCTTTAGGTTCCTTTTTCACCTGAAATAAAGAGACCAACCTTGTCATTATAAAATTTAAATTATTTCATTTTTGTTTTTATAAGAAGTTTTAAACATAATCTGATTATAAATGTGTATCGGGCTATCTTTTTTTTTAAACGCAGTAGTGATGTGCTCTTGGCATAAAAAGTTCAAAGTAGGTATGGTGGTAGCAGTATGGTATTGTGAAATAATAAAATCGCGTGATAAATGTAACTATACTGTCTTATTGTTCGGTATTTACTCGTACAATAATTATTTTTTTATCGTTGTATAATCGTTTTGAATTATATAATAAAGTATAAACATAACAGTTTGGTTCCCTTGGTTAATACGATGTCAATTACTATTTCGATAACAAATGGCATTTAAATTTAAGTAGTTACTTTATATGTAGATCAGCGAGTCACATCACATACGTAGCTTTGATGAGTGTAATAAATCGCCAATACGTCGAATTATAATTCAAAGCCCGTATGAGATAGCAGATCTATGGCACTCCCGATCAATACACGTCGTCAATATAAAAAGGTAAATACATCGTTTCCAATTTGCAATGGCGCCTGTCGTGAGGCCTGGGTATAGTTTTTAGAGTTCAAAGTTTTCTACCTCTTGGCTAATTTATCGAATTTGCTTGGCTAGATAGAAAAATAACGCTGTACAGAAAATAAAGAAAATAGAAGCTATAATTAATACAACAAAATTATAAAACGTTAAGGTTCAAAAGATACAGTTCTGTGAAGTTAGGACGGACGGACGTACGGTAACAAAAGCTTACTAATAGGGCACGGAACCCTAAACACCATCTACACAAAGTAAATACGAATTAGGATTCTTAATACATACGTCCCAGGCATTGATTGATGAGATATGTAGCTATTGTAGATAACACAACAAATTTGATCTGTACGTTAAATTATACGAAAGGGTTCCTAATTCGACCACAGTACCCTGAAATTGTAGTGTATTGTCTTTTTACAAACAATACAGACATGCCTTCAAGTTGTGCTGAAGAGTAGAGGTCAAGGTTGCCCCCATGGAATAAAAACATGTTCTTCTTCTTTGCTGTGCCCTATTCATTGTATACTTTGAGTTTAACTACTGCTACTACTATGACGTATTTCAAATATACTTATTTTCTTCTATGTTTAAGAGCATGTCGGACCATGCTCAGTATAGGGTTCCGAAGCCGTTAAGTAATTACTACAAACATAAAAATCAACAAGTAATAACTAATTTTCTATTTAAAGTCATTGGGTGCCGTCTTACATGATTTTAGTAGGTATAAATACTTGAATCACCTGTAAGTTTGTATCTCAAGAACCAATGATGTCTACTTAGTAGTGATAGTTTCTCTTTTAAATTCTTTACATGTGCTTCACTTAAGATTTTTTTCATATTTTTAGTATTTGTGGTTTTGGCTGTAGGGAGGGGGGGGGGGGAGGGGGACACTTGACTCTAACAAAAATTAGCGCTTTAAATTGTTTCACAAACCAACAACATTTATGCTATATATTTAAAATATTGGTAACTTGATACAAAACTGGTATACATTTTGAACAATTTTTATATTTTTTTCAATTGTTTTATCGACCGGCGTCTGAACGCACCCACATCGATGAACTTTAAGTATTTTTTTCGAAATATACTGTTATAAGAGTGAACACACACATTAGTACGTAATATGTAATACGTGTTTGCATTAGCGACAAAATATAGGTTTTGTCGCCAGTCAATTTAAAAAACCCGACTTTACATTTATGAGGTACCATAAGTATTTGGCGGGATATACACACAGGTCTGACATCCTTTACGAAGTATCCATTGGCATAATGGTTTCTTCTTGTCAAAGAGTTTCTATGAGGTAGACAAAACTTCAACTATAGCTAATGTTCAGAATATTCATTAATATTTTTTTCACAGTAGTCTTTGAGTAATCTATACATTTTTTGTGTTGTCTGCGATTGGTAGACGTCCACACTTCTGTCTGTCATTCAAGGCCAGCTTTGCTCCTTTTAAATTCATTAGACCATTTATTAATCGTTTCCAAGAAAGACAAGAATAACTTAATGATCTTTCATAATCATAATCATAATATTAATTTGCTTCAAAAATGGTGCAACAAACAAAACGAAAACGATTAAAACATTAGACAAACCAAATCTATATCCATAATTGATCATCCACGCAAATGTTTTCAGTTGAACTCCAACATATTATCCTAACATTATGTGGATGTCTTTATAAGCTCTCAATTTGCATATTTTTGTTCAGGTTTTCTAATTTGATGGTTAAGTAGCTAACATGAAATCCCCCAGAACGCTCCCCTTTATTTCAAAATTCAAACCATTACATGTATTATACAAAGAGCAGTAGGTAAATGTGAACGTGGATCCTAAAAGAAAATTTCACTAAGCACCTCTGAGGACCAAATGAATATTAACATTTCATACAAATAAGGGGTAACTACGAAATGCGATGTTCGAGTCCAACTCGTACTTGCCCGTTTTCTTTTATGCTTTATCCTACTGTGACGCACGAATCACCGCTTACGTAGTCGTCATTCACACCTTTTTCTTAGAAAACAATAATAACTGAACTCGTATTTATTTGTATAACTCATTTAATTCACAAAAGTCATAAAATTATCTGACAGAAATTACTGCATGAGGATAATTGTTAACCACAGAAACAAACATGCTGCAAATCACGTAACGTACCGACGAGGAAGTATCTGAAGGTAGTTATTATAACCATTTATGAAAAGCAGCTGATCAAGAAACAATATTTTTAAACTTAATACTAGTTTTTGTCCGCGACTCATTCCGCGAACAAGTTCTTTATTCCTTTTACAGGAAAAAAAGCCTTTGTTTATCTCTGCGAGGTAGGTATAAAATATATCCTAGCCCTTATTCTATTACGTAAAACCATATTGCCTTTGACATGTTAAGGTATTGTTTTTAACTCGGCCGCCATTACTGTCAATTAAATTAGAGCTGTTGTTACGTTTCAAATACGATAATACGCAAACGCTATATAGTTTTACCTAGTGGAATAGAGACCCGGTAAAACATTTCACATCCATAGGACTTAATGCGTTTAATCGTGAAGACGGAACAAAGAAACAGCCACACATTTACACTCATTTTATGGGTATTCATTAGGTCGAATCTTGGTCGAATCGAATTAAAAACATCCAAGCGTTAATAAGCTATTAAATACAAAGGAAGGGCACGAAATAAATAAATATCAGAGTTTCTGTTTATCCCCCGACGCAAAAAGACGGGTGGTTTAAGTCTAAGGTGTGTATCTGTGTGTCTGTCAATGGCATCGTAACTAAGCTCCAAAACACCAAAACCTTACCAAAACCAAATATCATAATTTAAACACAAATCACCGTCTTACTTACTCGAACTCGTATCTGCATATTTTTTTGCTGTTGGTAAACTTATTTTATTACCTCTAAGCATTACTGAATGAAAATGAAATTGCCAACAGAAAAAAATATATGCAGGTACGAGTTTGAGTAAGTAAGACGACAAAATACCTATTTAAGATAAGAAAACTGTAAACTGTGCGAGAAAATGTAAAGTTATAGCCATAAAAACGATAAATATTCAAAAAGCAACGGAATCATTTTCAAAGTACTTACTTATCCCTATCCCGTGTTGTTTAAAAAACTGTAACGGTCGTGTTTTCATTCGCCAACTCATTGAGTTATTACATTTTCACCTCACTTTTATGTACCCAAGATATCAAACTAAGTAAGTAATAGGTACCTATTCCCAGTAAGTTTTAACGGCACCGGAACCATATAACGTTAGTATGTAAATGTATATAGACACAAGCGTGCAACGTAAGTGAACGTCTCTATTTAATCGCAGAGCGCATACCCCTCGTTTCTATGATCTGAGCGCTTACCTAATAGGTAGCTCACGGTGGCAGTGTTTGAATATTTACTTGCACTTTAATTTCGTTTGAATTATTTCCTATAATATTGTGACATATTTCTTGTCAGCCGTTTTAAATCAGAACCAGAAAATCATTTTTGCCACACACAATATTGTAACCCTCTATCTATGTAAAACTTATTTTTGCACAAAACCAACAAATCACAAGGCAACACTGCCAGCATGTTTGGAACGAGACGACTTATGGGCGGATGGAGTCGTTTATCACTATTCCCTTGGACTTAAACTATCTCCATACCAAATTTGATCTATGGTTTAGCGGTTTATCCATGAAATCGTAACAAATAGGGAGACGGACAGACAAACAATGATAAGCACACGAGGTAATGGGATAGAGTAGGAAAAATAAGATGCAGAAAAATTCAAGGAAATCATAGAAAAACTACGGAAGCGATAGAAAATGGACCTTGCTTTGAAAAACACACTAAGTATATTTAGGTACCTACTCTTAGGTAAATGTAGATGCACCTACTTATTATCTTTATTTCGTACTTTAATTAATAATAATAATAATAAATATCAGGGGACAACCTCATACAAATTGACCTAGTCCCAAACTAAGCTCTAGGCTTGTACTATGGGTCCTAGACAACGATAAACATACTTATATAGATAAATAAATACTTACATACATAGAAAACATCCAAGACTCAGGAACAAATATTCGCGCTCATCACACAAATATCTGCCCTTACCGGGATTTGAACCCAGGACCGCTGGCTTCGGAGGCGGGGTCACTCCCAACTAGGCCACCGTGTCGTCAATTTGTAAGCACTTAGCTTGCACTTAGTTATGTTGTACGGTTATTTTTGGGTTGATTTGTATTTTTTCCCTATAATCATTCTTGTTATAAATTACAATGACAAGTTTTGCAAAAGATCCAGAACTTAGCCGGTATGCTGTAACAGTTGCTGATCAGCTGCTGCTGACGACATTTAATCGTATTTTATTATTTAGTAGGTATCTGCTTAATTAATTATATAGGCCTTTACTGCATTATGGATAATTATATACAACCCCGTGTGGTTGCCGGGTTAGAGTAGTGCCACTCCATGTCTTCCCGTGGACGTCGTAAGAGGCGACTAAGGGAATAAGAGCTTGTAATACTGTTAGGCGATGGGCTTGCAACCTGTCACTAATACACTAGTAAACTTCTTGGCGTGATTGTGCAAAATGTGGTTACAGAATTATAACCAAGTATTTTAAGGTTGTTGGTATTTCTGTAGCTCTGCCTACCCTCTGGGAATGAAGGCGTGATGTTATGTATTATGTATATACATACATTAAATCACGCCTGTTTCCCAGAGGGGTAGGCAGAGACCACGACTTCTTTCCACTTGTTACGATCCTGACAAAAATCTCTTTCGCTTCTTCCACGTTCATACATCGAGTCAAGCATGCGCGTCGGTTTCGGGTAGTTAAAATTCGGCGCTTTTGCAGAATTTGATTTGAAAAAGTAGATACGCCTAGGGCGGCCCCTTCTGACCCTTCCACTCACTTTCGCACTATCTCTATCGTTAATCTTCTTTCATCCATTATAATTATATTTGTACCTATACAATACAATACAATACAAAACACTTTATTGTGCACCAAACAAAAACATTAGGTACACAGAAATAAATAATTGATAATGGTTAGGTATGTAAACAATAAAGATTGATTGATTGATTGATTGAACGACACGTTGGCCTAGTTGGGAGTGACCCTGCCTCCGAATCCTGCGGTCCTAGGATCAAATCCCGGTGCCACAGGGCTGAGTGTGATGAACGCGAATATTTGTTCCCGAGTCTTGGATGTTTTCTATGTATTTAAGTATGTATTTCTCTATACAAGTACGTTTATCGTTGTCTAGTACCCAGTTGGGACCACTACAAGTCTAGAGCTTAGTTTGGGAGTTGGTCAATTTGTATGAGATTGTCCACTGATATTAATTTCTTTATTATTATGATTACTCACTTCTTTTAGCTGGGTTGCGTCGGTCCTGTTCATGTTATCATCTACAGCCGCCGTTGCCTCGGTGGTCGCCATTTTCAGTGTGGACCGTCCGAACAATCTAATTAAGTACTCATTGACACTATGCCTCGGAGAAATTCATTTTCTGCACCTAAAACAAAAGAAAAACGTACTTTAACGAAGCTATTCACGACTAGCTTCCGCCCGCGACTTCAAATCATTCCCGAGGGAATAGCGATATGAAAGGTAGCCTATGTGTTAATCCAAGGTATGAGCTGTTTGCATTCCAAATTTCACCAAAATCCATTCAGTAGTTTTACGTATTAGAAGGATTTATACTCAAATTAAATAGACGCCTTATCACTACAAGTCTTATCTTTGTAATTTATATTGCTCATTAACTAAACATTAAAAGAGAGGTTTTTATTGTTGACGAATACCTACCTGCCTAACCTTTCAAGAGATTATCGATGCGATAGATACAATCTCTATCTTATCCCTTATAATTAAATTATAGTTATAGCAAAAGTTCTGTTGTAATAAAGATGATTGGACAGCGCTAATACTTTTTGTCACATTGCTTCGTGCAATAAGATCAGATGTAATTGTTAATGGAGAAGTAGCTTGAAATGGATAAGTACTTCAGGGTGTCTATTCAGGTGCGTTAAAACGATATCGTGTTTGACACGTTTTAGAATCGTTTATGTCACAGTCGCCATTATTGTAAATGACATAAGAGTTATCAAAACGTTGACAATACCGAAACTCGTCAAATACGGTATCGTTTTTACGCAGTAGAATAGAGGCCCAGTTGTAGCAGAACTTAAAAAAAGAATGGAAATAAAGTAGTACGCCGTGTGTCACTGCGTAGACTTCATTTGGATGTTGTTCCGTTAGTACCAATATGGGGTATAAGCATGATAGCATCAGATAGATTTCTACTGCGATTCATAACCATTTTTAAAAAATATTTCGAGAATCCTGTAGGGAATGAAATAATGGATATTGACTGTGGCTATGCCTGGCCTGTAGACATTCTCTATTGGAGAGGCACTTAGAACTCGAAGGTAGAAATGATATTATTATTAGCTATTTTTTTCTTAACTTAAATTATGTGTGAATGGTGTTTATTGTGTACGTTATTAAAAAAAAAACATTAGGTAATTTGCACAATACCTATATGATTGGAGATCAAACAGGAGCGCGGGAAGGATTTCGTTCTCTATACTGGGTGATTTTGGGGTCATGATCCGGAATGGCCAAAAGGGAATAAGATGGTCATACTGAACAACTATTCCGACGGGACCAACCACGAAATCGCAAAAAAAACAGCTGTTCCATACATTAACGGTGAATTAATTGAGAGTTAATGTATGGAACAGCTGGTTTTTTTTGGCGATTTCGACCACGAAATCAAATGGGACCAACCATGGTCCCATCGGAAAAGTTAGGGAAATCACCCAGTATACCTTGTACTAGGTATACAGGGAACGAAACAGCCATAAATAACCTATTCTCAATATGTACGTTCAACATAGGTAGTTCTCTTTCTTTTCACCGGGAACACTTTAAAATTCCGAACTATGTTTTTCCGAATATTCATTTGTCCGAATTTTAATTTTTCCGAATGCTATGTCACGTTGGAGCTATTTTAAATAAAATGCATAATTTAATTGCTATATTTGTACCCCATTTCACTGTAATAATTAATTTATTTTAATTAAAGCGGCGCCGCGGCAGAGCAGCACACAATTTATTGGGACTTTTGGTGACAATCACTTTGCCCTTTGATAAATGTAATAGCGATGCGGTACCGTATAATAATACTGAACTGCAAAAAAACAAGAATTCAAACATCGACGAACTATTCAAGCCTTAACTCACTCGTGCTCTTAAACGATGAGACCGAAAAAAACAACGTAATTTAATTGACGAGTTAATTCAATGTAGCTAACCAATTTATAAAAACTTGTAGACACTCTATGTATCTTTAATCAAAGAGGCTTTGTTATTTAATTCGAAAAAAACCTCCGGTTTGATTCTTTACGATATGAGTAAGTACAGTCAGCAGCAAATACGCAACCGAAGGGCTCAAAATTATCTGCACTCGACTCTAATTGTCAAGAGAATACGTCGTGTCTCAATCAATTTGAGCATGTTATTCTGCTTAGCTACTTTTGATGCTTACTGTACATAATATTATTACGCGATTGTTACAAAAATGTTATGACACCTTACGAAGAAGTTCGAGCCAAAAATAAATAAATAAATATCACGGGACAATGTCACACAAATTGACCTAATCCCAAACTAAGCTCTAGGCCCGTACTATGGTTACTAGACAACGGTAAACATACCTAGATAGAGAAACAAATACTTAAATAGATAGAAAACATCCAAGACTCAGGAACAAATACTCGTGCTCATCACACAAATATCTGCCCTTACCGTGATTTGAACCCGGGACCGCTGGTTTCGGAGGCAGGGTCACTCCCAACTAGGCCAACGTGTTGTCAAGAAAAAAAATAAAAAATTGTAAAAATAGTAATTCATTCAGTCAATCAACTTTATATAATCTGAACGCTTGATTGTGCATTTTATTGTATAAATAAATGTATCAAATGTGTAAGGTACGAGGGCTGCACTGAAAGTTTCGGGAATCTAATACTTAGAAACATATTTTGACACATATCATATCATACCTTTTTATAATCTCTAAAGTTTCATTATTTTAACACACTGGCCACAAGGAAAAAAAAGCGATGGTTCGGTTTCAATTGTTTTTTGAAGTCGTCGAGTCGCTGCTGAAAAATTAAATGGAATAGTCCCGTGAAAATTTAAGAGCTATGATTTATTACGACTTTAAAAGTGGATTATCACAAAAACAATGTGGAGACCGGATGATTGTTGCTTTTAGTAATGAAGCACCTTGAAAGACGACAATATACAGGTGGTATGCAGAATTTCAACGTGGCCGTCTATCCCTCACGGACGACGTGCGTGAAGGTCGACCAAAATCGGCAGTCACGCATGAAAACGTCGATGCTGTGCGTGAGCTGATAAAGGATGACCGACATGTGTCATATCGGGAGATTCAAGAGTGTTTGGGCATTGGAATGAGTCAGATACATATCATTTTACAGGAACAATTAGGCGTGCGAAAGTTGTTTTCCCGTTGGATCCCTCACTTATTGTCTGAGGAGCAGAAAACGACTCGTGTCAATTGGTGTCTCAGAACTTTGAATAAATTCAATGGAGGAAGCTCAAATGCAGTATTTAGCATTGTATCCGGTGACGAGTGTTGGATATATGCATATGAGCCTGAAAATAAAAATCAATCTCTAGTATGGGTCTACGAAGATGAGCTCAAGCCGACAAAAGTTATTCGTTCTCGCAGCACGGCCAAAAATATGGTGGCTACGTTTGTCTCCAAATCAGATCACGTGGCTACTATTCCTCTTGAAGATCGTAGAACGGTCAATGCCGATTGGTACACCACTATTTGTTTGCCGAGTATCTTTGCTGAACTCCGAAAAAAAAACCCTAGTCGCCGCATTATCCTTCACCACGACAATGCCAGCCCTCACACCGCTCTGAAAACAACTGAGTACCTGGACGGTGAAAAAGTCGAATTACTGGACCATCCTCCATACAGCCCCGACTTAAGCCCCAATGAATTTTTCAAATTCCCCAAAATTAAGGATAAGTTGCGTGGTCAGCGGTTTCAGACACCGGAAGCAGCAGTGGAGGCTTTTAAAATGGCCATTTTGTCGACCCCTACTTCAGACTTCAATAAGTGCTTTAATGACTGGTTTGATCGCATGGAAAAGTGCATAAAATATAAAGGAGAATACTTTGAAAAACAATAAAAATACCTTTATTCAATTTAACTGCATATTTTTTTCTATTCCCGAAACTTTCAGTTTGACCCTCGTAGGTGAGAAAGTAGCCATGCAATGCGGTATTCAACCTCCATTCAGTTTAACGGCCTTTTTATGGAAGTACACGGCAAATCAACCGACGTCATGACGAACGATGGATTCTTAACAGTGGTGAAAGATTCGAAAACGACGACCAACGCAACAGCCGTAACGTGCGGTAACTATACACACATAGCGAACAAAGACACTGACTTTCTCATTTGAAATCAAGCCATAGCCACTTAAGAGCATAAAAGCCTGTAAGTAGTGTTATCTCCTTCGCATGGTATATATCTAGAAGTTGTAGAGGAATTAGAAACTTATCATCTTGCTTCATACTGTAGTTCATTTATTTTAGCATGATACAGAATGAAATAAAGGTTTTTATTGGGCACGTTACACGCAACACAATGGTTATATGTACAAAACATTGCTTTAAAACGTATTTTTTTTACTATTTTTATAACACAGTAAACATTGAACGAACGTAATAATCCATTGCAGTAGCACTTTTAGTTATATTCGTTGAAAATTTACTTTGTGTTTTTATTTTGTGTTGATTAAATTTACTTACTTCAATCGGAAACGTGGACTATAAAAGTCCTAAAGAAGCAGGATGAAACGTCTAAGCATATAGCTCAACTAAAGCAAATACTATACTGTCACCTGTCAAATATATCAAACTATGAAATATGTGAATTTTAAATTGCTCAGTTTGATCACTAATAACGCCACCATTTGCATTTTTTGACAGATGTAACGTCACAACGCCCTTATGTCACTCACATTCCTTCCGCCCGACTTCGGGAGCGTGTCATACATAACATTCTGTACATAACATCACGCCTTCATTCCCAGGGCTACATAATTATTACCAACAACTCTAAAAAACTCGTTGATAAAATGGATAATACTGTTACCACATTTTGTACAAACATGTTTACCAGTGTTTTAGTGGCAGGTTGCAAGCCCATCGCCTAATATATACGTACTTAAATATCTTTGTAATTAAATTTTGATATAATATCGAAACTCAACAATAATAAAATATGAATGACACATGCACAGATACAATATATTGAGTACATACATTCCAATTAATTTTGTCACCACAACCACTGCTTCTTATTCTTTTTTTTCTCATTCTAAAATAAATGAACAACAAACTTTATTGTCTAACGTTACTTAATGAAGTAGCACAATGAAACCATTATGTGTAGTTAAATAATATTCCAATGCACGTTTAAAATACAACATTTGCGTTACAGTGGATACCTACTTTATCTAGTCCCAAACGCTCTACAATGTAGGCATTAAGATTAAGAAGATCCATATTTAGGATGACACATGATCAAGAACCAAATCGCCGAAATAAATATATTCAATAAAATAATATACTCATTGAAATAGTTCATACTCATTGAAAAAAAGAAATATACTTAGTTTATTTACCATACATATTATCAATTGTATTAGTGACAGATTGCAAGCCCATCGCCTAACAGTACGCTCATTCCCTTAGTCGCCTTTTACGACATCCACGGGAAGACATGGAGTGGCACTATTCTAACCCGGCAACTACACGGGCACTAATACTTTGGTAAACATCTTATCCTGTTTGTGCAAAATGTGGTTACAGAATTACCAACAACTCTTTTTATAGTTGTTGGTATTTCTGCAGCTCTAGGAATAAAGGCGTGATTGTATGTATGTAGGTACGTATGTATTAACCATACATTTGGACACATTTATTATTTAGGTTAAAGAACTTGAGAAATTATCACATAGCCACTCAGTAATCACTAATCAGCATACCTATTGTAATGTATTTTGATTACTATCACGTGAAACTGTTAAAGCCGTCAGTCTTATAGGGTAGGGGACAATTAATGTCTTCAAAATGTTTAAAGAGTTTACGTGTTTGAGTTCGGTGAACCTCGCGTGTAAGGCTTTTGGACTCATAGCATAGAGCAAATTGCCCTAACAAGCACACCCCAATTATTAGGTATTCATTCTATAAAAGTTAACTCATACCTCAACCTCGATAGCCTTCAACTAGAAACTTTCAACTCCAAAAAACCGTTTCTTGAATCAATATTGTCCTAGTCCGGATGTGGTGTCTTCATAAACTGTTTGTTCCCTTCGTTTCGCAAAATATGAACGTTAAATTATTATTGATATTGATACATCACATCAGTCAACGTGTACTTAAGTGCTAATTTGCTTGTTCTTTAAACTTTTGTGTTTGAGAAATGTTGAATAAACTTGTGCTTGCGTTATTATTATTAAAAGTTTTATTTAATATAACCGTTTATTAGTTGCGGAAAATCATACACCTATCTAAAATAAAATAGGATTACTGTAAAACAATGATTTTTTCTAATGAACCATTAGAACTTGTTTGTCTCTACCAGGTATGTTTTATGAGCAATTAAATTGACTTAAGAACCGCCATAAAAGTTTGCTGAATCAATTTGTTTAATTGAAGTTGCATGCTTGTAACTCTATCAACCTAATGAAGTAGTGTTTGCTTGTTAGTTGTTGACGCTAGTAAATCGCAAATAGTGGCTAAAAGCTACAAATATGCAAATATTATGTATATACCTTCCATTAACCATACTTCCACATCAAAGGCAACGTCCACCTTATCTCCTAAGTTCCTAATCTGACCCAAGTGCTGGACAATCTAGCCAAGAAACTAAATTCACTTAAGAATGAAGTAACTCTTACTTAATCTGTGCTTAAGATCAGAGTGTCTACGTAAAGGCATAATTAAGAGCATTGTTAAGGGATGCTTGAATCGCGTAGCTGTCAAAAAAAATCCATACAAATTTAGCTCCAGGTGGTAACATTTCTCACCCCCTAAATCAAGTCAGATTCTGAGTATTTTTGAATATATATACATACTAATGCCCGTGGTTACAGCTACAGCTAGAGTGGGGTAGGCAGAGCTACAGAAATACCAACAACTCTAAAAGACGTATAATTCTAAAACCAAACTTTTAAAAACTAGAATCGTTTGTTTTTTAAATCCGTTTCTTTCAAGAAATATTTTCTTAGAATCCTCTCCAAAGTAGGTACAGACCTTTATCATTATTTACAACATATCTATAACATATAAAAAAAAACGAAAAAATCGGACTAGGTTTAAGTAAGGGCACAAAAAAGTTCCCGCATTTTGTATATAAATTTCAGCTTCATAATCCACTTAAATGGTCACCTTAATCTCAGAATGAAGATTCCCTTAAGGTAATTAAATATTTGAGTCCTCGAGACAATCCTCGTGTATCATTATTAGCATGCTAAGGTATTTCTTTGTTTAGACGCCTTTATTGGAGGATCGCCAAACATCTTGATGCCATGCGTGATTAAATATTGAATTTTAAACGCGATTTTGTGCGTAAAAAATTACACACAAAGCGTTGTTGTCCAAGAGAGTTTGCCTCTTCCACTTACGTGAATTTCAATGAAATGGAACCTCCCAGTTTTTTTACCTTTAGTCAAACATTTACATTACATTAGGAACATACGAGGGTCAGACTGACAGTTCTTAGAAAATCAAAAACTGAGTAAACTAGCAAGTTATTAGTTTTATTATATCTTTTCAAAATAGTGTCCATTCATGTCAATACATGCTGCATCCGATGGAACCACTGAGAAAAGCACTTTGCCCACTCGTCCTTAGGGGTCTCTTCGACGGCCTTTTGAAACGCAGCCACAGCTTCCTCGGCATCCACAAAACGTTTTCCTCGAAGTTTTTCTTTTATTTTCGGGAATAAATAAAAATAGCAAGGTGCAAGGTTGGGGCTATACGGCGGGTGACCCAGTAATTCCACGTCTGACGTCGCCAAATACTCGATCGTTCGCCTGGCGGTGTGCAACGAGGCGTTGTCGTGGTGAAGGAGGATTCTACTGCGATGTCGTTTCTCCCGAACTTTTTCCAAGACAAGTGGCAAACAATTGTTAGTGTACCACTCTGCGTAATGACCTGTTCTTCCGAAGAACGAGGCCACCATCTTTTTTCCCACGCTTCGACTTCTCTTCACTTTAGTTGGCAACTCCTCGGAAGGAAACACCTACTGAGCAGATTGTCTTTTGGTTTCGGGATCATAATAGTAAATCCAGCTTTCGCCACCCGTAAGTATGTCGAACACAGCATTTGAGTCACATGCGTTAAATCTTTTAATCATTTCACGGCACCAACCAACACGATGGAGTTTTTGGGCCTCGGTCAAATTATGAGGTATCCACCGGGCACAAAGCTTCCTGACCGCTAAATGTTCAAGTAGGATTCTGTACACTTGACTCATACCGATGCCTAAACTTGTCCGAATCTGCTGATAGGTCACTCTTTTATCAGTCTCTATCATACCCCGCACAACACTGATGTCGTTCTTCAGTCGTCGCCGTAGAAGGCCGTCCCTTACGCATATCATCGGTGAGATTAGTGCAACCACGTTTAAACTCATTAAACCAGTTGTAAACAGTGGCACGAGATGGGGCTTCATCGGGAAAGGCCAATCGTAGTCTATCATAAGTATCATAACATAACTTTCTTGTTGACTTAAATGACATCAAAAGTCATAAAAAAACATTGCACGAAAATTTTCTCGCGTTAAATTCATGCTTACGTGACACAGACAATTTTCAATTAGCCGCCAAATCGTAAAACAAATGACAAATGAATAAAATTCATACTCAATAATATTGACAAAGAGTTCCATTTTCAAAATTTAAACTATTTTTTTAATTATTTGTTTACAAGTGGCCAGTTCTAAAAACTTTCAGTGTCACCCTCGTAAACAACACAGTACATTACAATTTTGCAAACTTTGTAATGGTAAATACTTACCTAATAGTAAAAATTTGCAAACTCCAGTATAAGATAGGGGACGAAAGACTCTACAGTGGGTTTTAAAACATAAGAAACTACACCGCTCCCTTTATTAACGTATAATCAACTAGCTGTTCCCGCGACTCCGGCGTCCGTCCGAAGTCATTTATCGCTATTCCCTCAGGACTCGTCCAATATTATTATTTTTTATTATTTTCCTCGTGACTTAAACTATCTCAATACCAAATTTGATCTAAATTGGTTCAGTAGATTCAGAGATTACCCCCAACAACCTCACAAACTCACAAACTTTACCCCTTTATAATATTACGGTAGATAATACGCAACGCATTACAAAAATAAAAATAAAATAAATTATTTATCAAAACCAAAATATCACTTTACTAGTTTTTTTTGCTATTAGTAAGCAAATATATTGGAATGGATCTTGTTAGACCCACAGGAATATAATAAATAATACGTAATCGTTACAACAATACGTATTAGCATCGGACATTACCGAACATTAAGAACTGAACTCTTGTGGATAGGATAACTTTTGTGTCAGTCCGTGCGTCCGCCCGTCCGTCCGTTTAACTTTATCTCAGTAACGCGTGGAGGTATTGAGTTGAAATTAAAACCATATACTCAGGTCTACAGTCCCTAAAAGCAGTGAAAAAAATAAACTTGTAAGTTATCGTAAAAAATAATACGGCCATTTATGCCGCAAAAAAGTATACTTCGACACTCTCAAGGGAATTAAAATGTACTTCCAATAGACCTATAATCCTGAAATTTGGTAAGAAGGAAGGTCTTACAGCAAAAGTAAAGGAAAAAATCCGAAAATGGTAAATATGTTGCTTCATCATAAAATCATATTTTTTTTGCTATTGCAATCTCGCGACCTACATATTATATCGATGTATGGTTGTTCAACGGCAAAGTCAAGTTTGTCCCTCAATACTATTTTACATTCTTATAAGTTTGTACGGAACCCTCGGTGAGCGAGACAAACTTGACCAGCTTTTATTAGAGTTCTTTTCTTTTCTCCTTGTCTTCCCGTGGGTGTCGTAAGAGGCGACTAAGGGAATAAAGGCTTGTAGCACTGTTAGGCGACGGGCTTGCAACCTGTCACTAATACACTGGTAAACATCATAGCCTGTTTGTGCATAATGTGGTTACAGAATTATCAAGAAGTCTTTTAGCTGTTGGTATTTCTGTAGCTCTGCCTACCCCACTATGGGAATGAAGGCGTGATGTTATGTATGTATTTCTTGTTGGCTCCTTAGGGCTATAAACTCACTGCACTGCGCATAATATTATTATTTTATATTTACCGTAAAGTTACATTATTTCACCATCTATTATATGATGACTGATGATGAGATATTATATATTCATCATCTTAATAAAATTATGAAGGTAAATCTCATAATATTTACTTTCACTAAGATTTTGAATAGGTATAATGATGTCAAAAGATATTGTCAGGTGAAAGTCGAGGTTTCTTATAACGTTCTGGTAACCTTTCCATTGAGACCCAACTTGGCACGATATATCACGTAATCATCAGTATCTCTCTTTATTAAGGATACATCGTAGTCGGTGGAGAAATACCCATGCTTTTCTCCTCTCTACTGACTACTATAACTCCTTCAATATTTTATAATTAAATTGAACCTTGGGTTGGGGTTAACAATATCCTAGCAAAAATGGGCCTACGATAACTCATATTGTACAATGCGTGGTGTGGCAATGTAAGAATGTGGTGACCTTGCCGAAGTAAATCACTGTCAATGCTCAGTAGAGAAAGCTCAATCTCATTCAAAGGAACAGTTGTTTACTAGTTTTTATCAGTCTGAATTTGTTTTTTTTTCGATGTCACTATTGTGGGGCTGTAGCCCCGGTTGCCCTCCCCTAAATCCGGCCCTGACCGCTGGGTATATTACACCGTTAACATTTTTTTGGTAAAGCAGTTGACGAACCGCAATATTCCTGTACAATTAGATATACGCTCGTACAAATCGTAGGTACTAGATAGAAGTACCTACACCATTCATAGGTATGTATATCGAAGATATGTTTCCTTTGTGACTATCCCTCCTCTGTTTTATGGTTAACGAGCCTCCTAAGTGCTAGGAGTTCATGGCTGACGATTGCTAAACCTCATATTAGTCACACGCGGGTGATGATTAGCTAATTAGTATTCTCCTTGGTGCTCAGGTTAAAGGCACTCTGGTAGCGCCTTTGTCGTAGAAAGACAATGGTTTTAGTATATTTTCTTGTGATGTTTTTGTTTTAATCCGTACTTATATTATTTGATTTCAATTCACGACGACACACGGTGCGGTACGCCCCGCCCTGTACGTTTAACGTACAGTTGCGTCAATGTATAAAAAACCGGGCAAGGGAATATATATTGTTATGCTCAGTATAGGGTTCCGACACCATAACTAAAAAACAAAAACTATTTAAAACTATTTCTTATACCTGAAACACAACGGGTGTGAACAAATTTTATTTTTAAAGTTATTCGTAGTGATTTTTAGTAGTTATATTATGAACACTTTAGTCACCTGTTCTCAAGGTCTAATCAGGTTTACTTAATCGTTTTAGTGTTCCTTTTAAATTAGTTGTATGTACTTTAATTTAAGTTATTTATTTTTTTGCTTTTTAGTTTTGGCTTTAGGGGGTGGGGAACTGGGAACACGTAACTGTAGCAAAAATGGCAGAGTTCTATCTAGGTATATCCTAAAAGGTCCCCCAAATGTAAAAAAACTACTTGTTTACTTACTTGTTTCAGTTGTTTCACACGACATTATAAATAAAAAAAAACTACGTGTACCCTAACATAAAATACTGTTTTTTTTCATTGAGTTAGTGCGCGATATAAAAACATCTAATTTCAGTTTGTAACTTTGATACTCTCTTTTGATACGATATTTTATTTATGTAAGTAAGTAAATATGTTTGGGGCAAATCTTGCAAGTCAATTTTGAAACATTTTCTTTTTATAGGAATAGTCCTATGTTGGAAATACATACATATATAGTAAACATTTTAAACTCGTTTGTAATGCAATATTTTGATGTCTGTATGGAATAGTACAAAAAGTAAGTATAGTCGGGGACAGAAGTTTCTGGGGAAAGTATCCAACTATAGTTGACCAATAGTACAATTCACATAACTATACTAGAAAGGTTTAGGTACTTAACTAAAAGTAAACAAACGAAACCACGTGGCTCTGTTCAGCAGCCAATAGAAGCAGAATACTGATACGTGCGATACGTCATAGGTCGACAAAACAGTCTTGATTGGCTGTTGAACAGAGCCACGTGGTTTTGTTTGTTTACTTTTAGTTAAGTACCTAAACCGTTCTAGTATAGATACTACGATTTAATTGCTACTTTATCCTACTTCGCTACTTTATCCTTTGAATTAATAAGGTTAATCTATAATCATCACCTACATGAGTTAAGAAAATGACAGTAAAAAAAAATACATTAAAAACCGGGCAAGAGCATGTCGGACCATGCTAAGTGTAGGGTTCCGAAGCCGTTAAGTACTACAAATTGGTGCCATCTTAGGTGATTTGAGTAGGTATAAACACTTTAATCGCCTTTATCTCAAGAACCAGTGATGTCACTTAGTCGTGATAGTTTTCCTTAAAAAATCGTCTAAAAACCGTCTTAATCATAAAACTGTTTTCACAAACCCGTAATACTTTTGAAAGACCTATCCAACGACACCCCACACTATAGGGTAGATGAGAAAAAAAAATACATCCCCATGTTACGTGTAAGGGAGGCACCCTAAAAATTTTTTTTTTACATTTTATTGTACCTTTTTGTTGGCATGATTAATATGCATATTCATGCCAAATTACAGCTTTCTAGTACTAAGACTCTGCGCTAGGCTGTACGCTCCGACGGGACTTCTAAAACTTGCCAGATAAAACTTCACCTTTAAGATCGACGCAGCGCTGTGTTGAGAGAATCACCCCAGTAAACACTAATTATACCCGTTTTTCTCAATTAAAGAATACGATAGCTTGATTCTTGCAGCTATAAGTTAATTATGTTATTTGGAGAAACCAACTGTGAAATCTGATTCCCTGAAATATATACTTGTATATATTTGAGTGGCAGGATGTTTTTATTTACGCTCCGAGTCCCAGCGAATGTTACGTGCTATGCCAGAGGAAGTCGTTAGCAAAGCAAAGACCCGAAAATTTACCGATTTGTTAAGGTGCTCAAACACGGCCAATGAAAACACTTGAGCGTGTTTCGTAAACTTAAGTTACGTCCGTCGTGGTGCACGCGCTGCAATTTGGTAAGTAGGTCCATATTCATTAAGTATACGAGTAGTTTATATTATAGCAGGGATTTCGACGCGGGAAGCCTTAATAGTCCGAGGTTAACGCAGCTTAGAGCAGACTATATACATTTTCTCAGTTCGGCTATACCTATAGGTAATTAAAGGGACTTGGAGTTCCTTTAACTGTGTTTTAATGGCATAGAAAAGGAAAAGAGCACTTACTCCATTTGATAATATTTATGTGGGCTCCGAAGCCTATGGACGTAAGTCATTTCAATATTGCAACTGCGTTATCAACCCAGCCCAGGGGTATAAGATGGAATGCCTTGCCGTACGTACAAAATCTAGTGAAGCAAAGCCATGGTCACGTAATTATGACCACTATGGTGTTATTTCTATCTGGTGACTGTTAACAGAAAGTTAAAGTCCAGTGGTACGAGTACATATGAACTTCAGTTACTATCTTACTTAATATCTATCTAAGGAAGCATGCTACATCTTCGGTTTCATCATCACTTTCCATCAGGTGGGATCGAGGTCAAATGCGGGTCTCTATAGTTTGACCGAATTACATATGCAATAATTTCACTTGCACGAATTTCATATGACATAATTTTATATGCCATAACCATAATGTGCCATAATATTCATTTGCCATAAAGGCATTTTTTCTGAAACCGTGAACTATTTAGAATTGTAATAAAACAAACCTAACCTAACCTATTGGGCTCTATACGATGGCATGTTAAAATTACCTGACAGGTTTACGAATTAAAAAAAAACTCCTTTATGGCAAATGAAATTATGGTATGTGATATTAGGGAAAATGAAGGTTATTGCCAGTGACCACTATGGCAAACGAAATTAGTGCAAATGAAATTATGAAAAATGAACGGATACCGTCAAATGCATAAAAAATAAAAAACACTATTATCATTGGAGGGGTTGAGATTGGCCTTGTGTGCCGCTTCGACCAATGTTGATCAATTGTGGCAGCCCTTAGTTTAAAGCTCTCAGCAAAAGCCCGTTGCGTGCAGGATTTTCCAGATGCTTTGGGCAATGATGAGTTGTATCTCTTGTGGGTCCTTGAAATGTTGCCCTTACTTGATGTTGTGGCGCTTTAGTGGTCTGAATGAGCAGAGCATGTTCTTATCTCTCTCTCATGTCTCATCTGTCTCCTAACAAAATCTGCATGTCGCGTCTTGTTTCATACCCAAAAAACACTAATATAGCCTTCTTACGGTTCTACGCTATGAGTAAAAGGTATACCCTAAAGAATAAGTTAAAACCCTGCGACCCTAGCCAAGACTCAAGCGCTACTGACGTTTTTCTTTTCTATCAGTATCACTGAAAATGTATTGGATGACATTCTCGTGCATTACGATAAAGCTCGTGGTCGACTGTCATCCGGGTCAACCCATACATTTTGAGCGATAGTAAAGAAAAACGTTAAGAGCGTTTGCATCTTGGCTACGGCCGCTGGACTGTACAATCAGCTTCATACGTACAATAGCCGCGCGGCTATTTAGTACCTTTTAAATATGGCCCTTATAGAGGCAAGCTAGAGGGAAGCTTGATTATTCTACTAAATAAGCGTTAAGAGATTATTGATGATCATACATCGTTATCGCGGGAGCAAATACGATTTGACAGTACTCAAAGATTATGACAAGTAGGCAGTAACAGAAGCGACACTCGCATAGTGACGCGTCTCTACAGGAAAGGTATGACTAGGTGCCTTAAAAAATACAAAGATGTTAATTTTAAATACTGAGTATCATCATCCTCAATGAAAAAAGTGAAAAACGGGTTTTAAAACCTTTTATGAATCATCTAGTATCAATGTCATTAAGCTAAGCAGTACCATGTACAGCATCTGGATTTAAAGATCGAAGTTATAAGTTATAAGTTATGGTCACTGGGTCTTAATACGTGTTTGTTAAATCGATTGCAAGATTTTAAGCTAACAGCCACTAACAAACAAATAAATGAAACCGGTGAAGATAAATGAAACCGTTTAAAAAAAACACATTGCTGGCTTATTTTGAAAATTTCTTTGACCAACTATGTCTATTCAGAAAAAACGTCGTGTAAGATAATATATTATGAAGAACTTCTTAGAGGTTTAGAATGCGTAGGCATAATATTCCTTTTTTTACTAAACAGACAATCTGTTATATGTGTTCTATAACAGATTTGTTTTTGCTCCCGCGATAACGATCTATGTTGATGATCCTATTCGCGCAGATACAACTTTCTATTCTCTGTTTAGCCTAGTAGTTGACTGGTAGAGAAAGCATTAAGGCATGAAGAAAAAGAAGTGCGGCCTTAGGTTAATAATTTCGGCATCGCAGTTAATTCAATATTTAAAATTACCTAATATTTATTGCCCGTGTACATTCGAGTTTTTAGATATCATATATATTTACCTACACTTTTGCACCTTACCCCAAAAAATAAGGTGCAAAATACATACTTAGATGCATTTTCAATATCATAAAAGAGAGCAGGCAAATATCCGTTTAATGTGTATTTAAGAGAATAATTAAGTATGTCTAAAAATGCGGGGCCGCTTTAGGTCAGGTGTTTGGGATAATGAAATGACAAACCTTTCAGAAATAAGAAAGCCAAATAGGGACGTGTCGTCGCGTCGTTGAGTTGGTGCTGACGTCGAAATTCTACCGCCTCGTATTCAAGGACAGCAGGATTGTTCATTTCTGGGGTGATTACTTCCTTAAAAACTCACCTCTCAATTTGTTGATAAACTTTTAAATTGCAAGCTTTTAAGTTGCGCGGCCGGCAATGTTAACCGAGCTGCTACATCGACGAAACCACAGACAAAAGTCAAAATAAACGCTCAGACAATGCTATTAATGCGCCGACAAGGAACAACTTCAATTCGCCCCTTAATTATTTGACCCCAATTTTTATTATTCAGTAACTTAATCCTGCAAGTTTCAACGACCTTAACCTGGGCCAGGTCATCGGTCCACTTTTTTGTGATTTTTACTAAACATTAGCATAATTATATTTAACGTAAAAAACAGCGTAAAATTAAATGTGCGAGTCGAACTCGCGCACGAAGGTTTTCGTACCATTGCATTATCTATACAACCACGTTGCCTGTATTAAGATCAAGCAAAAAACGGCAAAAAATCAAATTTGTTGTATGGGAACCCCCCTTAATATATTTTATTTTATTTTATTATTTATTTTTGAAGCGAATATACAAATAAATATTCTGTGAATATTTCAAGCGTCTACGTGGTGCCGTTTGTTAATATCGAGCAAAAAACGGCAAAATATCACGTTTGTTGTATGGGAGCTCTCCTGTAATACTTATTTTATTCTGTTTATTAGTATTTGTCGTTTTGTTATAGCGGCAACAGAAAGACATACATCATCTGTGCAAATTTCAACTGTCTAGCTATCATGGTTCATGAGATACAGCCTGGTGACAGACAGACAGACCGACTGACAGACAGACAGCGGAGTCTTAGTAATAGGGTCCCGTTTTTACCCTTTGGGTACGAAACCCTAAAAAACTAGCCACTTAACCAAATTACTAAAAAATAATTACCTGAGCTGTGTGGTAACTTATAGTAAAACGACGTCTTCAGAAAAATCGTTGCTATGATGAATTCCAAAAATTAACAAGCGAGACGGCAAGTTAAAATTTGCATGATTTAAGCTTAGGATAATTAAGGCACAGGCTCATGGCCGGCAACAATTTTAATAGTAATGTCCAAGGATCGTTAACTGCGAGCGAAATCCATTGAAGTACTAGGGTTGCTACCCAGTCAAGTCAAGTCAAAGGTAAAAATTATTTATTGAGTAGGCTTAGAAACAAGCACTTTCGAATCGTCAGTTATGCTACTTATTCATATGTATGGAGGAATGTGTTTATTTATCATTAATATCATTATATTATACTTATCAGTGTCTAGGTCACCTAGACACTAATAAGTAATAAGTGCTATCTACGACATTAAACTAAAACTTCTTGGAATTGATAAATATATTGTCAATAGATCAATTTACAAACTAGTAGGTATGTTCTTGTCATGATTGTCAATGTGACTCCGTCAAGTACTGGTTGTGTTTGCAAAATTTCAATGCAACCTTGATCATCGAGGTAATCTAAACTATGTAGCCTGCCCTGATTTATTGACAGCAAATACGTAATGCAACTGTTAGTCATCAAAATAGGCCGCTAATCAGAAACTACTGCACATAAAAGGACTGCATTATTTAATTTAATTATTTTGTTTGTCAGAAACGAAGTAATATTTTTCGATCTCCATAAAAACTTTAGATTTGTGGGATTACAAGCAATTAAGTCTTTTTTTTTCAGGTCACTGCAAGGCTGATTGTATTATTTGTGTTGTTTCGCCATCGTATTTGCGAAAATTATTACTCACTGTCCCAAGTGAAAAATTTGGAGAGTTTTGGATAAAAATTGTAAATACAATACAAAAATTTACCACTTAACTGTAATAATAACTTTACACTGAGATTCAGATTCTGTTCAGTTATATTTATTTGTATTATTTTAGTACATAATATTTTAGTTCATCAATTTAGAACCATCGCCATCCCTAACTGGTTGTCATACGTCATTTCAATGGATTTCGCTCGCAGTTAACGATCCTTGGTAATGTCTTATATTACGTGAAAAAATATCTAACTGATAGTAACCGCATCAAAATCCGTTGCGTTATGTTTAGGATGACTTTCAGATATACAGACAGACAGAAAGACAGACAGACGCGGAAAGTGACTTTGTTTAATACTATGCCTATGTAGAGAAGTTTAAGTGTAGTTTTTGTTTACAATTGAACTTTTGTATTAGAAAACGTTATGTCTCGCAGTGAAGTCTACATCCGCAAGTGAAGTCAATGTTAAGTCAAGGTAATACAAAGTTTTTATTCCACTAAGAAGTATATTGATTATACTCGTAGGTATACGCTATAACGCTTCAGCGATACGTTGGCCTAGTTTGTAGTGACCCTGCCTACGAAACTAGCGGTCCCGGATTCAAATCCCGGTAATATCCTATTGTGCGATGAGCGCGAGTCGTTCTTGTTGAGTCTTGGGTGTTTTCTATGTATTTAAGTATATATGTCTCTACATGACTAAGTTTATCGTTGTCTAGTACCCATAGTACACACGAAGACACTGTTAACTGACCACCCGTAGACTTTAATACGTTGCGATAAGGTTTATGTTCGTTTGTAAATGTACAGTTAACAGTGTCTTCGACTGTACAAGCCAAGGGTTTAGTTTGGGGCTAGGTCAATTTGTGTGACACTGTCCCATGATATTTATTTTTATGTATTAAGAAGTTAAATGGTGATGGTTAATAATTTGTCGAAGAATTGTGAGGCGAGTTGTTTAAGACTCAGTGCCGTGTAAGTCAGACTCACACATGGCTGGTTTTTTTAGGTTTAAGTTACACTGCTAAAGTTATACACATGTATGCATGCCGTAAGCCTATTTATTATTTTATTTATTACTTTTGACGTTTGCCGTGTTGGGCATTTCTGACGAACTTTCAGCGGTTAATGCATTGCAATCAAATAATATTCGGCAATTAGAATTTGTATCCCTGGATTTTTGATGTGTGCTTATCACAGACAATATAACAACTTATTTCGGGTCCTCTAACTAGTCCACAACAAAAGTGATGCGCTTAGGACAACTAGGAAGAATCATCAAGTGTTCAGCCTCTATTAAAAAATTACAACAATTATTTATGTATACAGGGGCTCAAAAATATTAAGTACCTAACTACTAGCTACAATTATTTTTGAGCACCTTTTACGTAAAGTTTTGTTGAGCTCATAATATCTTTATTGTGTTGTGGTCATACACAGAAAAAAAACCGAAGTCTGCATTATGTAAAAACGATAGTTCCTTCTAGTATTATTATTTTTGAATGACATGATAAGATTAAGATTAATATTGTAATTAGTCAAGTGGCATTTAAATCATATGACATTAAGCTTCGATAAGCCGAGTTTTCTTTAAAGAGCATCCTAGGTGGGTTCTACCTTGCTTGTGGCCCTTGTGATTTATCAGGTATTAAGTAGGTATCTACTTTAACAGAATAAATAAAGATAATTCGGTATCCAAATAATACACGCTAATACAGTATTAATTGATTTGTGATGTAAACCTTTAACAATAAATACCAAAGACGAGAAATATAAAATCTTAATCTTATCTGCAGAGCCGTCATATACCTCTGTCACATAGACGAACATTCAAAATCGAATAAAAGGAATCACGTCAAAATGAATACTTGGCTTTATGCGACAAAGTTGTATGGTAGGTAGCTCAAAGTTTAAAGTCCGGGACCGTACGGTACGAGCGTGTTGTTTTATATTTTTTATCATTTCTACTCTTTTTAATTAATTAAGTATGTTTCCCCTATCTCCGAAATCGTTGGTTTTTGACTGTTCCTCACGAAATCAGTGGTAGTCATAGGTACAACTCTGGGGCATTACCACGAGTAGAAAGTTTTGGCACACATTGAAAGGTTATCAACTTTATTATATTATTATTGCATCAATTGCATTTATTGCAATCCTAAGATCGTAAATGCGTTTCAAACGCTGAGGACTGAGGAGAATAGTTGTCATATTGGATGTCTATTGGTGCCATTGGCGAGAACTTTGTTTTTTTTACTGCGACGGCGGCCGCAACCATTCAAAATAAAAATCCAACTACATCACTTTTTTTTAATTTAGCTGTAATGACGATGGCAACAATGAGAGAAGTCTGTCAATTACGCAGATGGTAACAGAAAACCAAAGTATGTATTCGATAATACATAATTATGATTGATAGGATAATCACTGCCTTTTATACAACTGTCCAAAAAAGGAGTGTAACATTGTTCTCATGGTTCATGTATGAATTTTTGTGAGTTTCTTTATCTGACTGAACCAAACCTAAGAATCTTGAGTACCATTGGGGAACGGCGAGTAAAATAGGCTAGGATCTGTCTTGGAAAAAAATGTGGTGGAAACGGTACCAATCAAATGGCAAAATTGAAAAAAAGATCGAGTCTGCATGTTTTTTTCAATCATAGTCAGGAATATGAAGAGTAGGCTCCAAAAACATACATATAACACTAGACTCCTATTCTGCGTCGTTTGCGGATTACACTCGATTAAACTTCATGTTGCATAGTTCCGCTATCCAATAATAGATGGCGGTAGTTTGTATATATTTGTACTGAATACAAAATCGCATTTGCCTGTTTTGTTTTCAATCATCGCCTAATAAAAGAATTACCACTTATAGTTTCGCCATGTCCGTCCGTCTGTCGATCCGCAGCCTGGCTCAGGGACTCTTAGTACTAGAAGGCTGTAATTTGTCATGAACATACCTACATTATTAGTCACGCTAACAAAGTGGTAAAATAAAATCTTGATTTTTTTTTAGTGCTTCTTTTCTACTCCATAGCGTGGGGTATCGTTGAATAGGTCTTGCAAAAATAATATGTGTTTATGAACACAATTTTTCGACTATATGAAATATTAAGTTTTAAAGCGCTGATATTTGTTAGCGTCAAGTGTCCTCTCCTACAGCCAAAACTACATAATACTAAAAACCCCCGACTATGTAAATAGTCTGTAGAAAAACCTCTAAAAGTAAAAAATAATAAGTAGTAGCCCTAAGGGCTGATTGTTTAATAAGTAGACAGTTAACTGAACACTGACACTAACTAAACTGACACGTCGGGGACCGCTTTAAGTAGCTGGGGTATTTTATGTTATTTCATTTACTTAGCGGTCCCCCGCCGGCAGGTACCAATTTTAAAGGATTTAGTCAGTTTAATCTAACGTATATTTTTACTTCTGAATTCAGGATGGCGGGTGGCACTTATTTTGGATTTAGTTCTCTTTCAAGTAGAGGTACACAAAAAAATATAATAGGTACACATGGGTACACAGCAGGTACCAATTATCTAAAAGATTTCCTTGAAATTCCAGAGCTCCACCCGCCATCTTATTCCCACACCGTAACAGAACATTGCGATTACTGCTTGCTTGGCGGTGCACGGTGTGGTAGGTTAACCCTATTCCAGGCCTTGCTAAAGTGAGGATACAAGCCAGAAATAGAATAGAGCCACGAATTCGTAACAATCGTAACTTCCTGAAGAATACTGATACATGTAGTCATATTTCGGGAAATTTCAATTAAATTTGTGTCATAAAATTTAGGTAGTTAAGTTCAATTTTGAGCGACATGAATGTGGTCGATGAAATGTAATATATGCCTGGAAAAGGCTTAAAGGATAAGATCGCAGTAGCGATCTGGACGGACCTAGACCAGGTCCTTTCGTCACTAACAGGCAATAGTATAATCGCATCGCTTAGATAATTAATTTGGTTAAAAGAGTCAAATCAAAAGCGATTCTTAATTACTTAGATATATTAATTAGTACGTGGTGCTTTGCGGTGAAGGAAAACAGGGGAAATACAGTGAAGAAGTTCGTTAGGTTTTTACGATCATTAGGACAATTAGTATGTTAAATAGCATATTCGCAAAACATGATATTCGCGAAACGTGACATTTTCAAAACATTTTTATTAACAAGACATCAACAGTGTCGACGGAGCTCCGCTACCGCGGAGCTCCTATTTCTGGGTAGTTTGGCCCTCCGGGCCTGCTGTAAAACTAACATAACCTAAACCTACCTACGATTCTATAACCTAATTTCACTATTTGCAAATATCATGTTTTACGAATATGATATTCTGCGAAGTATGGATAAAATCAAATTTTCGTTTGTATGGTTTGGTGAACGTATACCTACTTACTAGTATAATCAAAACTGTAGGTATCTACAAGATGTATGCAGAATTTACATAATTTTATTTATAATACATTTTCTATGATAACATTGATAATGATACCATTCTCAATGCCGATGAAATCAAGATATTGTACTTACTTATTACCGTTATCAGTGAGGGTGTTCATTTAATGACGATAAATTTGTTATTGATGGGTTTGCTATGCGGAAAAATTGCGAATTTAAATCTTAATATTTTTTTAGTACGTAATTACTTAGCCACGTTCGGGATCCTAAGTCATGTAAATCAACAAATAAAATTGTAGAGTATGTCGGTCGCCAGTATATAATAAATACATTATTGGTACCTACTAAATATCACAATTGATAGATAGTGCAATTTAATACCCTTGGACATTGTTAAAGTACGGATACGTCTTCCCGGGATTCTAGGACTTTGTGTGATTAGAGTATAATGATCCTTAGTCCACCTATAAGGCGTCTTACAATATTTTAAACCAGTAGCTGACTTCAGTTTGACTATCCTGGAAAAAGTACTTATGAGTTTTAAGTCCAACATTTATTAAAAAAATAAATTTAGGTGTACAAAATAAATAGTCGGGTAAATATTATAGTACCTACATAATTATTAAAAAATACACTCTATTCTGTTTTAAACTCGAAACTGGCTATAGGTACAGTTTATGTATAGGTAGGTATATTGTTTAATAATATTTCCAAAAAAAAAATTTAAATATAGATACCTATAGGTACTTAAATAGGTACACTACACGAGATCGCGGATTGTATTACGTATATAAATTGCACGACCTATTTGACCACACACATTCACATTCAGAATATCATTGTTACAGGCATTGTGTAAGAATCGTGCTGGTTCACTCAGTCATCGTTTAGTTCTCATGATTCCTGCGAGCTCAATTTGCAGTGCATCCGCAAGGTACATGATACTAAGAAGCTGCGGCTTTATAATAATTAGGTACCTAGTTGTATTGTTTTACAACTATGGTGGCATGTAAATTATATTGCAAATTTTTAATAACATAGTTCCTATTATACTCATATTTTGTACTTTAAATTGTCTATTGTTTGTTACATTAATTTTTACTCACTTGCCCAAAGGTTATCTGGAAGAGTTCGCCTTAATACCTACTAATTTAATTTGTGTATTTATTTTTTTGTAAAATTGTTTCAGTACAATAAAGTGTTTACATACATAGTTCAAAATAAAAAAAATCGTCAGGGAGGGAAGATGGCGGCTTGAAACATGTCCGGTTTTATTTTATTTACCTACTGATTGTACTCTCACTTATTTGACAATGGCGAAATCACTACGGGCCCGCAAATGGAACCGCCATAAATAAATGGTAGAATAATTAATAACAGTTAGGTAAAATGGCATATATGTTGTATGTAGGTACCTACTTGGGTTATGAGCACCATTAAAAACTTCGTAACAAATCCGCAAACTCGTAAAATCTTAGAGATTAGAATTATGTTCGTTCGTAAAGACGGTGAAGCAATGAAGCAATGCGACCGCCGTAGGGCTCGTGAATGTGCAGATAATTGTGTAATGTTTAAGCAACACATTAGCAAGAAGATATCCTGACTGCTCGATTAACATTTGTTTACTGTCACTGCAAATCTAATTGTAACTAGCGACCATCATACACGCGTAATTTATTTACTAAGTTTACGCAGTCCCCACTGTTCTTGATAAATAACTAATCAAAAACTACACTTGGCTCACAACACGTGAATAAACTTAGTGTAAACCACAAAAATTGGTGTAAAATCCGTTAACTTTCGGGAATAAATTTCATATGATATGAAATTGGATTGGAATATGATAAAAAATGTAAGTAAATGGTTAAACTACGCCTTCTTCAACTAACCGACGACTTTATCGTACACGTATTAAACTTACCAAAATATTCCAGAAATTAAACTTCGTTTTATTTCAAAACAGATTCGAAATTTGAATTTTAAGTTCACAGTCGCGTATAAGTCAACAGTACGGGTACGTGGACGCAGCCTGCGTTCAGAGCGGCTCGCGAGTTTGTGAGCGCGGCGGAAACGCGCGAGCCGGTGGGGTGCGTTGCGTGGTGATTGTGCGATAATGCTCTTTGATAATACTATGTACCTACGGTGCACAGATTTTCGACAGTACGATTTGCTTAATACGTGTGCCTATGAGGTCATCCATAAAGTACGTAACACTAATTTCGTGATTCCCCCGTCCTTGTCACAGTTCGTCACATTTGTGAGACCTCTAGTGTGACGTCACATATTTTATAAGTTTACATCTAGAAATTATTATATTGAAACAGCAGTTCAAAAATTAGTTTTATTACCATTTAAATTATTTTTTAATATGATCAACACCAAATCACGTAAAGAAAAGAATAAAAAAGCAATAAAATATTAATTATATTAATGCAAGTTACAAACAGAGTTGGAAATGTTTTCAAGATTTTCGTTAACAGTTTAAATTAGGCAATTCTTTCCGCTTTAACGTGTGACACTATGTGTCGTCCCTAAGCAGGGGGATGATTCTCTCAACACAGCGCAGCGTCGATCTTAAAGGTGAAGTTTTATCTGGCAAGTTTAAGAAGTCCCGTCGGAGCGTACAAAACACGACATTGAACTTTACTAGATTCAACATACCTATATATCATTCGATTTTGAATCTGGGTTACTTAAAGGGATATGTATATTAGTGCCTATGTCGTGCTTATACACATAATATTATACTGACGACCTACCTCAACTGCTTATTTGAAATAGGTTATATTGTGTGGCCTTGAAGGTTTAAAGCTTAACGCTTCGAAACTTTGGCAATACAAGGTACAACAGCCAACATCGTTACTATTTGACCCACCAAAGTACAAGTACAGATTACGTCAAAATTAAACATTGACGTTCTGCGATAGGATTTTATAGTAACAATTAAAGTTGTCATTCATACGTATTCATATTATATCCATCGAGTCATTGACTGACTTGTTGTATTTGGAACGCTCCTAGCGCGTATACTCTGTGTACTATGGCCATGGCACCGTGGGAGATAGAAACAAGTGGTTCTCTCCATTGACACGTGCGCTTGCGCAGAAAATGGCAAATCGCATAACTAACTTTCTTAAGCTCGTATCTCGCAAGCACTTTAACGTGAAAAGCGATCAAATCAAAGTTATATTGCAGCTTCGCGTTTGAATTAGATATCCATTTGAGAAAGTAAAGATGCGATCGACGCGGCGACTAGAAAGTCCCATCGCTAAACGCGGGTGATAGCTACCATGATAGTCAATCTCTCGAGACAGACGCTGCAAAAAGTAACAGCTTGCAATGACTTTGAGAAACTATGATCATTCATCATCATCACTCGTGTTGACATAATGTTGTAATGCGAATTTTGTGTAATTCGAATTCGATTTATGTTTATTGCAATGTAATATTTTTTTCATTACGGTATAATACGGTATTGTACGTACTATTACCATTCGCCCAATATTCAGAAGCAATTCATGCTGTTTAGTGAGTGATTTAATTCCTTCCTGTCTAGGAAATTTGAATAGAGTTTACGTTTCACCTCACCAGTTCCATTTCACATAGTTTTTTTTATAGGTACCTAGCTTTTACCCGCAACTCGTTTTGCTTAAAAATGTTATAATTGGACCAAATTTCTTGTTATTTTCTCAGGAATGGCGAAATTTTCCGGAGAACACAGTAATTGTACCTACTCGTCGTTATATCGACTAAACCCTTATTGTATTGCCCACGCTCTCAACAAAATGCCATAAAAATATTATTTACTAACTATTTAGGACTTAAATTAACCTTAAGAAAATACTGACCATGGAATAAAAACCAATTAATCAATCCATGAATTCATTCGGATTGAATATCTTCATTATTGTCTCCTCTTATAACACAATAAGGTACCAGTTAAGCTGTATTACCACCAATTAAGAGCAATGAATCTGTCACGGGGCACCTAACGTGATGCTGGCACTAGCCGAGATAATACATACCTACTTACTCTTAAAGAACTGGCTAGTATTATTAAATTTAACCCATTCATCTTCCGCACAACTCTTCTATGTCCTTTTGTCCTGATAATCGTGCTCGTAGAGTAATATAAGTACGATAATTAGACCGACTGACCAAAGAACTTTCACATTATCAAAACCAGTCAAATACGAGTTGGACTCACGCACCGAGGGTTCCGTATAGCCGCACAGTAGGTTACCGTTAGTGCGAGCCCAGGTCACACTTGAACGGTTTTAAGTATTTAATTTTGTGGTTTTTCTTTATTCTTTACTTCGTTCTACCTAGAGGTAATCATACCAAATTTGTCACTTGTATGTTTACTGTTTTTAACATACAAAAATGATACAAATAAGTTGAAAACATCTTTTTTGTGTGGCAATATTACATTTTCTCTTTGTCAGAGTGTGTGTCTAATAACACATATTCTAAAACAAAAACAAAAGTTACTCTTTAAAGATAGTACATCATAGACGGACGGATAGCGCGTAGGCTTAGCAATAGGGTCCCGTTTGATACCCTTCGGGTATGGAACCCTAAAAAGTAAAGCTGTAGATCAATTTAAAAAAATCAAGCGCACGAAAGTAAATCACGTGCGAAGGGCCGCCACAACCGTCCCGAACTTTTAAAATTACGTCGTTACCGTTTCTCTCCCCATTTTGTTCAATTATCAAAAATCCAACTAGCCTCGAGGGGTGTCATATTTCGGTGATTTCATGGACGCCAGCTAGCTGACACCACAAAGGGTATAAATAGTTAATATGGGTTACTTATACCGACGTTTGAAAGAGCCCTCATGTGGCCGATATACTGAACATTTTCACTTTTTAGGGTTACGTAGTCAAACTAGGAACCCTTATAGTTTCGCCATGTCCGTTCGTCCGTCCGTCCGTAGCCTAGCACAGAGACTCTTAGTACTAGAAAGCTGTAATTTGGTATGAACATGCATATTAGTCACGCTAACAAAGTAGAACAATAAAATAGTAAAAAAAAAATTTTTTAGGGTACCTTCCCTACACGTAACGTGGGGATGTGTTTTTTCTCGTCTACCCTATAGTGTGGGATGTCGTTGGATGGGTCTTTCAAAATTATGATGGGGGATGGGATTAAGCGTGAAAACAATTTTTCGATTAACTAATCCGTTTATGAAATATTAAGCTTTAAAGAGCAAATTTTTGTTAGACTCAAGTGTCCCCCCCCCCCCCCCACACCTACAGCCAAAACTGCAAATAATAGAAATCTGAAAAGAAACTTAAATAACGAATTTTAAAGGAAAACTATCACGACTAGGAAGACATCATTGGTTCTTGAGGTAGGTATAGAAACCTACTAAAATCATTTAAGGCGGCTCCAATTGACTTCAAATAGAGAATTAGTTATTAGGTACTTGTTGATTTTTATGTTTCTAGTGCTTGACGGCTTCGCAACCCTACACTGAGCATGGTCCGACATGCTCTTCTCCGGTTTTAATTTTGAAGCGTTATGTATGGTTAATGTCTTTAAGGTATTTGTGAGTATGGGTCTCGTAGACCGGCTTTCTATTCAAATATTCGAGCTCGTGGGTCTTCTTACGACTTCCAGGTGAGTTCATCAACGAAAGTACCAACGATGTTTTCCTGGAGAATACCGACTCAGTGGAGGTACTCTAGAGGCCGGTCATGTTTGGTCTAACGACCGCCCTTGTCGGTCCATCTATATCAACTGAATAGGTGGCAGTAACGCGATGAGTGGTGACCTCCAGGACCTATTGTTGCAGTTGTTTGTGTGTCGCCTCGCGTGTTCAGAATAGATTTGATTTCACTTGATTAATGGCTATTTTACGAATGTACAAGCAACGGCGAGAATATGTAGCTGTGTGTTTGATCTTCTCTCTTGGCTCCTAATGACAAGAAAGGATATGTTTTGAATTGTACGTGATTGTATAGTCACCGTCATAAATAAGTGATGATTTCTATACCTTGTCGCCTTTAATCGTTTGACAAATTCGTATGACATTTCAAACACGACGTTAAAGTGACATGATTCATAAATGATAACTTACTTATTTACTTTCACTTTTATCAATCTCTCAATGATTAGCTGGAAGAGATCCCTTCAAGGGTTAAGTTCGCCTTTGTACGTTATTTTCTTGTATCTTCATTGTATTGTTTCTGTTTTATTTTGTACAATAAAGTGTTTACATACATACATACTTATTTATGCCGGTGACTGTACTACAATGAACAAATATTTCAGTTGTATACCTTTTATCTCGGATACGAAGAGAGATAAGTACATTTATAGAAAATATCTCGTTAGGCTCGGCTTAACCGATTGACGTAAAATTCGTGAAACTTACATCTCTTAATAGGGTTGTGGAGCGATGCTAAAATCGCGAAGCCGTCAAAAATAATCCATACAAATTTAGCTCCGGGCGATAACGCTTCTCACCCCCTAAATCTAATCCGATTTTCACGATTTTTGAATATGTTGTAGATATAATGAAAATGTAGATCTAAACGTTTCCGCTTTTTTTTATTTCATCAAATGTTTTTTTGGAAAGAAAAAACGTATAGACAGTAATACTAAAAATCGGACAACGTTTAAGGGCAGAAAAACGTTATCGCATTTTGTATGGTTTTTTTTTGCTTCACAGTCCTCTCAACTGACAGAGTCCCATGACCCTACTCGTATGACCCTAATACAGTCACGCCATTTTTACCCACATCGCTACTGTTTAAACCCGGTCACGCCTACAGCTTAGGACAATGCAAACAGACAAAAACAGAAAACATTGAAAACTTCAAGGATCTAATGTTTTATAAACCCTAAAAATAAACCAAAACTTAAGAGCTATTTGTTACAGCCCAGAGGGTTGATTCTCTCAACACAGCGCTCCGTCGATCTCAAAGGTGAAGTTTTATCCGGCAAGTTTAAGAAGTCCCGTCGGAGCGTACAAAACACATTTTAGCGGGACTTCTTAAACTTGCCGGATAAAACTTCACCTTTGAGATCGACGTAACGCTGTGTTGAGAGAATCACCCCCAGGTACCTATTTTACGAGTATGAATACTATCTCTTTGACGTCAATTGGATGGATAATTGATTGTAGGTAGAGTTTTGGTATTATGATTATAGCTCAAAAGATAAATAACTGAGTATGTTGTTTACTTAACAACTATTAACATACTACTGCGATAACAGAAAGTCAAAACAACATAAAGGGCAATACAGCCTAACAGTCCGCCGGCTGACATTGGTCTGTCAGTTCAGCAGTTTGTCACTTTTAGTGCAGGAAGGACCTTTTTCAGGGTCCGTCCGGATCGCTACCATTATAATATCTTACCCTTTAACTTGCTCCCAAACAGCAGTGTTCGCATTGATGTGTTCCGGTGCGGGGCGGGGTAAAGGCAACCGGTGAAATGTTTAGCATGGAGGCATACTCCATCGAAGTCCTCAGGGTTGGCATAGCTTTTGCCGTCTTGATATTGTTGCCATCAGGTGGCGCACACAAACCACTAGTGGACCCTGAAGCCCATAGACATCTGAAATCTCGTCCGTAATCTTACCATGACAATCGCAAGACTACAAATATGTTGCCAACCCTGAGACTTTAGTGTAATCGTTTACCTTTTAAATGCCGTAAAACAAATCGGTTTCTGAGACTATCAGTTTCTCTGGACTGACTTGGTAGGTACTGCAGGTACCTAATCTTTTAGTCTGTGGAGCCCTTAACAAAAAAACCGGCCAATTGCATGTCGGACCACGCACAGTGAAGGGTTCCGTAGCTGGGATGAACGTTCATGGTTGTTTTTCTTTTTTTTTATTATTAAAGTCTTAAAAACTACACAGCGTATCGTTAAAACAATTTTGGTTGGAAGTATTTTGTATGTTCTACTACTGCAATTTTTATTAGAATGTCCTATTTAACAGTTCAAAAGCTACCCACCCGGACAGAATTTTTACGACTTTAGAAGAGTATATCTCGCCAACTGTTCACTTACGTAAAAATTACACTTAAAAACCTCCGCATCATTTTGGAAGCCCTATCTAAAAATACCCCACACGCTGATGTAACTCAAAAAAAAGTTTTTCGTCTTCTAGTTACATGTATGGAGTGCCACCCCTAAATATTTTTTTTTTTCAATTTTACTACATCATTGTATAGCGGTTCATAGAATACATCTATCCTCCAAATTTCATTTATATAGTGCCAATAGGCTCTGAGTAAAATGGCTGTGACATACAGACGGACAGACGGACGGACGGACGGACGGACAGACGGACAGACGGACAGATGGACAGACGGACAGACGGACATGATGAAATTGTAAGGGTTCCGTTTTTGCCATTCGGCTCCGGAACCCTGAAAATAGGTTAATAATTTTATAACCAATAGTTACTTACATTTGAATTAACAGTTGTGTACCTAACCTAAATTAAAATCGTCGAAATGTAATATATTTCTTGCAGTTCTAAATATACTTGTCAAAAAAATAACCTTAGTTTTTTAAAGTAAGTATGTATAATTAACAATCATTTTCCTATCCTAACCTATAAATACTAACAGTCAATCGTAACGGTGAAATCGAGATACGTGCCATTAATTGCTAGCTGCTTTAATAATTGGCTGCCTGTGGAAATGAATACCAACTGGTTCTTAACATAAGCATTCCAAGTATTTTAACCATGGAATATTCATAAAGTAAATACTTAGTTAAGTACACATTCTCAGAAAGTGAAAGTAAGGGCCCGAGTACTTTAGTACTGTCGGTCGCGGCCCTTCGATTTAGTTTCTCCACATCCTTGTTTTACTTATATTATTTTTCAAAAACTTGAAAGCGATATTCAGCTAAAGTTGCAATAACAAAACCAAAAAATATGTTCCCCAACGTGCGACGTGGGCTCAACTGAGGTCTCGATATAATAATATTTCCAAATTCCAAGTACGACGGTAGCCAAAAGAAAATGTTTAAGCATTTAAGAACCTTGTCATAATGAACTTCAAGCTACTCGTATCTAGATTGACAAGGTTCGCGGGCATTTTCAAAATAAAGTGTACCCTAGTTACGGAAAATTAAGAAACGTTAACTTTTATTAGTTTTGTGACGAATATTTGCCATACATTTATATGGCTAATTACGACACGAAATTGTCAAAAGTTAACGTTTCTTAATTTTCCTTAACTAGGGTACACTTTATTTTGAAAATGTCGCGAACCTTGTCAGTCTAGATACGAGTAGCTTGAAGTTCATTATGACAAGGTTCTTAAATGCTTAAACATTTTATTTTGGCTACCGTCGTACGTACGTAAATGACTACTCATTGAGTTTCTGGAGGGCAATTTTTGAAGCTCACTGATTTAGTAATAGGTTACCGTTGGCACCCTTTAGGCAAAACCCTAAAAAGATAAGGGACCTTTAAGGATGTAGCCATTTATAGTCGGCTAACATAATTGTTGAATATGTGCGACGGCTTTTTCAAAATAAAGTGTACCCTAGTTAAGGAAAATTAACTACTTAAGCTCGCTGAGTTAGAAAAATTACTATCTTTAAAATCAGTTTGTGCAGCGATTTAATTTACGAGCGGGCCCAGCTGAGTGATTTGATATGATAAAGGCGTAATAATATGAAATCCAAAAGGTGGGCCCGCTCGTAGATTTTATCTCTGCACATTTTTATTTTAAAGTTAGTAATTTTTCGCAGTAAGCTTCATAAATCGCCCCCCTGGGTTCCAATGTGAAAACTACCGACTACATGTATACAGATTAGATGCACCACTCTTCCATTTTCCGCCAGTTGGTCGTAGACGGAGTATTAAAAACAAGCGCCGATTGGTATTTCATCTTTAGCAGACACAACATAGGTACACATCACTAGCAGACAAACCCTCTGTCCTTGAGTGCCTACCTTATTAAGTGATAATTTCTCATGATAAACTATAAGATATTATCACCAGTGAAAGGTTATGTTTTATGTTTCATCTTTTCGAGCACTGTGGCTTTTGCAGCCAACTCAGATCACAGCTAGTTTCAGGCCTCGGTGGTCGACTCGAGATCGAAAGGTACCGAATTCGAATCCCCGCGGTCTCCATGTACCAATGAGTTTTTCTAACTTAAGTACATTACCCGATGCTCTCACGGTGAAGGAAAAACATCGTGAGGAAACCTGCACATTCGAACATCTGAGTGGTGTAAGAGGGTTAATTGCACAAAAGATCCTAAAGAGGTCTCTAAGTGTATCCGAAAAGGCCGCCATGACCACCTAAGAAAATACACCTAAACACAAACAACACAAAAATTATAAACAATCCGACAAGTTGAGAACCTCCTCTTTTTTGAAGTCAGTTAACAAATAAATTGTTAAAAGCAACCATTCACTACATTGTTCGGCACGAGGAATTGGTGCTAAACATAAACGGCTTTGAAAATACGTACATATACGTGGATACATGGTACGAGATAGAAAGTTAAGATGCCGCCTTCTTGATTTACAAATGTCCTAAGTAGCCTCGTTTATGCGTTGTATTTTTTTTCTACGCGCCTTTTATTTTGATCTGTGCTCTGTTTACGAATCTGTGGCATTCTGTGCTGTCACGTACCGGTGTGTTCACGGTCTTTTGTGTTGTTGCTGAATTTTGCAACCTAATTTTGGAAATATACTCTTTCAAGTATGTCTCATTTCAAACTTATATTAACCACAAGAGCGTCCGACGTGATTCCCGTAAACAAATACGTATCAGAAAAAACGGGGCTAACAGTAATAATAGCTAACGTAGAAGGGCCGTTAGTGAACGGATTTTTCTGTCTCGGTAAGGTATCTATTTGTGATTATATTACTTTAAGCATTGGTTATGTTATCTTGCTAAATATATTTTTTTTATAGCCACTGAAGCTCACGACGATGATGGATTACCGCATACTTTGGAACATCTAATTTTCCTTGGATCACAAAATTATCCTTATAAGGGTATTCTAGATTTACTAGCCAATCGTTGTATGGCTCAAGGCACTAATGCTTGGACAGATACAGACCACACATGCTACACTATTTACACTGCGGGTGATTCGGGCATGTTGACATTGCTGCCTATATACTTGGATCACATTCTGAATCCGACATTAACAGACCAGGGCTTCCTGACGGAGGTTCATCACGTTGATGGTGAGGGCGACGATGCGGGAGTCGTGTATTGTGAAATGCAGGGGCGGGAGAACACTGCCGACAGTAGGTAAGGGAAACGAGATAGTACTCTCACTTGCGTCTTTCTATTGGATCCTGATAACTTCTGTTTTAAATCTCCCTGGATTTATTTATTTATTTGGAAGACATCTATAAACTATCTGTGGGTTATAAATTGTTTGAGTGAATTTACATTTGATAATAGGATGATTAATTTATTAACCCCTCATATCTATGCTCAAAATTTGTATCTTTTTTGTATTTTTTTAAACTTAGTTTTATGGACTGTACCATAATCAAAAGCAGGCATGTTGTTTGAGCGCTTAATTATTTGTCATTTTTAACACATTTATAAAACCCGCTTCTTTTCAAAACGGTTCAGAAGATCAGCGAAACTATAAGCTGAAACTTTGGTCTGGATTATGTCTGAGTAAATGTCGATTCAGCTGTTATTCAAGCAATTTGGGCACATTTTTAAATGCTTTAGTCTGTATAACAGCGATGTAAAGTCTGGGTAATAACTTAGTAATGGTCCACTTAGCTTAGTAACATATGAAAAAAAGCTGACATCTCTTTTATACAGCTGTTATTTCATATTTATTCAGACAAATGCATATGGATATTTTTATTAAGAATTTATTCAGTAATAAGTTCATTTGCGTAATACTTTTCAAACAAAATTAAGAGTTACGTTGTAAAGTAGAAATAAAGTGGTATTTAATCTTACACACTCTGACACTTCATAGTTTAGTTGCAGTGAATAAAAATATTAACGATTATAAAAATTTTATACAGCTGTTATTTCATATTTATTCAGACAAATGCATATGGATATTTTTATTAAGAATTTATTCAGTAATAAGTTCATTTGCGTAATACTTTTCAAACAAAATTAAGAGTTACGTTGTAAAGTAGAAATAAAGTGGTATTTAATCTTACACACTCTGACACTTCATAGTTTAGTTGCAGTGAATAAAAATATTAACGAGGTTGGAAAGTGAAACTGAGAATCGGTATAAGTAAATGTTATTTTGTTTTATAACCATGTTATGCATTAGTACTGCGCAAGAAGTTCTATCGTAAATAGCATATGAGTTATCTCTTTTTTTTTTACGCGCCGCTTAAACAATCAAGTTTAGTGATAGTAAATAAGACAAATAAAAACTTTTAGAAGTAACAGAAACACTTAGGGTAAAACTGCTAATGCTTATCTTTCAAAATTTATAAAATAAATGATAAATTTTATTTTTAACAGTAATTATTTACTAAAATGAGCCAATTGAAATATATAATCATTCAATAGTTTGCTTAATAATAACTTTTAATAGTGATTCATTATAAGCGGGATAAAAGCTCTCCACGCAGCTATTTAACAGCATAGCTCTGAATAAAAAGTCACACCTTTCTTACTATTAAGCTTTTAGTTAAGAAATATTTCTTACCTAGTATTAGCTGTTGTTATCCTGAATACAATAAATAAAATAAATAAATAAATAGTGATCTGGCAGTACAAATATCTGAATAATACTTGAATATGTTACTAAATGTTGAATGTAATACAGCTAATTAGGGTTCAAATTAAAATGCAATTTCCATTTTTTATTGAACTGTTCACAACACACCCGCGGTACAATGACGCAACGACAGTAAAATAATGTTTTAATAGTGCCTAATTCAATTACTACCCAGAAAAACTCTATATAAATTGTTTAAAAATGGTACTTTTGCAAGTAATCGCGGAATACGAATTCACCATTCAGCTTCCATCTGTGTTGGTTAGCTATAAACTATGATTTAATTTCCATTATACCGACCTCTATAAAGGACCCAGAAATCACTTTTATACAGTAGCTGAATAATTGATAAAATGTGGAACCTTATGTGACTTGAAGATGAAATAAAAGCGGTTATTCAAAATCACTTAGGGGTACTTATGAAAAATAGATGTTGGCCGATTCTCAGACCTACCCGATATACACACAAAATTTTATTAAAATCGGTCCAGCCGTTTCGGAGGAGTTCAATAACGTACACCGTGACACGAGAATTTTATATAGGTTTTAGATATGTTGAAGTTTTGTAGGTAACATAAGTTTTTGCAATTTTATCTAAACACCTCTTTTTACCCGACTACGGCAAAGCAAAGGAAGGGTAATGATTTTGACATCCTATGTATGTTTGTATGTATGTATGTTCCACTCTAGCGCCGTTCCTAATGAACCGATTTTGACAACTGACTTTTTTGTGCGATGGTTGTAGACTATTTTGTTTTATTATAAATCAAACATGGCAGATGGATATTAAAAATAAATAATTAATAGACTTTGAGGACCATCTAGCGAGCAGTGGCGGTACTACGCTTGTGATATGTCCAGATATTAGTTCCGCTACCGGATGGTAGATGGTGTAGGTAAGCAATGTTTATGTCATTTGTTACACGTGTTTGGCCTTCGACTACGAACAATATTTTTCTTTTTTTTTGCCGTCGGGTTTTAGTTTTATAAACTTATCTCTTCTAAAATTGAAAATGAATATGGTATTTGCCTGTTAGTAACTGTGTAGTATAAATACAATAATAGATGTGGTATTCTAATGGTTATTTTATTTATTTAATTGTTGTTAACAGGTGTGAGTTGCGCTTGTTACGAGCTGCTTACCCCAACAGTGGTTACTCGGCTGAAACCGGTGGTATCACAAAAAACCTGAGGGAATCAACCAATAATACGAAAGTGAGAACATGATAATTATATTGTTTAGGCACATAAGTGGGCAGGAGTATATTATTTTGATTTATGGCTGTAATTTGTTTTAATAATTATCATGTCATGTCTTATTTTGTTTCTGATTTTTAGTAGACAGCTGCATAGTACTTATATGTAGTATTATTTTCATTTATCCTTGCACATATCAAAACATAATCATTTAATTTGGTTTTGTTTGTAATAAATGATAAAAAATTGTTACGCTATACTAAACTAGTACGATACTATAAGCCCAAGATTTCGGAGACCTAAGGGAATGTCATTAGCTGTACAATGTAATCATGTACAACCACAGACCTAAAACTGGAACCTTTTATTAAGGGTTTAGCAACATAGATTACTAAATAACTGACATTTGCCTATTTTTCAGGTAAGGAAATTCCATAAGAAATTCTATAGGCCTGAGAACTTGACAATCATACTAACTGGTCAAATTGAAGCGGATAACGTGTTCAGAGCTCTGGAGCCCGTGGAGGAAGACATTATTGCCAAGGTCAGTGTCAATTGCTGTCTGACTCACATTCAATTACATGGTTGACTAGCCAAAATGTTCCACGACACCAAGACAACAATGTGTGTATTTATGTCCGTCATATAAACTTGGCATACAAAATAATGTCAAAAAGTAATGTTCCATAAAAAAAACATGGAGTAAATCTCGATTTATCCAATCTCGGGGTAAAAATATCTATCAGTTAAAGTTATCATTCTCTCCTTTTCTCTGTCATTAGAAAGAAGGATAGAGCTTGAACATATCTATTAGATATTGTTATGAGGTGAGGGATAAATCAGCCTTATATGTATATAGAAATTTCTTAATGAAATATATAAATTTATGATGAGTCCCATGATATATTTTATTCAGTAAGAGAGTTGCATTTAGTTTAATTCAAAAAATATTTTTTGTCCAATTACAGAGAGGGAAAGAAGTTTTAGAACCATGGGTTAAGCCATGGCAGACCATCCCCCCGATGCCCCATTACGGCGAATACAAAGAGCAGTGGCCGGCAGACACGGAGGATTGTGGACAGGTAGGGAATTTCATTTTACAGGTACCAATTTCACCATACAATGTTAACAGACGATTAGTGTTAACAGTTGACATAAAATTATAGGCGCCTACCTAATAGGTTAGTCCAACTGAAGAGCTTGTTCACACTAGCGTTTTTGCCGGCGGTTTCTCGGCGGAGCGGGAACGCGACCGGAATGCTGCGAGGACGCGACCGAAACGCGGCGTGTTTATAAGAACTGCACAACGCGTCATGCACGTCGCGATTTTTTATCGCTGGGGCATGGCCGCGTGCACGTCGCGTTTTGCAATCCTTATCATAATCACGCCGCGTTTCCATCGCGTGCTCGCAGCGTTCCGGTCGCGTTCCCGCTCCGCCGAGAAACCGCCGACAAAAACGCTAGTGTGAAAGGGCTCTAAGTCGGCTTTTTTGGTGAAAATATTGTGGTCGCTGACTTCAGTTCGACCAACCTATTAGAAAGGTGCCTACAATTTGAAAAAAAGTTATTTCTTGCGTTTTATAAGGCGTTTTTTTTTAAACATTTATTTTATTTAAACCTTTTTAGTGATCATAAATGAGCTGTTCCTTACTCCCACTTATTACTTGAGATGAAACTAAGTTTCAAGCGCGCCGCAAACAACGCCGCCGGAAAGTCATAGTTATATTTCAACAAGTAAAATATTCTTCGTTGTAGTCGCTCAACTATCTTAATTGATATAATGTTAACGCCACCCTTGAAATAGGTACCGTAGAGGAGTTCCGATAGCCATCTGTGGTCTTCATCATCAGTTTCACTTCCCCGAGTGATACTTTCTGAATGCAAATGCTACACTTGTTACTAAAGATACTAAAATCGTTAGATGTTTGCCTACAATATTTGAGGACTTCCCTTAATTCTTTACTGATCCCCTCATAAGAGAGGCAATTAATTTGTTAATTAAATTTTTCAAACTTAAGTACAGGGATCGTTACCGGTATTCTGACTACCGGTTTCAAATGAGGTATAACCGGTTATAATTGCATTTCGCAATTTATACCGTTAAAGCTCTGATTAGCGGTATAATCAATACCGGAGTATATTTATCGGTTGAGCCAATTGACAACAATACCTCTATTTGATACTTTACCCCTAAAAACCATTACCAGTAATACTCGTCAGTATACTCCATTTCATATAACATGGCCCGATGCACTTGAAGCTTAACAATAGGGCTCATAATGTTTGCCTTTTGTTATCTAATTAGGAGCACTTCAAAATGGCACACGTCGGTCCAACCTGCATGCAACTAAAGCGTGACTAAAACATTTTGGTACTTGAAAATAAAAATACGAAATATAAGTTGTTTACGGTATTTCATAATAATAGCTAACATGAGTTAAATCAAAAAAAAATTGTGTCAATAAAATAATAACAATCAGCTTTAAGACTAACTTAATTTAATTACTTTAAAAACATGTACATTAATTATATAAAATATTTAACAATTTTAAATATTTAAAGGCAAAAAATAATTATATACATTTATTCGCTTTCTGATGTATGTTCTTCCGAACTTGAGGTTTCGCAGGTGTTTATGATGACCGGATACACAGGGTGGGATAAAAACTCGTTCTCCACTTTGATAACATGCTCACAAGCATTTTTCCAAAGCGTAGGATTCGTCATGTCTACTATAGTTCTTAAATTTTGAATAACTGAATCACCTACTGTTGGTGTAATGTTCGTCTTCCGAATTTGTTTCTTGATATAACTCCACATAAGCTCGATTGGGTTCAGCACACAATAATAGGGAGGAAGCCTCAATATTTCATGTCCAGCCTCAGCCGCTATTTTGTCGACGAAGTATTTCTTTTCAAATTTTTGACTTTGAACAATATCCAACAATTTCTTAACAGTTGTTTTCTCAGGTATAGTAATATGATGCTTTCTCAAAAATGCTATTATGTCAGGTTTTCTTGTATTAGTGTTGGGAATCTTTTCCTCTTGGCGGCTATGATAAGACGCATTATCCATGACGATAACGCTATTGGCAGAGATGTTGGGTAAAAGCTGTTCCACGAACCATTTTTCGAACAACTCCGAACACATATCTTCGTGATAGTCTGCACTTGAATTTTTCAGATGTTTGCTCGAAACAAGAAGAGCCCGTTGAATCCAACCATTTTCAGTGCCTGCGTGCAGTATAATTAAACGTTTGCCTCTTGAACATGGAGTATTTGTCGCACAATTTTGAGAGTCGTCCCTGTATCCTTTTTTCAGTGTGTCGTGGGTATCAAACCAAGTTTCATCCAAATATACAATACTTTTTCCAGTAGACCTCTTCAATCGTATTTCGGTAATAAATTCTTCTCTTAATTTTTTAAGCCGTGATGTTTCCATAATGATTCTCCTTTCGTTTAACTTTCCATATTTAAAACCAAGTTTTCGTAAAAGTCTCCATAGCGTAGTTTCTGAATAAGGAAATCCCACTTCGCTTGCTAGTAATGATCGATGAATCTCGGTGAGCGTTGGAACTTCATTTTTTCTATAAAAGTCGTACACAGTTCTTTTCACAACCTCTTCTGTAACAATATACTCGTTTATTTGTTTTTGTAAATGATTTTGGTGTTATTTCAAAATACTTTGATACGCCTTTGACAAGTCTAAAGTTACAGTTAATTACAGTCTAAATAACATCACCACGTAACACCATAACGTAATCACTTATCAGGTGCAATGAATAGCGGTATTGAATACCGGTATTTAATATTGTAAATAGAGTATACATAGCGATAAAAACAAAAGCGGAATGACAACAATACCTCCAATTCGAATATAGGTATATTTTTATTAGCGGTATTAATTTGACAATTTAAATATAGGTATTTATTTAAACCGGTTTTACAATCCCTGCTTAAGTATGAATAATCGTCACTAAAGAATTACTTTATTGTCGTTAACTGTGCAGCTAGCACAGGACGGCGCGCGAGTTATGCCGCCCGCGAGATAGACTACCGGTTTTTTTCTGACTGTTTTAATTAGACAATAACGGGTTGTCTAACTCGCGCGCTGTCATGTGCTAGTCGTGCTGACATTGAGTACGTACGTTAGAACCTTGTCATTGGAATTCTCATTATCGCATTGTCAAGTACTTGGGTTTGAAAATGGACAATAAAACGCCTCCGACAATAAACAATATGACAAAAAATGTTAAGGAGTTTATTTTATTTCAAAACGTTTTATATAATTTGGTTTACGTTTTGCATTAGAATTTGAAGAGTGAATAAATCTGTTAGCTTTGATCAAAGTAAATTAGTAACATAATGTAAATGTGATTCTCTAAATAGACTTATTATTTTGTATTGTTACAGTGCCCTTGTTTATGTTGAAGCTAGACTTTTACTTACTGCATTTTCAAAAGCCCACGTACAACATAAAGCAAACAATAAATATGAGTATTTGTCAGCACTGATGATACTCGTAGACATGAAGTGTGGAGTGTGGAGTGTGTAGTGTGGGCCAGGCGGTGACGTCGTGTGCGGCGGGTGTTGCAGGTGCAGTTCGCGTGGCGCGGGCCGCAGCTGGGCGCGGCGGGCGGCCTGCGCGAGCTGACGGCGTGCGCGGTCGTGCTGCGCTACCTGTGCGACACGCCCGCCGCGCCGCTGCAGCGCTGCCTCGTCGAGCGCGAGGACGCGCTCGCCGGCGACGTCAGTACCATGCTATGCCAACTTACTACATTCCTGGTGCTTCGCCACCCCGTCCGTCTCAACCTCTCCTTCGACCCCGCTTAAGCGGGGCCGGTGGCGCCATCTACCCTACTATACGATTAGTATTTTAGTATTGCATGGACTTGCCTAAAAATTTTAAGTTACTGATGAATTAAAAAAAAACACTGTTTAGGAACCATTAAATACTGAATAGTAACGCAAAAAAGGAAATTTATTTACTATAGTTATTTATGAAAATACGGGAGAGGGGGACAGCTATCACTGGAGGCAGCTTAGAACAAATGCGTTCAAAGACGTATTTTTAAGTGCGATTATGGTCCTGAACATTTTTTTGGGCACGCAACACTGACCCACACAACTAACTTGACAGATTAATATTGCCATCACGCCTGATATGTTCTTTTTTGTATTACATACACTAAATTAACCTTTAACCCCTTTTTCATGTAATATTTTAACAGTGTTTAAACCTATAATAGTTAATGTGTGCCAACAAAGCATCTTAACTATTAGTGGTCTTTAAATAGTATTTTGATATTGTATGAATAAAGGGGTCAGCGAATAACTTACGTATGTCGTCGAATCACAAGAACAGAAAAAATAACAGAGTTACCAGTCTATAACCTAGTATACAATAGTAGTATTTGGTCAGTACCACTACTTACCTACAATGCTCCACTTCTCACTAGGGGACCGCATTTTTCGACCTGCTGCTGCTACATTGTGAACCTACCTTCAACGGGTCACTAGTAGAGTGACTAGATCGAAACATTACTACATCGCAAAATGACCACATCGCTTGTAGCCAACATCTCAAAATGACTGAGTCGTAAAATGACCACATCGCTTGTAGCCTACTTCTCAAAACGTCCGAGTCGCAAAATGACCACATCGCTTGTAGCCTACATCTCAAAATGACTGAGCCGCAAAATGACCACTTTGCTTTTTTCATTTTATGCCTGTCTTAGCAAAGTCGACGCAGCCCCGCATGGCGGGGCTGCTATTCTTGGGAAATTTGCCCTTCGGGCATTTGAAGTTACCTAACGAACCTAACCTACCTAGTAACGCAAACGAAGTGGTCATTTTGCGACTCAGACATTTTGAGAAGTAGGCTACAAGCGATGTGGTCATTTTGCGACTCGGACGTTTTGAGAAGTAGGCTATAAGCGATGTGGTCATTTTACGACTCAGACATTTTGAGATGTGGGCTACAAGCTATGGGGTCATTTTGCGAGTCGGTAATTTTGCGACCTAGTCATTCTACTAGTGACCTCCTTCAACTACGTATATTTTTGGTTTCAGAGGGGCAATGGCTCCCTCTGGAGCCGCACTGATTAGAGCAAGCTTGATATCAACTGGGTTCCTTCTTTTGTTCGTTCGTTGGTGTTTTTTTCCCATAACACTATTCGTAATAGATGTTAGCTATAACGATTACTACGTATAATGTTTTATTCCCATAACTTAAACTGACTTGAAACATTTGTTATAAATTTGATTATCCTTATTTTGATAATTATAAACATGCGTGTCACCTTATAAATTAAGTCATACATTTGACTGTCATAACGGTTAATATCATTTACATATATCATTCATATTTCATTTATCACAGTCCACACAATAGTATAAACTAATTCTAGAAGGGGTATTTTTAAAGAGACAAAGTTACAGCAACTAATGCCAGTTTTAGTAAAATAACGACGCCATGTTTATTGTAATCACTTTAAGCAATGTCCGAAAGAAAGCATTGTTTATAATATTTTACATAAAAAAATACCTTGCTTGGTACCGCGCAATTACAATTTACAAGTCGATACCTCGAACTAATAAGTCAATAATGTTCTAAAATGTATTATAATTATGAAAATGTAACATTTTAAATAAAAACTTATATAAACATTAATAACCCACAGGTATCATACAACCTCACGGAGAACATAGCTGCTCTAATTAAGATCCAACTAGACAACGTGCCGGTGGACAAGTTGGAGATCGCTCGTGACGAAGCCACGAGGTGTCTGAAGTGTGTGCGCGACGGCAACGACCTGTTCAACATGGACCGCATGAGCCGGCTGCTGAAAAAGCAGCTGCGGGAGTGCTACGCGAGCCTGGAATCCGACCCTCACCACGCCATCGCGTTCCGGTGCATAGGAGACGCGCTTTACTCCCAGAACGAACAAGATGTAAGTGTCAAGCTATAGGAGATTGTGTCGGAATCCAGCAAAATTATGTAATGCTAATTCAATCTTAAGTTGAATTTTGAGCGTTGAGAACGTGCCCAGGTCATCCCGCCATTTTACCTCCATACCTCAGCTACGATAACTGTCTCGTGGATGCCAATCGGTTCATGATAGTGTGATTTAAACATTAATAATACCTACGTAATCATCTGTTTCCAGTTTATTTTCAGGTTGAACCCCCAACAACACCTGGAAGAGCTGCTGAACGAGGGTTCCAAGTTTTGGCTTGAGCTGATGCAGAAATACTTTACCGATGCCATCATCATTATAGTTGGATCTCCCAGCATAGAGCTTCAGGATAAGTTAGTACATACATAAACAATGTCACGCCTTCATTCCCAGAGTGGGGTAGGCCGAGCTACAGAAATACTTATCCGTGTGCTTGCCGGGTTAGAATAGTGCCACTCCATGTCTTCCCGTGGATGTCGTAGGAGGCGACTAAGTGAATAAAGGCTTGTAGTCGTGTTTGGCGATGGGCTTGCAACTTGTCACTAATACACTGGTAAACATTTTAGCCTGATTGTGCAAAATGTGGTTACAGAATTAACAACAAGTTTTTTTAGAGTTGTTGGTAATTCTGTAGCTCTGCCTACCCCGCTCTGGAATAAGTTAGTGTCTAGTTTTTAATGGTATTAGGTATTCCAATTGAATTTTTAGAGGAATTGTAGGTAGTTTTATTTGTCACATAGTACAGATATATTCACGAGAGTTGGCACGAATGGATTGAACGAGTGAATGAAAATGTCTATGTGTGCATGACATAATTATTAAATACAGGTTGATGCAAAAAGTAATTACGATAATTGTGTCTAAGAAAATCTGGTATACCCGCCAAAAAAAGAAACCTTTGGAAACCAAGAACACCTAACGTAGTATACTGCAGTGCCACGCAAACCATGCATGAAGATAAATCTAGTAAACTAAGGTCTACTTTCATCATGAATAAAATGTATGAAAAATCTTTGACAACACGTTGTGGCTTAGCGGTAACGGGAGTTGCCTTCTAAGCAGCGGTCCTGGGATTGATGGGTTTGATAGATCTATAAGTCTTAAATTAAAACAACACCATTAATGTAAATACTTTATCCTCATATGTACAAATGCATTAATTGACTGTGGTTTATGTGCAGTCAGCGTCAAATAGTTTGTAGCAGTGAAAGTGGTCAAATAGTTTGGTATAGGATACATTTAGTATGATGTACCGAACTTTTCGACCACTTTGATTGCTACAAACTATTTGACGCTGACTGTACAGTCGAGTTCATAAATATATGTACCCTTTTTATCTAGTCGAATGCGTTTGCAAACTAATTGTTAGCGACCGCATTCGAGTAGGTAAAAAAGTGTACACATATTTATGAACTCGACTGTACATACATATGCATAACCTGACTATAAAATTTATTTAAAAAATTGTTAATCCGACTCTGCATCACTTGAACTACTAGATGTTGAAGATTCTTCGTCCTCGCTGTCACCTATATTAACAATGAAATCAGTAAGGTCGTCTAGCCGGTGTTCCATAGACTCGTACGAACGCTCTGTTTCTTGGGCCTTTCTCCAAGTATCATGAAACGTTTCTGTTTTCACGGCATGAACTTCATCGATGAATAGTTTTTGAACTTCGTTCATATTAAAAGTGACGTTCCTTGTCCCTACTTTACCTTTTATAATCCCCCACAACATCTCGATTGGGTTTAAATCTGGATGGTAAGGTGGAAGACGTTATACAGAATGACCGTGGTCTCGCAGTATTTGATCTAACTTGTAAGTTTTCTTTGTGTCTTTATGTTTCTTAATTATTTTGTACAGAACGATTTTAGTATTTCTTTTTGGGTATGATATTTTATTTTTATCTAACCAGGTCAGCATCTCTTTTTTATTTGAGTTTTTTACTGGAGCTCGATCCACCTGAACGTTGTGATAAGGAGCGTTATCGACGACAAGGACGCTTCTGGGCTTTAAGTTCGGTAACAAATATTCCTTCACCCATTTTTGATAATTTGTAGCATTCATATTAATGTGGTAATCTCCAGACTTCTGGTTAGATTTGAATGTCAGCAAAGCATTTTCTACAAAGCCTTCCTCTGTACAAGCATGAACCGCTATAAGTGTTTGCCCTTTTGATATGGGAACTCTGATGCCACTGTTGCTGTTGTCAGTCCATGCGTTTGGCGTAGTATGAGTGCTATGCACGTAGGTCTCATCGGTATACACAATAGGCCGTTTTTGGTCTCTTATATTCTTGTAATTTTTGTAAATACATAAATCTTTTGTAACGAATGTTGTCATTTTCAATTATCCGCATCCTGTTGTTCTGAATCTTCTTCCACCGGAATCCCATTTTATGTACCAGTCGTAATAAAGAACTGACACTGCCAGGAAAATCTATCGACTCCTTTAAAACTTTGTGTAATGTTTTAATAGTTGGTAGTGTTTTGTGTATTTTGTGAAAATCGTAAATACACCTTCGGATGACGTTTAAATCAAAATTGTCCACCTCCGATTTTTTCGACAAACGTGATCGTTTTTCACCGGGTGTCACGAACACATTAGAAGTCGATCCCTCAGTCGCATTATTGCAGACACAGTTAACGATTCGCTGTACACTTCGTTCTGATGTCCCAGTCGCCGCAGACGTTAATTTGTATAACTCTTGAATTTTTAGAAATCCACCTTCAGCATTTTTAGTTTTTTGTTAAAAATAATTAAATACGTTAAAAATTATTTCTCGAGATTTCCCGATAATGTTTTTCCTCGTCCAAAAGTAGGTGTAGTCATTTTGAGAATAAGATAAAATTACATTACGGTATAAGTATTGTTTATCGCTTATATGACAGTAAAAAATGAGTGAAGTGTCATTCTAATAAGAAGGTTATCAAGCACAATGTAATCTTATCTATGTAAGTTCTTACTTCGTAATCTAGCCTGCATTTTGCATTTTACAAATTAATAAAATATAAACATTTTTCATGCGTAATGACGATGTCGTGAAACTTTTCGCCATTATTTTGTTAATTGCGGCGTCGGTATGAAAACAGGATAAGACAGTATATTATAAATAAATTTAAAACTCTGTTGACGACGGACTCCTCGATCTGATCCTTTTTAGATTATTTACTATTCGAACACGCCATCACCTTTCTTCACAAATAAAAATAAGTAAAAAAAATAAATGTATGTTTTTTTTTAAATACAAAGGACTTCACAAATTACTAAAAGGATTAACATTGATACTTGGTGCAGATTATATTTTTTTTGTCCTGAACAACGAGAACGTGTTAGGTACGTGTTTACAGAATATAAGGAGGCCCCTGTATAAGAAAGGCACTCACACTGCCACTCACAGTGACAAGTGACATTACTTTAGGTCAATCCATTCGTGCCAACTCTCGTGAATATATCTGTAATGAGTAGTGTAGGAATTGAGGGAACAGGTGAACACACTGCCATGACAAATTAACATATTAGAGACATTTTCAAAAAAAAATACATAGTTAAGGGCTTTAATTAAAACAACTTAATTGATTCCTTTGTGTAACGAGAGTTACCCATATAGTTCGTTTGACTAACTTTCGTTACACAAAGGACGCGATCTTGATTTTTTTTTTTCATTAAGCCTTTGACTATGTAGTTTTTTTTTGAAAACGATTTATTCTGCACTGTTAAAATCATACATAACTCAAAATAGATCAATTTGTAGTATTTTATGTTGTACTGTAAAGTATTTGTAGATTTTTCATGCACTTACGTTGGTTTTAGGATGGCAAAAGAAGAGAGGGACAGAATAGAAACACAAATAAAGCGGCTGGGACCTGAGGGGCTCAAGAAAAAGCAGGAGATTTTAGAACAGGCTATACAGTTCAATGAGGTAAGCTGTTGCATCAACTCGGTTCTCTTTTAAGTTCCCCAATATTTTTTTCGAAGTTCATATCAGTATTCATTTAGATTAGATTAGATTAGATTATTTATTGCCAAAAAAGGTGTTACATTTAAATTACAAACAGTGACCTCCACACTAGGCGTAGCCTGTATCGTGGAGGTCGGTACATACATAATAAAATATAATGTATTTGACGTTATATATATTTACGTAGACGTTGTCTGCTGTTATCGCTATTACCTCAGGAACTGTCAAACTTTCCGCGACCAAAAGTACTCTAACAAAGCTATCTTCATACCAAATTTGATCGAAATCGTTTCAGAGGTTTAGACGTGAAAGCGTAATAAACTGACATCAATTTTATGGTTACGTTATGGAAACATGATGGTTTAGAACAAAGATAACACAAATATTATAAGTTAGTATTACGAATATTTATCTGCTAGAAACCTTGTCGACCAGTTCGCTATCGAACAATAATCACTAGGGCAATATATCCCTATAATATGTTTGGGAGAAAAAAACATGCGTCACCAACCCTAAATAGTATAAAAGGGATACGGGCAAGATGGTGATAGTGATGCTGATGATGGTGATAGTGATGCTGATGATGGTGATGTGAACAGTTTATTGTACGAACAAAAGAGATATCTACAAATGATAAAATAAACAAATATATAGCAAAGGATGTATAAAGGCGAACTAATTCTTTTAAGGGACCTATTCCAGTTAGCCTTTGACTGATAGGTATCTAGGTACTTAGTAAGTAACTCAACGTAGTATGGGGTCCACTGGATATCGCTTATTGTTTTTCTCAAATAAATAATTTAATTTTCTTTTTATTTCATTTAGCAGGTACAAAGGTATAGATTAACAAAACAAACATTGAACGGTTTATTTACATAAGTCAGATAACGGTCTGACATATTTCGAACTTATTAGGAGTCTTTCAGTAGGGGAGTGTGCTATATTATGTACCTGGCTGTAATATGTGAGTAAACCGTTGAGTGTTGGTTTTGTTTATGATAATGAGTGAGTCACACAAGTTAAAATTGAATAAAGGCAATTAAGTTTAAACTTTATTTTACCTATTGTAAAGTTCATTTTAATTTATAAAGTTCATTTTAATTTATTCCAAAATTTAAAATTGCATCTCAGAGCAAAGGAAATTGAATTATATTTACTTGAAAGTAGGTCTAATTTTGAATTCGAAAAAGAATTATATTTCCTTGAAAGTAGATCTACTTAATTTCAAACTCACAATAATCTCTGTTTTCGTATGGCGGGCCTACGAGGATAGGTGGGTCATACACACTCTTAAAAACAAAAGTTGTCTTTCCTGTGGCCAATAGTTAAAAGCTTGTGTGCATATAAGTTTAGTTTTTATATTATCACATAAAGCAGTATTGACGCCGTTTATGCAGGAATGGGTTTAACCAGAAAATTAGGCCTTAAAAACGTTAACGTTCCGGCGTGTCCACAGGAAAGGTTTACCTATATCTGTGTACTCGTGGGGCGTGATGTAGGTAGGTAGGTAGTGTAGTTATAGTGTGGTGGCCCGGCAGCGGGCGCCGCCGGCGGGCACGCTGGGCGCGGTGCCGGTGCCGGGCTGCGCGCGGCTGCGCTGCCACGGCGCGGCCTCCTGGAGCCCCGCCTCCGCGCCCTGCCCGCACTTCGACCTGGCGCGCCTGCCCCTCTACGCCAGGGTGCACAGCCTCAAGGCGCACTTCGTCTATGTCAGTATACATTACCTAACTATCACTACAGTACAGACAAGGTAACAAGACAATGCTGACCCTCACACCTGCCTCCTATTTCTCCATCTTGACAATCACACGTGACAGGTGACAACTCGGTATACATTGCAATGTTAACACCATTACTGAGTTTCATAACCCACCCACCCATTCACCGATAAAAGCCTTTGAAAGACTAACCTCTCAATGGAATACCCCACTAAAAGAATAACCTCTTGGAACGGAATATATGACTTAAGTTATTTGTTAAACTAACCATTCACTATAAGGGAATCTTTAACAGGTAAAGCAAGATATCGAACGGCTTTTCTAACTAAAAGACTTATTAAACCCATTCGAAACCCCTTGAAAGGGATAGCAAGTTTTAAAAGCAAATCGAACGGCTTTTAAGCGATACGGCTTTTTTAAGTAAAACCCCTATAAAAACCCATTCGAAACCCCTTGAAAGGGATAGCAAGTTTTAAAAACAAATCGAACGGCTTTTAAGCGATACGGCATTTTTTAAGTAAAACCCCTATAAAAACCCATTCGAAACCCCTTGAATGGGATAGCGGGCCGGTCCCTGGTTTCATATAAGCTGCGCCATGTACACTGAAATGTCACCTGTCATTGTCAAGATAGTAAAATAGGGGGCTGATAACGCACTAAAATTTATGAACCATACTTGAGTTTGAGTTTATACACAAAAATTTATGAGGGTTAAAACAAAAGCACCCGAATCCGAAGTGAAGATAGATAAATGCAAAGGAAGCGAAAGTTGTATGTTTAGACCGGTGCACCTGGCGTTCCATAGTCTTTGCCTACCCCATTGGAAACAGACCTAAAGATATGTATGTATATATGTCAAAAATTACCAGGGATACATTATTTAAATAATTTACAATACTGCCGTGTCACGCCTGAGTACAGGTTTTTTTTTATAATGTATTAAACCAGTTTTTATTCTTATTCAAATCGATGACATGGTTCCCAAGTTCAGATCTTTGTATGCCTTATAGTTTCAGAATTTCCCATACTGACCGATTTAAATAAGACACCTAGGTATATTTTACCAAACACATTAAATACGCTTTGCTGCTTTACATAGCGTTTACTGGTTGTAATAATTCGGATAAGGTAAGACAGAAGTAAAATGTATATTGTATGTGTCCAGATAAACCTGATCTTCGACACGACGTCGGTGGAGCAGGCGCGGCGCAAGTGGCTGCCGCTGGTGCTGAACTCGCTGGCGGAGTGCCCGGTGCGGCGCGCCGGCGCGCTGGTGCCGCACGACCAGGTGGTGGCGGCCACCGAGCAGCTCACCGTCGTCTTCAGCGCGCACATGGGCTTCGGCCGCCCCGGCAACTTCAGCGTCGGCCAGTTCGGGAACTTCGTGCACCTCGAGACCAGAGTACCTATATTATTATTTTTTGACAGCACTAGCCTCGTTGGTACTGACCCTGGATACGAAGTTAGCGGTCCCGGGTGAAATCCAGGTAAGGCCAGATATTTTTGTGATAAGTGCAACTATTTGTTCCTGAGTGTTACATGTTTAATGTGTGTTTCTCTATAAGAGTATAAGTAAGATTATCGTTGTCTAGTACCAGTAGTAGATAGTACAAGTCTAGAGCTTAGTTGGGACTAGGTCAATTTGCATGACATAGTACCCGATTTTTTCTTTTTACGTTTTCAATACGTGTTTTAAAAAAAAAGTAATATTGTTTTTTTTTTGTTATTTAACCATTTATTTTCTGTCGCACTGCTGAAAAAACCTCTCAATCAATTAATCCATCGAATATATTATAATACGTCACACTAAATTTTAATTTTATCGAAAAGTAAACTATAAAAACAACCAATTGGTCAGATCTCATTGTATTTTTTATCGAAAGTGTACTTCTTCATAAAAGTCTATATTTAATAGAGATTTCTGTTTTGATACAATCAACAAAACGAAACCAATTCCAATTTTTTTCAATGTTGGTTTTTACAGTGTGAACCAGCCGACTACGAGGCCGTCGTGGACCACCTGTACGAAGTGCTGTACGCCGCTGAAATAACCAAGGAGCGGCTTCTGGTGTTCGCGCAGAGACTCATCAACGACGTCTCCCAGGTGATTACTCATAACTGGATGTCCATTTGCCATTACCTAGGAATTTATTCCAATTTGTCTATTATTATTCAGCCTATTAGGTTTCAATATAGTAATCATATTGTCGGCATTTTAGTAGCACTTACTGTCTACTGAATACGAGCGAATATAAAGTCAGTAATATTATTACGGTATAAAAGCATTGTGGGTTATACATTACTTATTAATACTGAAAAAAACTTCCCTGTTACAAAGGTTTTAGACAAAATACAAAAAGCTCCCACTGATATTTTCAGATGCATCTAAGCCTAGTACGTTTAAGGTAAGGGTTATTAGTAAGTTTAGTAGTAGTAGTAGTATGTACTTAAAATCGTAGTAAAAACTTCAAGAATTTGGTCCACAGGTCCGAAGAAGCGGTCACAAGATGGTATACGGCATGCTGCGTGACTCCTTGTACAGCAAAGACAGTAACATGCACTGGAGCTCAGTACTGCGCCAACAGAAGTTCCTCAAAGATCTCGTAGAGCAGCTCAACGCCGGCGGGGACTCCGCCGAAGCCGCTCTTAAAGAGGCCAGGGAAGCATTCAAAAAGATGACCGAGAACGTGTGGCTCCATCTAGCGACGGACTTCAACAGATACCCGCTTAGCACGGAGCCTTGGATGCGGTTCCCGAAGTCTGGCGATGGCAATTTGGCTACGTGAGTACCGCACTGTCAAGTTCACTTTGCTATAAACATAACTGATACAATGTAGCGATCCGTTTCGTAGGTTTTCATTGAAAAATATATTAAACCTTTTTCATCCGTTTTGTTCGTAGGTACTGTTGTATTATACAATACAGGTATTTGGTCTTTTACGGTCTGGTGTCCCAAAACGGTTTTTTCTCTGGCCTGCCCGGAAATATTGTTTAAACAGCCCGCGAAATTCTGCGTTCCACCCCAAGGCAAAATTAAAATAAAAAGTTATTATTTACCAATGGCAACACGGACGCTAAAATGGACGAAATATAATTATTATACCGCGATTTCTAATTTTTAAAACCATGTTTAGAATAGAACTAACTTCAAGCAGCCATAGCCATACACTCGTACAATGAACGTTATCCATTATATTTTACTTTTAAAATGTTATGGACTAAAAAGGTTAACCTTTACGGACGGCGTTTCCAGCTTATATAAGTGTGTTAAATAGTTTTACTTTCTCTCATATATTGCGTGTGTAAACTAATTTAATAGCCGAAATTCAACTCATAATAAATTTTATAATTTGTGATATTATTTAATAGTATCGAATGTAAATGGAATTATGAGTAATGTCGCCGACAATGTTTTTTGTTATGAAGGAAATTTTAGGACTATGTTTATTGACAATTATGTTATTTCTGGCATTGTTGGAGAAAAGCACTATACAAGCCTAGGCCGGGAAGGGCGTTTGCTGGATTCGTATATAACTCATACTCGTGCCTCGGCCTTTTTCTCGGTCTCTGCAGTGTGATATTTTAGTAAATGATTAACTCTTTGCTGTCGATGGGCAGTCCCTCGCGCTACTGGGACGCGGATTTACTGTGCGGCGAGGAGGGCGGCGGGTTCGTGACCGGCGTGGGCGGCCTGGAGTCCTCCTTCCTGGCCGCGCTGAGCCCCGGGCCCATCGGGTTCGCGCCCGACGAAGTGGCGCCGCTGCTCGTGGCGCTCAACTACTTCACGCAGCTGGAGGTAACGAGCCTGTTCACACGTTTACGTTACATGTTAAATTAGAATAGAATAGAAAGTATTTATTCAACGCAAACAAAATAACAACAAAAAAATCCTGAAACTAACTAAATATCAACAAAAAAACGGGTAACATTAAACAAGTAACAGGTAATATTACAAACACTAACGACAGCAACACAGAAGATAAAAAAAAAAAAAAACACCAATACAGTGTGTAAAAAGATTAACATAGACTATCGAAATTACAATAATAGTACGTAATTATTAATGTTAGATAAATAACAAATATACCTTAATCAATAAATTAAGTAAATACCTGGGTATAGCCGTGTACATATAGATCGCCATAATGTTCCGCTATGTTTGGTCTACACTACACATTAAATTCCCACCATATCATGAAGTTTATTCAAGGCATTAGAGGCGAAATTCAACAATCACTTGTTTATCATCATAACTGGTGGTGAAGTGTAAATGATGTGATAAGAGCGATGTTTTTCCGGTGGTTTACCGTCATCATCATCATTACTCCCGACCGATATCGGCCACGGCCGCGGCGACTGCGTTGTACTCCCGATTGTGTGCTCGCGTGTCGCTAGCATGTCGTATCTTGTTGCAGAAACATCTGCAACAGTGCGGACATATGAGTGCAGTAGTACCACAAATGTAAGTTACCACGATGTACCTGCACAGAAAGCATTTTTTTTAGAAGGCGCGAAAACGTTTTTCCAATTATAAGGCAGTACGTTTGCGCGGGTAAAACTTCGACGGCTATTGGTCAAATATTCGACAGCCATTGCAGCGACGCCGTCGACCGCCATTTTATTTAGCGTCGCGTCAGTTGTCATTCCATTCGTACACAAGTTGAGACGCACGAGCGCTAAGCGCTAATCGCCATGAGCGAGAAAACACGAGTTTAACTGTCATTTCATATTCTACCTTACGCGTAACACGACAAGGTTTGTATCGAATTGATTTTTACGTTCGTTCATCTTCGGCATTAGTGAGCACCTTTCTGCGTCGACGAATATTGCCGGCGTAACTTATATTTGTGGTCTTGCTGTACGCCATTAAAAATATAGTAAACCGTAGAATACCGGCAGGGCCCGATGTGGCGGCTGATCCGCGGCAACGGGCTGTCGTACGGGTACGGCGTGTCGGCGGCGCTGGCCGAGGGCCGCGTCGTGTTCTCGCTCTACCGCGCCACCAACGTCGTCGCCGCCTACACCAAGGCCAAGGCTATTGTGGTAAGTCGTTACGGACATATTACTCGCTAACATTTTTTTTAAGTTATACATGATAATCCATATTATATATATAAATGTGTAGGATAGTCTTTATCCCGAAAATGAATAAAGTTTCCGAGGGAGCATAACCTAATATATGATATATTTGTTATTCCCTTAGGAACTATTCTACATTCCGGGTTTAAGTACAATGTGTCCGTCTCCAGGCTATAAACTCTGTAACCTTATTTCGCACCTATCGGTTGAGACGCTGATCCGTGAAGACGAAAAAATTAAACACACTCTTTCGCAATTATAATATTTGTTAGGATACGCTAGGTTTCCTTTGAGAAGGCGCTTTTTTGTGTCTGGTGAACCGCGGCGTTCAGTCACCCCACCAAATTTCGCTGCATAATAGCTGTTGAAAACGCCAGGACCCTGAAACGCTAATAAGGCAACGCCGGAGCTAAAATATTTGCATAAAACGGGAGGCAATTTCATTTTATAGTGAAAAAAGGCAAGTTACAAAAATAATAATTGCAGCGTCAATAATACTAAAGGTAAACCTCTAAACACTCTTGCTTATTAACGATGTTTTGGTGTATTTTGCAGGAAGATTTCCTCGCCGCGGATGAATTCGATGAGGACCTGTTCGAGTCGGCGAAGAGCACCGCGCTGTTCGAGGTGGTCGAGAACGAGAAGTGTATCGCCGACGTGGTGTCGCAGTCACTCATCAACTTCTTCAAACAAGTTGACGATGATTACAGCAGGTATAGGACAATTTTTAAAATGCTTGTTTATGATAGTCTAGAAACTAGAATAAGGCTAATAATAGGACCACACAAGTGTTTTAAGGCCTAATTATATACAGTTGCATACACTACTTTATCTACACACATATACATAACAAACAAACAACTTTTCACAATCCTACTTTCGTAACAGCAAAAACCAACAAACAAATGACAACAATAATGGCAGCAATTCGATCGTCCGTCAAGACGAATGTTTTTTTTAATACATAGACAGACGAATGAAGTCGCTATTCTCATGTCACTCAAGATCAAATGTCGTGCGGTTTATATTAAAAAAACATACTGAATTGACGTTTTGTATCGATAAATGTTTCACAGCTGCCCTGGAATTCTACAAGGTAATAACGATATCGTTTTTACCTGGGCCTCTATTCAACTGCGTTATAACGATATCGTGTTTGACGTGTTTCCGTATTGTCAACGTTTTGATCTCTTATGTCATTTACAATAATGGCGACTGTGACATAATGCTGGTCAAACTACCAGCATAATTACGCTTTCTGAACGCATTTTAGAGCACTTGCTTTATTCACTAGAACACGGCCGTTTAAGCCAAAAACCATGCATTTGGAGGTTAAAAAACCGGGCAAGAGCATGTCGGACCATACTCGGTGTAGGGTTCCGAAGCCGTTAAGTACTGCAAACATAAAAATTAACAAGTATAACTAATTTTCTATTTAAAGAGATGATTTTAGTAGGTATAAACACTTTAATCGCCTGTATCTCAAGAAATAATGAAGTCTTCTTGGTCGGCTTTTCTTCAAAATTCGTTATATGCTCTTTCATTTAACATTTTTTCAGATTTTTGTATTTGTAGTTTTGGCTGTTGTTTGGGGGGACACTTGAGACTAATAAAAAATTGCGCATTAAAGCTTAATATGTCATAAACGGATTACCTAATCGAAAAACTGTTTGCACAAACCCATAATGTTTTGAAAGACCTATCTAACGGCACCCCACACTATAGGGAAGGTAGACGAGAAAAAAAATACATCACATTTTGCATTTTATTGTTTCACTTAGTTGGTGTAACTAATATGCATATTCATGCGAAATTACAGCTTTCTAGTGCTAAGAGTCTCTGCGCTAGGCTGCGGACGGACGGACGGACATGGCGAAACTATAAGGGTTCCTAGTTTGACTACGGGACCCTAAAAAGTTTTTATATAGAGCCTGGATGATTTGGAGCTGTATGTCGGTAAAGAGATTAGTGAGGTGTTGACGAGGTGCGTGTGTCAGGGAGCTGGTGTGCGCGGTGTCGCGCGTGTCGCCGGCGCAGGCGCGGCGGGCGGCGCGCGCCTGGCTGCCGGCGCTGTTCGACCCGGCGCGCACCACCACCTCCGTCGTCTGCCACCCCAGCAAGGTGCTGGACCTGCAGGCGGCCTTCGACAAGTACCTACGACTTCCTTACTCTCTTAACTCTCAACTTGTTTATTGGCCTGTTAATGTATTGACTTTCACTTTATGACTACAAGATAAACTTATGGACTAATTTTTACAAGCTTTTGATATGTTTCGTTCGTATGTTTGTCACTCCAGGTTAAAATCTTACAATTTTAACTGCTTCCCGTTATTCTAGAACAAATCTAAAGTAACTTAACTTTTTTTAAATATTGCATTTAGAGAATACAATCCCGGAATCCGACCATTTTCTGACCCCGAAAATCCCGGGACTGTACTTGGCTAATCCCGAGATTTTCGGGATTTCCACAAAAAGGTCTAGTTTCCATTCCGTAGTCCGTTACACCTTGACTGTCCTTGACAATGACATTATATATTATATTAAAGCATTTATTACCATAACGACTAAAACCAACGCTTAGATACGTCGCACGATACGGGTGCTGCACAGGTAAGTACAGCATAATGTTGGCAACAAACTACAAAGCAGGCTTAAAAGTCAAACATGCTTTGATATTTCTGCGATTATATTTTCAAAATTCTAGATAGTTTTTACGTTAAAACTTTAATTTTCTTAGTACATACACATACATACATAACATCACGCCTTTATTCCCAGAGTGGGGTAGGCAGAGCTACAGAAATACCAACAAATCTATCAAGACTTGTTTATATTTCTGTAACCACATTTTGCACAAACAGGCCAAGAAGTTTATTCGTGACAGATTGGAAGCCCATCGAATAACAGTACTACAAGCCCTTTTTCTTATTCGCCTCTTACGAACTCTACGGGAAGACATGGACTGGCACTATTCTAACCCGGCAACCACCACCACTTTTTCTTGGTATATTTTTATTTTGGGTTATGTTGTGTGTGCAACAGTATTAAAATCATTTTTTAAGAACATGCTCATTTTTTTTTATTTGAGCCCAATTAGTAATCCCGGGATAATCCCGGGCGGGACCCGGATTACGTTCAAAAAACACGCTCGGGATTGTATTCTTTAATTGCATTGCACATTTAACCTTATGAACGCCAAAGCCGGCAAATCACGTCATCGGATTTTCGTGCCGGGGACTCTAAACGCTCAGTACGCTCCGTACATTTTCTATTGGCGCGGTTGCAGCATATGACGTTGTCGTCTGGGGCATGTAAAGTCAAAAGTAGCAGCCGACCGTGGCGTTCAAAAGGATAAAAACACCATACCTGTAATAATGTAATGTTGTATTTTTTCCAGAATCAATGTGAAATTGAAAGCGTACGAGTCGATGGAAGCCTCACCTTTCAACATCTAAGGCCAGGCCACTTACTGCCAGATTACCGCGAATTATATAAATAATTACATATGTATGCTTATTCCCGAAGGCGGCAACACGTAATTGTTAGCAATAGTAAAAAACAGTTATCATTTTTCTGCCGTCCATCTAGCAGTAAGTTTAAACGTTTATATCTTGCATTTTCTACTCAAAAGCTTTGTCCTTCTAGTATTGACACGATATCATTTTAAGTGCAACTGTATGTTCGGTACGTTTATTTTAAATACTCTGATTTATTAATTCAAGATCCGTTGAATATCATAATTATAAAATTTTCAGAATGTAATTAACAGTCCGGGACTACCCCGTATGTATCTGGCTGTGACATTTAATATTATTTGTGAAAATAAATGAACATGATGAATTTTTATCAATATTGCTTTATACATATTTTAGAGTTGTCTGATTTGAGGGCCTTTTATGCTCTACGATATCAACTCGACGTGACGAAGCATAAATCCATCGTATGAAATTTGTTCAAGAAATTTGAAAATTGTATGGACTGGAAAATAAAATGGCAGTAGATAATGTGATAATGATAAAGTTTAATCACCTTCGTCTTAAAGCTATATCTATACAAAAAAATATAACTTACATTTAGTCAGATATTTAGTGAACATCATTATAAATCATCTCACAACCGCTGCAACACCTCCAACATAGAATTCATACCCAACCATAGAATATTATCAACTTTTCAACATCAATGCAGTTATTACATAAATCCATCATTTTCAACAGCAATACAATGTTATAACAAATGATAGCGTATAAGGAAAGATCCAACTTTTTTTCACCAAATATAGTTTTTTTTTGTCAAATATGTATAACTCTTCTCCTGTTTTGCGAGTTACCTACGTGAGCTTGCCATTCGTCCTACATTAGGCGACTAAACATTTCATTACGAGCTAAACGTTTACTAGAAACATCACATTTATTAATAACTACCATCAATTTTGCGCCGGATAGTATATTCTTGTAACATCTATTGATCAATTTTATTTGGACAAAGTCTTTTAGTTTTAATACTGGTGAGTTGTTAGTCAACCATCGCCTTTGGGGTATTAGGAACTTTTTAAATCAACCGAGCCACAGTTTGACAAGAGCCATCATTTTTGTCGATTTTTGTAGATTAAACCAAATATTATGGGATTAATTTATTTATTTTATTTCGTCTCTTTTTATCCAGGTTTTAGTACAAGTAAAAATAATTTCAAGATTACAAATACTAGCGAAATATATTAGATTGTCTCATATTTACTTAATAAAAAGCTACAGTATTCATTCATTAAAACAAGTTTTACTTTATAAGTTTCGATGATATAGATTTTTTTTAAATTAGTTCGTCGTTATTATACGGGATTTCATCGTCAACAGAACATCGTCAAAATGATGGCTCTTGTCACACTGTGCGAGCCACGCTAATTCAGCAGCATACGGATTGATTTCAGTTCTCAATACGGCCCCAGGCTGGCGATTGAGCTTAAAGTATGTGTAAGGTACAAAAATAAACTGGCCCTTCTGAGGATGTTAGCAGCCACTATAATCGCATGCATAGGCCACACTAATCAGTATCCCAACCGTAAAAGATGAAATATCTATAAATATTATTATGAATACAAATAACTCTATCGAGTACTCGTAGCATGTCACATACATTTATTATTTACAACTAAAAATAACGTTGAATAATGAAATAAAAAACATTTTCTAAAATAATTCAAGATTACTAATTTTTGCACATTCAAATGCATATTTAAAGCACCAACATATGTACGGAAACACTTATAGCATTCACACATATGCGTTATATGTCAATTAATGATACATGCCCGTGCGACGTCTACAACATAGTAACAAGGTGACTCAAATCTTTTGAAAGTCATAATGCTACGACTTTTAGTACTGGAGTGTACAAAGTTCTTGCTTTAAAGAGAGATTTGGTAAATGTTACATCATCTACGCGTAACAGTCTAAATATTATATTAATTCACTATTGACATCAAGTTACTCGACAAAAGAATTATCCTAATTAGCTGAACGCCTTAACTAGACACGTTAATAATATTACGATTACGTAATAATAAAGAGGCGGCCTCATTTTCTTTACCTAACGTCTGTAACACTCATCTGACGAATGTTCCTTATAAGCTACGACGCGCGCATGTTGTGCACTTCTCCTGCCTGTGGCGGCTTCAGCGCCGAGGATCACGAGGTTTTCCATAAAACAGTTGACTCACTTCATTTTTGGTTTATCCTAATAACGCCGTTTAAACTCTATTTACTTCTCTTCAATGCCGTCTAAACATTGAAGAAATATAAACAGTAACATTAAAGCTAAGCAAGTCATCTATTTTGTTTATCCTTGTTGCAGGCAAGCAAACTTCGCCATTTAGAAACCTGTATAAAACAGATCTGTAGTGCACGAATGTCAGCGTTCGCGTTCTTAAGGACATCTGTCCAGTCTCGTAAGAGAGACCCCGACTCGCGGAACGTGGTCACCAACATACCGCCTCATTCGTTATTTATTTGGATCGCTTATATGCAAAAGGAATTACTGAAGCATAGAAGTAAATATTAATCAGCCTCGCTATATCTTTACGACAGTCGACGTATGGTAGGACTTTAATTGTTATGACACTTATGACATTATGAAACCCTGTCATAATGACAGCGTTAATCATTAATTTTAGATGTCTTTAATGTGGTTTGACGCTGTCATTATGACAGGGTTCCATAGTGGCATAAAAACAGTCTTTGACAGTACGGTCCGGAAGAGCCGCGAAGCGGTATTCACGCATATCGTGTCGTAACGACTACAGCTTCTATTAAACTAATAAACTGCCATAGATTAGATTCACGGGACCGAAGGTAATCCTTACTATACAACGAAAACATCTAGCGGACGATACGGCGAACCAATCGGTCGCTTTTGAACGATAACTCTAATTTGAACCGTAATTTAACAAAAAGTGGACCAGCCAACGCGGAAATAAATTTCGGTATCGCCATCTGTCGCACCCCGTATACGAGACCGAGGAGAATGCTACGCTACGTATTCTGCGGCGTCGGCCTCGACGGCGAGCGGGAGTTAGATGAGCGAGTTGGTGTCGATGGGCGGCGCGTGGCTGCGCAGCGCGTCGCGGATGTAGCCGCCGATGGAGCCGTCGGCCACGAGGTGGAAGAAGTAGAGGTGCTCGAAGCCCTTCAGCGAGATGGAGCGCAGCGCCGGCAGCCGCAGCAGCAGCGACGCGAACCGGCCCTCCTCCGCGCCGCGCGCGCGCCGGCAGTACTCGTCCAGGCACGTGAACAGCTGCCGGAAACACGCCGACCACATCAAATAAACTAATTTAATATTCGCTTTTCATAAACGAACACGCGATTAGTCTCGTTTTCCTAGGATTTAACTAAATTAATAAAAAATACAGTTTCTCCGCAGCCATATATTTTTTAATTTGTGACAAATGATCTCAACTCATCGGAATCTTTACAAATATATTTGTATCGTTTCGTTATAAGTGTTTGGGAAACTCTTATTTATTTAGCCCTGCGAACGCGTTTCATAAACGTATGAGTAGTTAAAATTTCAACACTTACAAAGTACGTTTAATCAAACTCAAATGAAATTGAATTTGCGAGAAATGTTTTTGATCTTTTAGTATCTAAAGAGAGTAAATGTCTAGATACCCGGTAGCCACCTTAAGAGCCAGTGCCAAATCCTACTTGGTTTATTTGTCATTCAATATTTTTTTCTGTATCAGGTTTCAATATCAAAACTGACTTGTTTCTGACACTTTAAAATAAATAAAATCCAATATATTTACTTTTTCTCGCAGACCTCCAACATCCTCCCGCTTTGTCAATCCTTTGACATCTGAAATATGTAAAAAAAAACAACTTAATAGTATCTTAACACGACAGTCTATGTAATATGAATATGCTTTTGTGCAAAATGTTTCCATTCTCCGCCATGATATATAAAATAATGAAAACCTTGAAAAAGAAAGCACGGTTTATCTTTACAGGTAAGTTTTCCAAAACTGCCATAAAACCATCAAAAATTACCCATCTAATACACTGGCTTCATTACGATGTTTTCTTTCTCGGTAAGGGCAACAAGTAATATTCTTAAGTTAAAAAAGATAACCGGCCAAGTGCGAGTCAGACTCGCACACGAAGGGTTTCGTACCGTTATCTATTATTATTATTACGCAGTATTTTAAAATTGAAAAATAAAAGTCTGGTGTATGGGAGGCCCCGTTAATTTATTTTATTTTAATTACATTATTTATTTTTGAAATACAACCAAGTATTCTGCTAATATTTCAAGCGTCCTCGTGTTGTCCATCTATTATTAAAATCGAGCAGAAAACGGCAAAAAAGCACCTTGTGCGAGGAGCCCCACTTAAATATTTATTTTATTCTGTTTTTAGTATTTGTTATTATAGCAACAGAAATACATCATCAGTGAAAATTTCAACTGTCTAATGAGATACAGCTATGTGATAGACAGACAGACAGACCAGGCAGGCAGACAAACAGCGGAGTTTTAATAATAGTAGGTCCCATTTTTACGTACGTTAAGGGTACGGAACTTTAAAAATCATAGATGCATGGCAAGTATGGCAACCGATGGAGTTAGAACTCAAGACCACGAAGAGCGACTTATGTTTGCATATAAAGCTGGGTACGAATTAGAGCAACCTCGGGTTGAGGCACGCACTGCTCACCGATTTTGCTCAAATTGGTACGCGCTGTGCGCGAGCAGCGAGCGAGTAGCGCGCGGCGAGCCGTTGAGAGTCGGTCTTTTGACCGCGCTCAAAGGCGCCTCGGTATTCACGCCTCGCGTAATTTGGACGTTTATCCGAGCGTGCCGCGGGCAGAACGACAAGTTCTAACTTGTATGTGGTCGAAGCGCATACAAATTTGATAAAGTTGCTGAGCCTCCCGCCACCGAGACGATTTCTTTTTCTTTTTGTTAATAATTCGGTGAATTATGATAAACGCAGCCGCGGCTGTCATCGTGTCCGACGCCATTTTGAGGTGACGGCTCGCGTCAAGCACGCTGCCTCACCCGAAATGTTTATGTGCAACAATTTGGCTCGCGAGCAGCTCGCCGCGCAGGGCGAGCATGCCTCAGGCTGAGCCGTTCAGATTCGTACCCAGCTTAAGGTGGTTAATGTTCAGTGTACTGACCCGGGTTGAGCAGCACGATGGCCTTGAGCGCGACGTACTCGGCCTGGTCGATGCGCAGCGTGCGCATGCGCAGGCTCAGCTCCGAGAGCACGCGGTCGAAGATCGTCCCCACGCCCGCCTGCATCGCCGAGTTGCGGTGCAGCGTCATGCCTGGAACGATTATTTATATATTTGAATTTGTGTCCTCCTTCTTGGATTTCCATAGTGATGTTCTAACACCTATAGTAGGTACTTTGTTGCCGAAGGTGGAAAGTACGCGATTTATGGACGGGTCATAAGAGGCAGACCTAGTACTTTTGTTTTTTTTTTAATTAATTATTATGAAATAGGCCAGGAATATTTTTATTTTGTATACAACGGCCTGTCCAAAAAGTGATGTTTTCGGAACCCAAAACCGATTTTTTACTTTCGATTGCTCGAAATCAAAGTCCGAGTGATAGAAAACATTAACATACAAAAATATGTCACGATTATATTAGCATGAACTCATTATCCCGTATTTTTAAAAGCCTTTTCTCGATAGCTAGTGATTGAATTAATATATCACGTGTTTCGTTGTACGCAGAAAATCGACGAATACCTACCGGTTTTTTTTAAATCATGCTTTGAATATAAATAATTATACTAATTAGAAGTTGTAATTATGGCATTATGTGCACTTTTAGTGTTTTCCATACTGTTTACCAAAAACTTTTACTAAGTAAACTTTTTTTTGGGAACTAAAAAATGATTACTCCGCCTAGGTTCTTTGTAGGTATTTGAAGTTTGCCTGCAAATTAAACATAATATTCAATACATTTCTAATGATAGAATTAAATACAATTAATAGTGTAACGTTATAAAATTTCTATCGCTCGTATTACAAAAATATGATTTCACCGTTTCTGCTCACTTTCGAGTGAAACTTTCAAGCGCTCGAAAGTAAACAATTGCCCCCCAGATCAATAATGTAAATATATTCAAAATGTGTGATGAGGGATTTCTTCCAGTTAACCCGACCATGATTGAGGAAACTGTTCGGTGGATTGACGGAACTGTACAAATGTCTATGAGTCACAGATTCCACTTACCATCAGTTGGCCTGAGTGCTCGTGTGCGAAGGCAAGGAGAAGTCCTTATCATAAAAAAGCCTGCACGAGATCCTACCATCGCTAAAGTATGTCAGGCAATTATGAAATAATCACTTTAACTACTAAATGCAACTAATATATTATGACAGTTTTCGTTTTAGTTACTACTGGACAGTTTTCCAACTACAACAAAATCTATGAATCGCGCGTCAAGGCACTTAGTGTAAAATACCTGTGTTGATGATACCTTAGGAGGATGTATTGAGCTATAAATAGCGCGAACGTACCAGGCATCAGACACATGAGTTGCGGCTGCGTGGTGCTCCGCGTGCCGTCCCCGTTCTCCCGCTCGTCTTCCAAATACTGAAACATTTCAATTAAATCATTATTAACGAGGATTTGCGTCGCCGCAAACAAACATAAAACGCTATTTGGAAAGAAAACAACTTTAAAAGCCTCGAAAGATAAACACGCTCTTGTTTATTTTTTTGCAAAGAATTTCGCCGACGCAAAAAGTGCTGCGCTACATTTCGTCCTTGAGACAAAGGCACTTTTTGGCGCAGTGCGCTCACGCTCGGGAATAGCTTAAGGACTGGTTCACAACTGTGTGCCTTTTAAAATATTTGTATTCTATTGAAGCCGTATGAATGCTGTTCACATTTACAACACAATTTATTCAAAATTTTAATGTGACTACACCTAAGTAATGTTAATGGTTTTATTTACTTTACGACTTTAACCGTGATTGACTAACTTTAACTCTAGCACTAATACTTAAATTAACTATATATAACAGATTATGTAATTGATTGTTATGAGGGCCGGACGTATTATTTTTTACGTACGTAAAGCCACTATAGAACACAGTTGCAGTAAATCGATGATTATTTCCACGTAAACTTTATATCTGTTTGTTGCGGACGTACCTCCATGGAGCGCCAGGCGATGGCGAAGAGTAGCAGCTCGTTCCAGGAGGCCTTGATGAGCGTCACCTGGTCGTCCAACGTCAGCTGCGAAAAATGCGGGATGTCGCGCGCCCACACAACCAACGCCGCTATCTGTTTGTTGCCTGTAATACAAGCGCAGCTTTATAAAAAAACTTTCGGTAAAAAAAGGAAAGGAACTACAAACAGCATTCTCGAACTTTGTCCTAATGACGCTTTATTCAAAAACTTTGAATTGTGGCATTTATTGCCATTTCTTTTGAGCTGCAAATCTGCCATTAAGAGTATTATGTTACAAATGGAAAATTGCCAAATACCTTTTTACTTCATTATATATTTATATTATAACGTACTACTACATACACGTCTAAATTAAGAAAAGAATGGTTATAATATATTCCTGTGCTTAGCGTGATTATTAAACAATCAAATCAATCAATCAAAAAAAATTGCTTGAAAAAGTGTTGGTAAATGGAACCAGTTCTAGAATTCTATCGCATGTTATATTAGTTAGGTTAAATAGAGAAGTGTCGTGCCCTTTTAACTTTCATGGTCATTGCTAGGAGTCTCGAAATGTCGAGATTATGTTTTCGATTACTACACGCGATAGAACTCGTTTTGTGTTCCTTTTTCTCCTTTTACTCCCATATAACTGATGCTGTTTAAATTAATGTTCCTAGCTCCAGTGGTTCGGGGTTTGCGTTGATATCATAACAGTCAGTTTCTTTGTTTATATGTATACACAGCGCATTCCTTGTTTTGACAGACTAAGTACGTAATACAATGTCACACCCATCAATTTTAATTGTAGTCTACATTGGCGGTATACATACAAATTTACGATAATTTAATTTAGAAATTCACACTTTGAGACCCACCTTTCAGGTGTGTCTCTGTTTAAAAGTTAAAAGTCCCAAGTGTCTCTTAAAATAGAAAACCAAACTGTATGTTCATTAGCAAAGTGCAAGCCTGTGGCAAATAATACTTTTGTAAATTAACAGCATAGTTTCTTATACCTATTAAACTAATAAACAGAAACTTAACTCGCCTACCTATTTATTCTGTCATGCCTTCCTTTTAAATACTTTTTTTGCAAGATATGCGGTTTTATCTCTAATTACGTAAAGATACGAGAGGCTCCCGTTTAAGTTGAGCAAAATTAAATCACTCTCTTCTCGCACAATCACAACCGATGCAATCCATTAAGGAAATTTTGACATAGCTAATTTATAACCATCTCGTTAATTTATGGGCAAACCACTAGGCATCTGATGCTGCCTGCCCCGTCCCTATCGGTACTTAAAACTTAAATTCAAAGAATCCTGAATACTAAAACATTATTCAGAATAACAAACACCGACATTCAACTTCTCCGTTGCTTTTTGACAAAGATAAGGAAAAAACCCTTGAATATATCGCATTTTTTGCCATCGATGAATTGATCTACATTTTTTGTCCGCATTCCCACTTTTTTGTCTAGTTGTGCGAAATGTTTTATAAATATTTATGATGTCTCACATACCGACTAATTATTGATTGCAACATTAGTAGTTAATAAACGATAAAGATGTTTGATATACTAAGACGAAAATACCAATAGCAAATCGAGAATTACGTCACTAGTTTTGTTTTCATCCTCTACAATGGTTTGGTCATTGACGAATTACGCTGTAAGCGAAAAATAATCATGTCTTTATTCGACGAAACGAACTGTTTTTTAGAGACATGACATGTTTTTAATTTTAAATTTAATTTTCTCGCAGTGAAGTAAAAATTGGAATGTGCAACTCGTGTCATAATAGCTCATTGACTGGGGTAGATAATTAAGGTAAAGTGGTGGGTAAATGGCCATCCAGAACTTACCTATCTGGCAGAGGGAGGAGACGGGCGCGCGGTACCGCGCCGGCACGTTGCTGTCGGGCCCCACGCGCAGGAACTGGAACTCCTCGCTGGGGTCCGCCACCAGCGACTCCATCTCCAGCAGCCGCTCGATCGAAAGCTCCTGAACAATATACAGTTTCAACAGGGTCATAATTATTGTTTTTTTGCGAATTATCACTAAAATTTTACATAAGTCACGAGAATTGTTTTACCAACCTCGCTTCGTGTACCTATAGGACATTTTAAAACAAATTATTTGGAACACATCGGAGATTATTAAATAACTACTTAAAATTCTTTTAAGAAAAATTCCAATGAGGAAAATCACTTTAATTAATGTAAGAAAATTTAAAACTTCAGCTTTCAATCTTAATAGAAAATTAACAAAATTATCGGTAATCGTTTATAGTGGGAGTTTAAAATAAGACCTTTAATGACAAGTAAATAATTTACAGTGTTTTATGGTTCGATTCAGCTGTTAGCCAACGTTATAGCTGATTATCCTGCACAAATGAATCCTCAACGTAGCTAGGTCCTTAAGTAAAAAAAGAACTTCCGAATTATATTTTGAATCATAACCAGCACCAGTATATCGTATTTCGAATGTAGATAAATGTTTTAATAAACAAAAAACCGCCTTCAAAAACGCATAAAATAACTTTAAAATTGTGGGCACCTGATAGGTTAGTCCAACTGAAGTCAGCTTTTTGGCTGGAAATATTGTGGTCGCCGACTTCAGTTGGACTAACCTATTAATTAGGTGCCTACAATTTTAAAAGAATTTATTTTATGTGTTTTTGAAGGCGGTTTTTTGTTTTTCAAAAAAAATGTTTTATTTTATACTTTTTAGTGATCATAATACTCTGTTACGTAGTCCCACTTCTTAGTTGATATGAAAATTTAAGTTATTTCAAGCGCGTCGCAAGCAACGCCGCGGGAAATTTGTAGTCCTATTTCAACATGTCATTTTCTTCGTTGTAGTCGCTCAACTATCTTAGTCGAGATATCTTATCGCCACTCTTAAAATAGGTACCTTTGAGGAGTTCTGGTAGTCATTTGTGGTCTTCATCATCAGTTCCACTGCACCAAGTTATACTTTCTGAATGAAAATGCTAGTGTTGTTACTAAAAATACTAATTTCGCTATATGTTTGCCTACAATATTTAAGAACTTCCCTCAATTCCTCACTGATTCCCTCATCAGATTTAGATATGGTGACAATGGGACCACCTCGGAAGTATCAAACCAAAAAACCAAAACCAAAAAAACCAAAAAATAATTTTCAGAATCGGTGCACAATTGACCTCCACCGTTTACCTAAAACGGTGGTCATACATATAAAAAAAACGCGCCCACTTGAGAACCTCCTCCGTTTTTTTTCGTTGGTTAAAAACACCTGTATATCGTATTTGTATCAATGTATCGTAATGAGAAAACGAGTCAGTACTTATGCAATTTGTACAAACTTTCAAAACTGAGTTTATTTTATGAAACGTATAGGTATACGTAGCTTATTACTGTGACGAAATAAATCAAGTGTAAGTTAACGATGTATAAAAATCATAGCGTTAACAAGCAGAAGTACTTAAATAAAAGTTTGTGTAAAAGAAATTCCAACGTTGCTTATTTAAATTGGAAAAATTCAATTTCAGTGATCTAAAAAAAGTACTGTAATAAAAAGGAGCTTACAAATGCTGAGTTAGGGCTCCAGGCGAGGCGGAGGTGACGTCGGGATACGGCGATATTAAACGCCCGACCGCTTGCGGCTGCTTTATGTTATTATAACTCAGAAGCTCAGTATTACAAGAAAACAATTACCCAAGACGTAACTATTGACGACACGGTGGCCTAGTTGGAAGTGACCCCGCCTCCGAAGCCAGCGGTCCTGGGTTCAAATGCCGGTAAGGGCAGATATTTGTGTGATGAGCGCGAATATTTGCTCCTGAGTCTTGGATGTTTTCTATGTAGGTATGTAGTTCTCTATATAAGTACTAGCGACCCGCCAGCGGCTTCGCCCGCTGCAATATTTTTTTGCACTTAGGGGTATGAAAAATAGATGTTGGCCGATTCTCAGACCTACCCGATATACACACAATTTTTTATTAAAATCGGTCCAGCCGTTTCAGAGGAGTTCAATAACGTACACCGTGACACGTGAATTTTATATAATAATATTAGAAGATGTTTAGCGATGTCTAGTACCCATAGTACAAGCCTAGAGCTTAGTTTGGGACTAGGTCAATTCGTGTGAGATTGTCCCCTGATATTTATTTATTTATTTATTTACTGCGCCCGTGTGGTTGCCGGGTTAGAATAGTGCCACTCCATGTCTTCCCGTGGATTTCGTAGGAGGTGACTAAGGAAATGAGGGCTTGTAGTACTGTTAGGCGATGGGCTTGCAACCTGTCACTAATACACTGGTAAACATCTTAGCCTTTTTGTGCAAAATGTGGTTACAGAATTGCCAACAACTCTTGTTGTAGTTGTTGGTATTTCTGCAGCTCTGCCTACCCCACTCTGGGAATGAAGGCGTGATAATATGTATGTATGTATGTATTTATTTACTAGTGTGACGCCTTTGTGCATTTTTATTGTACGCAGAATGTCTTTTAAATAACTCGCAAATTAAAGCGAAAGGTGATGGCGTTAGACGATGGTCAAACTGTTGTACTATCAACAAGTATGTAACGTACGTAGTTTTTTGGCGTAATTTAAACCATACGAAAACATGTTCTTGTTGTTGTATTTAGCTTTAAATAAAACAGAGCAGTTACAAGTCTTGAGAAACTTCATTAAATTCTTAATTTGTTGCAGACTTCTAATTGATAGATCTAATGTGAAAGTGCAGAATCAAACTAATAACTGCATTTTATAGCTTGGCATCAATTGCTGTCTTACGCCAGCTTTATATGCCAGAATAAGGTGACTATAGATAAGGAGCTGGCTTTGAATTGGCGATAAAAGTTGCGTAAAACACTCGGTCGCGTTCACATTAAGGCATGATTCTGATGCTGGCGACCACAAACGACTTCGAAGACACACGATCCACGGTTTAGTATTCATGAATTAAATAGATCGCTGACTAACCCAAACGAGCGCGACGTCGACGTCAGACGTCCTTGCATTGGTCAGTGCGCCAACATCGGAATCGTACCTTAATGCTTACAGTTACCAGCGTCCGGAAGACTGAGCAACAGATTTTACATGGTGTCTCATTTAAATCGGTCAGTATGGGAAATTCTGAAACTATAAGACATACGAAGATCTGTTCTTAGGAACCATGGCATCGATTTAAATAAGAAGAAAAACTACATTTATACATATAAAAAAAACTTCGAAAAAGAAACTTACACTATTTCTATTTAGATATCGATTGTGTAGGTCTTAAGCAGTAAATGGCTCTATGAAACATGATGTCTAAAATGAATAAAATGCAATTTATAAGACTGCAGTTAAGGTACTTTTCTACCGCCGAGGCGAGAAGATGCAACGCGAGAATTTGAATTTATATTAAAAAATCAATTCCCTCCTCGCGCCTTTTTGGTGGAGATGAACGGGGATTGAAACATGTCTTGGTGCAATATCCAACCGTATCGCAGCATACATAGTGTTTAATAATCTCTGTATCGCAAGCACTATCCTTACGATGGCTCGCGTCGCATCGTTTACGGCATTAATTACTCTGCAATTATTTGCATAAACTTTATGTAAATGATTGCAGGGCGCTCCTCAGTCAATTCATCTTCGTATAAAAATTATAGCATAATTATTAATAATTTATCAGACAGTGCCGTCACAAATAACAAGGCATATTGAGAGTACTTACATCGCTGACCTGCACCGAGCTACTGGGGTGCGCGTCTTCGGCGCCGCGCGCGGCGCGCTGTCGCTCCTCCTGGACTGCCTCGCGTTTCATCCCGCACGCCAGACACTTCTGGTAGCGGCAGTACTGGCACCGGTTCCGCTGCCGCTTGTCGATGATGCAGTTCCGCTCCTCGCGGCACGCGTATGTCAGGTCTTTCCGCACGGTCCGCTTGAAGAAGCCTTTGCATCCTTCGCAACTGGAAAGATAGTATTGAATAAGGAATTTGTGTATTGTTGTTTTAGGTGCTGATTGGTATTTGCTGTCCTGATGTTTACAATGTTGTATGGTTAGTCAACCACTTCATTTTTTCATTTGGTTGCCGGGTTAGAATAATGCCACTCCATGTCTTCCCGTGGATGTCGTAAGAGGCGACTAAGGGAATAAGTGCTTGTAGTACTTGTTAGGCGATGGGCTTGCAACCTGTCACTAATTCACTAGTAAACATCTTGGCATTGTTATGCAAAATGTGGTTATAGAATTTTTTAAGTCTTTTTAGAGTTGTTAGTATTCCTGTACCTCTGCCTACCCCATTCTGGGAATGAAGGCGTGATGAGAACTATCTCGTAAATTTACGCTTTTTTAATTTTGATTCAATGTTTTTTTTCTTATTCAAGGTCTCCACATTTACAAATTAAGCTAAAAATAATCATTGAAATACATATAGGATGACCTATTGTAATATTTCGAAAATTTGAATTGCAACTTTTAACTTCCCATATTAGTAGGTATTGTTCTTTGAAATTTTTATTATGGTATGAAATATATTTTGGGAAAAGTTTCTTTTTGAACCCTAGCCTCAGTTGTTTTACAGATTTTATTCATTTGGCGATTACTTTAGATTAATCCAAAAAAAAATGAAAGTTGCTTTCCATTTTTTTTATTTTAAAAGCTTACGAAACTTTTTCTATAAACCCATTATCCATCACATAGATGAGACTAAATAGGTTTTGAAGCAATTCAGGGTCTAAAGATGATTAATTGAATCGTGCCTACAAAAAAGAAGACTTGCGAAAGCATATTGCGTAAACCGCGCTTGCTGAATTCAGTACAAAAAAAAGTACCTCAAAAACCTTTTAATAAATAAGCATCTGCTTCTGGGATTGATTGCGTAGGTACGTTGCATCTGTCACGTAACCGCTCCCAAAGCTCTCCGGAAAAACCCATCTTATCCGTAATTGGTCGAGATGAAAAGTAAGAATGAAATAATTGAGCAACAATGCAAAACGAAACATTTTTTAGTGCCGTGCGTGCTGCGAACTGGATGTAGTTAGGTAGTAATAGGCTGTTATAATATTTGCTGATAGTTTGAATGGAGGAAAACTCATCGCGTCGTTAGTACAGTCAATTCCAAAGCATAATTCGCCCAGACTGGATATCATTAAAGCCACATGTTGCGAGTTTCGCAACGACGTTGATGATTAACAGGAAAACTTTCACTTCTGAGAATTAAAGTGACTTAACTTCTTGACTACACATTATAATAACCATCAGATAATGTAATGCGGTTGTCCTCGAAATGAACCACCATACCTACCACAAATGTATTATTTCTTGAAATTTAAAGAAACGCTCAGTTTCGTGACAGATTTGAACGGGTATTTATGCCCATAAAATGAGCTTTTTATGAGGTAATTAGCACCGTGTAATTAAAAATATTTATGTAAATGTAAATTAATCAAGCACTAGTATTGTATCGTTTAATAGCTAATTCTCTGGGAAATAAACTCTGGTTTCGCAATTTGAAATGAAATTGTCATCCGCCAAACTTCAATAACGATCACCTGCGGGGACTTTAGGTACTTCTTCAAGCACCTAATAGAGATGATTGCACATATTCAACTTTAAATAATATTTAACAGAACCACACGTTTAACGTACATAATCATCTAATACGGGATTCGGTCAAAAGTGTTCATTATCAGCTATGTGCAAAAAATGCAATAAAAATAGACGCAGATACGCTTTATGTGAGAGTGCCAATTTAAAAAAAATACCCGGAGGTGAATCCAGAACCATATTCATATTCATTTATTCATTGCTTTATGTGGTTCTTATATTATAATTTAGGTCCCAACATAAACCCTGCAAGGATATATTATACTACTGATTATTATACAGACTGTCTCATTTAAATCGGTCAGTATGGGAAATTCTGAAACTATAAGACATACCTACAAAGATCTGTTCTTAGGAATCATGTCATGGATTTTAATAAGAACAATATCTTAGTTGTATGAAACATGATGTCTAAAATGAATAAAATGCATTGTTTTCACATACTTTAATTTGATTTATTTTAGTAGAGACAATTTTACATGCCTGAACTTGTTGAATATTGTACGGTGGTCACTTCGAACTAGTTCGAACATCTACTAAAATAAATTAAAGTATGTGAAAACAATGCATTTTATAAATTTTGGACATCATGTTTCATAGAGCCATTTACTGTTGAGGATCCACACAATCGATATCTAAATACAAATAGTGTAAGATTATTTTTTTCAAAACAACCGGGTTCGATTCCCGAGCTGAGTACAGATGCAGTTTTTATTTTTATTAAAATCGATGACATGGTTTCTAAGAACAGATCTTCGTATGTCTTATAGTTTCAGAATTTTCCATACTGACCGATAAAATGAGACACCCTGTATATTATATGTATATACTCTTACTACTTGATGTTGAACATAATTTATTAATTATACTACTGTAATGGTAGGTACATTTATTTAAAAACCCTGCCGATACTACAGAATTGTTAGTATAGTAGAAATTTTATAAAATGTCGGAATCCCTAGTAAATTTCTTAAGTGAATTCCGACCTAATTGCCATCTCATGTAGGTCGGAATTCACTTAAGAAATTTACTAGGGATTCCGACATTTTATAAAATTTCTACTATAAGTAGGTACTAGAGGACACCCTTCGTATGCATATAATGTCAATTTCCGAAAAATCTTGTTTTAGTTTACCCCTAGTTGTTCTGCGGTTTAGGCTTCAGTCAGTCAGTAATGTTTCCTACTCCCGAGGAAAAAATGTAAGGACTAATACTAGAAATCCGAAACCAGGTAGAGTGCGGGGTGGTAGGTAGGGTGTAGACGAAGCTACACCCCCGCATTGTAAAGAAATTTCCAATTATAATCTCAATAACACCCAACAAGTCTCTTCCCCACACGGCATCCTGCCTCGCGTCACAACTAAGTTTTCTCTCATCAATTAGGTACATTTCTCCTCGACTTGTTTACCAAGATATTTGCGAATATAGTCTTCGAGAAATATGAAAAGACCGGGACGTGCGCGACACGAGGAGAATATACATTTGATACTGGTTTCAGATTTATTTACCCATTATCGTTTTAATAATGTATTGATAGATTGTGATGTGAGCCATATTCATAAGTTCATAACGACATTTTTCCCGGCTTCAATATGCTTATTTTAATGCTTGGCTGATTATTCATAAACATATCATTATGAATAATCAGCCAATTAAAGGAATTTTCGAAAAATCAGCCAAGCATAAGAAAGAAATTGCTACTTATAGAAGCTATTTTCAGATCATTGAGCAGTAGGTAACGCGATTATCGGTCCTGTTCACTGTATCGATGGTATTAGTATGCCGATAGAACGTTAAGTCACACCTTATAATGATGTACCTATGTCTACACATGTACCTATTGTAGGCGACAAAATAAGTGTTTGTCAATTTTTAACTGAAAAATTGATTGCATTCTAATTGCATCACTTGTTTTAAAACTCGCTTTGAATGTTATTGTTATTGTGTTGGGAATTATCGCTTGATTTACTACTACGGCTTTTATGATGAAACAGTTTAATTGCTTTAAAAGCATCGTTGAATTATTTTACTGCAAATCTTTAAACGAAGAATTTAAAACAGATCCATCAAAAGTTTACTACCTGCCTTCGCCGACATAAAATATCTCAAGGTGAAAAGAAAATGTCCCATGCAAGGCATTAGGTACAGGCGGGCGGCGCTCGATAGAATTGTAAATTACTTTAATAATGTATAAGTTGGGATTCTATAAAGTAGAACGCGAGTAGTTGTTGTTCGAAACATATGTGTATACCTATTACGTGGCAAACGCTCGCCCGATTGATTCGATTAAGCCGTTAAAGAACAATAACAAGGTGTAAAATCTTTAATTTTGCGCATGCTAACCATAACCATTTTACACGCCAGACCTATAATATTGCAATTTATCTATTTAGGTACAAGTTCACAGCTGTCTGAAGTGCCTGAAGTCTAGACGGTTCAATGGATAGCTCTCTTTACTCTATCTGTTGACTCTATGTTAAAGCCATTATTACCCATACTATCGAGGCATCACTTGAAAAATATAAATAAATATTGGTATCTGAATCATCAATTTGGAAATAAGTAGGTACAATAAAATGATAGAATTCAATTACTAGAAATAGTTTTATGTGAACGCAGTGCAGATAACGCTTTCTATAAAAATAATACGTGTACGCGTACCGAACCTAGTATGGATAAATTGCGATCATGGCGCGTGACAATAGCGAGTATAGCGAGCGCCAGCCGGGATGTTATTTCGATTCTGGCGGTTTTTCTGCGAGTGGAGGCGGCGGTGGGTGATTACTAATTACATGCCCAAGTTTTTTTAGTTCACCTATTTCGCGCTACGAATGCCTATCAGCTTACGGGTTGCGTTTTACTTTAGGTCCATTTTGAAATTTCATACAACTTAACATCACGCCTTCATTCCCAGAGTGGGGTAGGCAGAGCTACAGAAATATGTACCAACAACCAGACTTGTTGACTTATTGTTGTTCATTTTGAAACTCTTGGTGATAAATGCAAAAGCAAGTCTATAATTTAGGTATATCATATACCGTATATTATGTCAGTAGTATGTGTTTTTCTCGGTTTAACTTACAAATTCCTTGTTTGAAAATGCAGACAATTATTAAAGGGACTAGAAAGAGTAAGTTAAATCTTACGGCTCAGTTTCATCGGTCGTTAGCCCGTTTGCTGCCCGCATGCTAGTAGCAATACATTGACGAGTTGGTATTCGCGTTATTGAATCGGGAGCTATTGCAAAGACGCAATGTAACGCTACAAGCATGCGGGATAAATCCTAATGAAACTGCACGGCTAGCAAATCACATGACGGCGCGCGAGTTACGTAGCGCGCGAGGTAGGCAAGCCGTCATTGTCTAATTAGAGCGGTCAGAAAAAGACAGGTAGTCTATCTCGCGAGCGACATAACTCGCGCGCCGTCATGTGCTAGCCGTGCTGAGCCTTCACTTAACTTATTCCAGATTCGCTTTCTGAGGAATAGCGAGGGCGAAGAAACTAAAAATTCTACGCGTAGTTCGAGATACGATAACAATGTAAGATAACTATTAAATAGATAAAAAAAAACAATACCATGGGGACCCCTAATTTCAGTGTTAATAATAATTAAACGGCCCAACTGAATTTTATGAAACCTAGCTAATAACCGTCATCATAAATCTTGCTTATCTTTTTAACCACTTTTGAACCGGATCATCAGTTTAGGATCTACAATGCCACACACAGACACTCGTTTATTCATCGTTTATTTTATTTTATGAGCTACATACAAACAAACCAAGAGTTTTCAGTATAAACGCAGATTATCTTAACTAAGATATTCTGCCAAACGGTCCACCTCGTCCGCGTCGCTGCGTTTTAATGATGCGTCGTTTTCCTTATGTAATGTTTTGTCTAGCTGCTAATGAGTCTCATCAAAGTCTGTGATGTGACATAACTGTCTATGTCATGTTTGTATTTTCACTGTTGGCCTGTTCCTAATGACACATTTAACGATGTCAAAAGCCGTCTTAAAGATTTTTTGAAATCTTGTTGTACGAGTAAGGACCGTATCGTTAATTATGGAAACAAATAAAATGGTGTAATCTGTATAAATACTTTTTATTACAAAAAAAAACTTAAACTACGCGATTCTTAGATCTTCAAAGTGAACCATAAAAACTACTTTTAGTTATTTATTGATCCCCTTTGCCAGTTTTCTCACTTTGCTTTTGATGCTCTTCATTAGCCCTTGGACATCGACTGTTTTGAAAGTTTTGTGTGTACGGATCCAGTCTTTTTTTCATTGGTCCATGTTATCTGTTGGTTTAGCTTGTTTTCGTAGCTTTGCCTTCATCAGAACCCAAAATTTCTCGATGGGCCTGATCTCAGGGCAATTCGGGGGATTTAATGATTTCGCGACCGATTCGACATTATTCTCTCGATACCAGTTCAACACATGGCGAGCATAGTGACACGCAGCTAAATCAGGCCAGAATAATGTACGACTCCTGTGCTTTCGAATGAGTGGTAGTACCCGTTTTTGAAGGCATTCCTTCTTGTACACATCCGAATTTAAGTTTCCCGTTACGAAAAACGGAGACGTTTTCATGCCGCATTAACAAATAGCTTGCCAAACCATCACTTTTTTCCCAAATTTCTCGCAAAAAATGGATTTGTCGTCTTTAGAGACCTTCGTACCTTTTATTACGGTGTAAAACTGCGGTCCGGGTAGGGTTTTATAGTCAAGTTTGACATAGGTTTCATCGTCCATTATAATACATTGTTCATTTTTAGTTAAAATTTGGTCGTACAATTTCCGAGCCCGAGTTTTGACAGAAGACTCCTGGGTTTTGCTGCGTTTAGGCTGTTTTTGCTTTTTATACGTTACAAGCAAGTTACGTTCCTTGGCACGCTGAACCATTGCAATAGAAGTACGACATTTTTTCGCAAAATCCCGAATCGATATCTCTTTTTTTGAGAAAAATATTCGCATATCTTTTTGTCCAAATTAGGACACGAAGGGCCTCGTTTTCTACCTCGGCCAGGTAAATCTTTTAAATTATTATTCATACTAAACCTTTTTATCGTATTGTAAACAGCTTTCAGGCTAACCCCTTCTTCTGAAGCAATCTTTCTCATAGTTATACCTGATTCTTTACAGTATTTGGTCACAATTGAATGTCGTTTTTTTTCTGAGAGACCCTTCATCTTGCAATGTATACGAATTATACAATTTTTTATAGTAAGTTTTAACACTTGACTGTATGCTTAACAGATTGACATATGACAGAAAAGACAAAATATTGTAACTTTTTTTTTAGAGCAATTCAAACTTGTTTCCATAATTAACGATACGGTCCTTATACAAAGTAGATATTTTCTTAATTTCTCATTTTAATCGCGTTCTTTGTGTTCTAATAGTAGTTTATTCACCAAGGGGAGTACGGCAAGGATTACTAATCGAGTGTGCATTTGCGGCTAGACGCAAAGCGGAGGGCCGTAAACCACGAGTTTATACACTACACGAGATACATATATACTGCTTTATACTACACTTAAAAATTAATAAAATACAAAAGTAACAAATTAATTCTTTCGAGGAAGAACGACCGCGCCATCAAAAAATTTTACTTTGAAATCCGTAATTCGAAATTTGTCTATTGCTATCCCTTTTGCTTTCAATGCGTAACTAATTTGCAAAAAGTGACAGGGCGATCCGAATTGCGAATTTCAAAGTATAGGCGCAGTAACAAAAGTATTTTTTTAATCGTGAATTTTAACGCTCCGTACAGTTTGCGTGCCAAAAGACGTTAAAGAAGGTGTATACGCCCCGATTTGCAGGGTCCAACTTGCGTGCGTGTCAATGCGGGTTGATTGACAACTACATCTAGAATTAAAAAAAAACACAAAACTGGGTAATAATGGATTTTCATACCATATTACTGGCCTGATAACAAGGCAGTTATGAAATTCCATTCAATATTACTACCCTGATTTTGGAGAAGGTTTAATGAACGGCTTTCACGCCTTTTATTAGGGTAGTAATTATACACTTACTAACAAAGTGTAGTATAAAGTTTTATTTTCAACTTTTCTAAGAGACCTTTACATTTTTCCTACAGGTAAGTATTAAGACTGAAAATACAGAAAGATCTCACCAAACAATTCATCACTTTTACAAACAATATTTCTGCAAAGGGTTTGGGTTTGCCAATCGGACGGTACTTTAAACAATCAATTCATAATTAAAGAACGACATAAAAATGTCATGAATTAAAAGCAATGAACTGACTTGAAAAAAACAACATTTCCGAATATCGAAGATATGCAAAACATCGGAAGCTTCTTCTTTTGATGAAAGTGGTTAGCAAAATAATATTCAAAAGACACCTGTTCAAATGATTATAATAAGCCCATTCGCATAAGCCTTCCCAAGAATTGGTTTTTCCATAGCTCGGCCAAGCTTACATACGGTATGTTAATTCGATGTTTTTTGTCCATTACATCACTAGGATGTTTATGACATACATTATTGAATTAAGAAACACGCTCACAACCGAAACTCCTACGATCAGAGATTATTTTTAGCAATCAAATGCACATTTGTGTATAAATATAATATAATTATTCACTGTGGGTTTGGACAGATCCCCTAAACACTGTTCTACCCAAATTGTATCGACCTACGAAATGCATAATTGTAACCATCGCATTTCATGTTATCAATTGATAAAAACGCGATAAGTGAAATTGATATTCATGATTATGCGTGAAAACAAAACATCCTTATCTCGAAGTTATAAAGTTTTCTAAAAATGATGCGGCCTAAGTATATATAAAAAAGTATACCACGAGTTTTAAATCTAAAATATTTTTTATTCCGTACCTGTACACTCCATAGTGTTTTCCAGACGCCCTGTCACCACATATTGAGCATAGATGCTTGGACCCGCTCAGGGGGTGATTTGGGGGGTAGTTCTTGAAGGTAGGTGGTGAAGTAGCGTCGTCCCGAAGCCCGTCCAACATGGCCGTGTCTGGCTTCATCTCGGGAGGAGACATGGGCGACATGAACCCAGGATCAAGATTAAGCCCTGAAACAAAAAAAACTTTTACAACATCGTATGGTATTCATTTTTTCGTTCTTATTAGGCTTGAAGTACTGTTAGGCGATGGGCTAGCAACCTGTCACTAGTACACTGGTAAACTTCTTAGCCTACTTGTGCAAAATGTGGTTACAGAATTATCAATAACTTCAATAAGTCTTTTTAAAGAGTTGTTGGTAGGTATTTCTGTAGCTCTGCCTACCCCACTCTGGGAATGAAGGCATGATGTTATGTGTGTGTTTGTGTGTATTCAGTATTTATTTATTTTATAAAAATAATGATACCTACACATCAAATAAAAATAACCTTTTAACTACTTATTTAAAAAAAATATGATAAAAGAAAAGTATAAAGTGAATTTTTGAGTAAGATCATATTTACTCAAAGTACTTTTAGACGCTTTTAATATTTAAGAGAACATTCTCTCAAAGAGGATAGTATTTTGGAACGGATTTATTAGATTTTAAATCTAAAATATTAGAAACATGATCAACATTTTCATATAGGGTTGTACGGTAGAGTTATTTTGAGTTTACCACTGTCAGATGGATTGCCTTCATTTAATTTTTAGTTTTAATATCATACAAATAAAATAAATAGTTATTACTAAATCGGTAGACGTGGGTGAAATTAAAGTTAAAAATGATATGAAAGTAAACTCTCTGTCAATGGTAAGCTTACAGCAATCCTACTGTAGTAGAGTTTAATTATTTAAGTTCTGCTATGTTTATACGTTGTACCTATAGGTTCTGAACCTGTATCTTTTAAGGCGGTTAAGTTGGGAATAGTTTTAAGCAAAGAAACTTTTTTATTTCATTGAAAGTAGCGTAATCAAAGTGGACTATGCAAATTTTACTCGAATTGAAATATAAATAAGAATCGAAACTTTTATACAACTTTAATAATTAAAGGCAGGTTATGATTGTGTCATAATATAAAGGCGAAAGCAGTAGAATAAAATCTAAAATGTAAGTACAACGCAATCACTAAGGAGGCAGCAGAGCAGGTAGGTAGATCATTTATGTGTGCAAAACCAATTCAATTTAGAAAACAAGTAAAAAATGTATCGGCCCCGGCAAAAGAACCGTCAAAACTGGTGGCTGGTTTGAGGGCTACAGAATGGGACACAAAAAGGGAAATAAACACACACCCCTCGTGCCGACGCGCATTAGAAAGGAAACCATAATACAAATAAAGACCTTTTACCATAACGCTTTGTTGTTCGAAAAAAAGGTTTCTAAAACGTATAGGATTACTTGTTACAACCCGTTTTGTCGAAATCCTGTGGCGAAGGTGTAGAATTATTAAAAATACGCTACCTGAAATTATATTTATATATCTTTTAAGCTATTACAATTAAAAGCAGAGAAGATGTATGAGTGTATGGTATGTATGTATGTAAACACTATTATTGCACAAACACAGAAAATAGCAAAATAAGAATAAACAAGCCGGTCAAGTGCGAGTCGGATTCACGCACCGAGGGTATCGTACAAACTTATAAGAATGAAAAATTGTATTGAGGGACAAACTTGACTTTCCCGTTGAAAAACTGTTGCCTTGCCATACATCGTCATAGGTCGCGATCAGTTTACCAACTGCAAATAAGTTTGCAATGCAAAAAAAATATGTGATGCAGCAACAAATTAACGATTTTCAGATATCTTCCTTTATTTGTGCTGAAAGACCTTCTATTTTGACAAATTTTAGGATTGGGAAGGGCCGAAAATTTTTGATTCCCTTGAGATTGTCGAAATAAGCGTTTTTTCGGCATAAACGGCCGTATAATTTTTTCAAGTTAACTTTTAATTTTTCACAGCTTCAAGGGACTGTAGACTTGAATATATATATATAGGTTTAAATTTCTTTACTAAACCTTTACAGACAATGACAGAAATGTATTTTTTTCTTAGGCTGCATCCTTTTTAGGAAACCGTATTGTTTTAATATAACCCTATTGCATTGGTTGACCATAAAACAAGACTAAGACCAACGCAGTATAAAGTAAACTGCGCGATACACGTGTTACACGCGCCCGCACGGGCTAGGGGTGTCCGTGTTCTTAGTCCCGGCTGTATTAAGCGTCTGTGTTACACGAATCCGTGTAACACCCGGCTTTAAGTCCGTGTTTCAGACCGGACGCGGGTCCGGTATCCTTATACCCGAGCGGGCGGGCCTTAAGTAGTAAATCGGGGGTGTGTATAACCCGTCGGGGTCGATTATAGGCCAGCACGGGCTGTTGTTAATATAAGCCACTATTCACAATATATTCGTAACTAAGTACCCACAATCATTCATAGGCTCGTAGCTCTTAAAAACATCATGGCTCAGGCATCGGGACAAACCTCTGTGGTTTATAACTTTTATAAGTGCTATTTAATGAAAAATTAATTGTGTTTAGTTTAAGATAAGTACAAAATTAGGGCCGGGTCAGCGCTACGACGACGGGTAATATACCCCCGTGTAATGGAGTCCCGTTGATCCGTGTCCGGGCTTAAACACTGACTAATTACACACACGGGTACACGGTACACATTCGGAACTGGGAATAAACGCGGGTCCATGTAACAAGCAAACGGATACCTAAACGTCTACTACCACCTAACCACCATGGACAGTAGATTATTAATGCACTAAAGAAACTGTCTTCAAAAAGTAAGAAAAAACTTCTTTTAAAATGATATAGGTCAGTCCAACGAATTCTGCTTTTAATTAAAATATTGTGGGACGCCGAGTTCAGTTGAACTGACCTATTTATAACGTATAATTTTAAAAGAAGTTTTCTCTTAATTTTTGAAGACGGTTTTTAGTTTTTTAAAACATTAATTTTATTTCATACCCTTTAGTGACCATAATAACATTAATATTACTGTTATTTTTTTTGACTTCTCAATTAATAAGCAACAGGCAACGCCACGGGAAAATCATAGTCATTTGTTTAAACCATTTGAATATGCTTCGTCATAGTCAATCAACTATTTTAATCGAGTTATGTTATCGCCACCGTTGATATAGGTACCGTTGAGGAATTCCAGTGGCCATCAGTAGTCTTCATCATGAGTTCTACTTCACCGAATCATACTTTTTGAATGCAAATGCTAGTCTTGTCACTGAATATGCTTAAATCATTCATTATATAATATTCCTATAATATTTGAGGAGTTCCCTCGATTTCTCCAGATCCCACCATCAGATCTTGAAATGCTACTAAATTTGACCAACTAGAAAGTATGCCCATACCTGCACTCAAAATAAAATAAAAAAAATCGGTCCAACAGTCTTTGAGTAATCGGGGATCATACATTATTATAATAATAATATAATTATAATTGTAATATTTATATTTTTGTGCAATAAAGAGTTTATATACATACATATTATTTCTTTACGAAACAGGTACTGAGTAGTAGATAGGTATTGAGTGGCGCGTGCCACACCATAATGGCTTTGTTAGAGCACTATATTAAATTAAGTCGCCTAAGCTTTAATTGGCAATTTTATGTGCGAAATCTTCGAAGAATTCGTTTGAAATTAGACATTAAAATTAAAAGTACCTACAATGATTTCAAAAGGCAGTGAAGTGTTAGCGCTGAAAATAAGTAGCGTTCATGGAAACGTTAATAAAAGGCAGAGGTAGAAATTAATAGAGCGACTCAAATGATTCCGTTTCGTTGAAAATTAGAATATTGCCAACTGTAAGACGCCATCCCACGCCGAGGGGGGGTATAATTTGTTTATTCGCGGTAGGGCGGGCTTGGGGAAACCTTGTGCCAAACGATGTTATGAAAAATAAGAGACACGTTCATAATGTAATATATTTAATGCGATGTACGCACAAAAAAGTGATTTTGATCTTTACTCGCAATTTATTACCAGAGATAGAAGTTTTTGTGGCACGAATAAAATTGACCTAGGGACTTCCGAACGATAATAATTTATTAATAAATTGTACTTTCTTATGACAGGTAATTATGTATTACAATGAGATAACGTATAATATGAACATACAATTTCCATACACCGTAACACAAAACTTGAAAGTGGCATAAGCATAACGATGAAAATAAATGATTATCTACCTATATTATTTTTAAGTTTGAGTCTTTTCCATGCATTTTTTGAAAACTGAGTATGTATTATATTAGAGTATACTACACAATGTCATACAATTTAACTAAATATGCCTTTGTTGCAAGGCACTCTTGGTTTAAGTTTATTTTGTATGGAAATCGATTGAATTGCGTCCAAGGGTAGTGATTAGCATTTTAGTTAATCTCTATTAATCCGGTGAACGTTCCCTATTAAAAGTATTTGAAACAGTTATCGATACATTTAATATCGGAAAGAAGTCCCTAGTCAATTGATATTTTTGCAACAAAAACTTCTATGTCTGTTTATTACGCAAAAAAGCGAAATTAATTCCAGTTTTTAAAAGTTCTTGTTAAGACGAAAATAAACGAATAGTAAAAACCCTTCCCTATTCTTGTATATTTTATTAGGCAAATTATTATATAATTTGATAACTTTTGAAGATAATATATATATAAAATATATATAATACCTGTGTCGTCTTGAATAAAATCATAGTTATGTTTTAAATGAATCATACATACATACATAACATCACGCCTTCATTCCCAGAGTGGGGTAGGCAGAGCTACAGAAATACCAACAACTCTAAAAAGACTTGTTGATAATTCTGTAACCACATTTTGCACAATCAGGCCAAGAAGTTTACTAGTGTATTAGTGACAGGTTGCAAGCCCATCGCCTAACAATACTACAGTAAGCCCTTATTCCCTGAGTCGCCTCTTACGTCATCCACGGGAAGACATGGAGTGGCACTATTCTAACCCGGCAACCACACGGGCTTAAATGAATCAGATAATCCAAAACTCCAATGACATGAAATTGCATTGTAATTGTTTTTTCAAGATACCTACCCACAAAGAGGTCATAAATGTGAAGAGCTAGAATAATTTAACAACATACTTAGTAAAAAAATATGTTTAATTATAACCACATTATAACGATATAGAATTATTTGCAATTGCCTGAATGTAAGTAGGTAGGTAATTGAAATAAAAGGGCGCTCGTCGTAAATTACAAAGACTACAAGCATAACAAACCATGCATGGCCTCTATTCTACTGTGTTATAATAACGATATCGCGTTTGTCGTGTTTTAGAATGGTTTATGTCACAGTCGCCATTATTGTAAATGACATAAGACTTATCAAAACGTTGACCAAACATGATAAGGAAACATGTAAAATACAATATCGTTATTACCGTGTAGAATCCCAGCCCAGGGCTATATACTATATTTCACAAAGAACTAAGAAGCTACGAGGGGCACTGAAATATTCTTCTAAACAGGTGGGTGAGGACCAAAAAGTTGGACCGTAGTTAAGCGTAGTTAACCATAGGTACAAACAACGAAAGCGAAAAAAGTTCCGTTGTGCGACGAAAAGTATCCTTACAATTGTACGGCTAATTTTCATAACCAAAAAGTTTCATAGAAAATTTAATTGCGTGGGTTAGCATGCACAACTACACACACACACACGCACGCACGCACGCACGCACGCACGCACGCACGCACCTACACACACACACACTCACACACACAAGTTTTAATTCATAATATTAGTGTGATATTAAAAGGTTATTTTTTTTTACTGCTAAGTTCATCGTCACTGCTAATCATCTCGCTTTCGGTACTGTACCTGTTATTTATTGTGCTTTCGGTTCGGCTGATGAGTATGACAATAAAATCAGCACTAAAGGGAACATGATTTCATATTCGGTAGGGAAATTGTATTGTGATATTCATGGGGGCAAGAAAGCATTTTGTTAACTGTCACTGGATTTTTTACAATACATGGGTACATGTATTGTAAAAAATCTTAGATCGGTCAATAAACTTGTAAAATAGAAAACTCAATCAAAAATAAAATCCATGTTTTACATTATAAGTTTCGTTAACGAGTGTACGCTCCAAAAACACATTTTGGTAAAATCTAAAATAATATAATTTGTCACGTACTTTATTCAAAACTAATTCATCTGCCAGTTATCTTTTCAAGAGCGAAAACAACTCGAATTAACTTTGTAATGGAGTTTTAGTTCAAAGAGATTTGCACAAACGCAATTACAATTTTCTCTCCCGTGAAGAGATTATTGCGTGTAAATGTTACCTACAACAGTGTTCACGTATCTCGCAATTAGCCGAGTCGAGAACGAGAAACATTCCACCGCCCATTAAACTGTCATTTAATTGCCAATAGCAAAGATACTGTATAGAAAATTATTTTTAGTTTAAGAGTATATTATGTACCTGGCCTAGCCTCTCTGTTTAAAAAAATACGTTTTAAGGATAGGTCCTTCAAGCAATTTAATATAGGTTAGTATCTATTATTAACATTGTGATATGAATTATGAAAATTAATAAAGGGATCTGAAGGACTATCAAAATAGCTAAATTATTCTATGGTAAGTAAGTAAGAGAATACTGTTAATAAATGGAGGTCGTTAACCACTTTAAAATGTGTGTCAATGTCGTAAATCAAACGGTCAAATCTATATGAATCGGCTTTGAAATTTGAATTAAAGTTTATAATTAAGCTCAAATTAAACTTCCATCTATTGGTTTGGCAACGAGTACCTACGTTCAATATTTTCCGACATTCATGTCACGTGGCTTTATTGATTTCTTGAGCTTACCTACCTACCTATTCATTCGGCTTTGTTTGTATTGGCCACACTAGCGTTAACATGTTTTCTTGACAAAGATTTTAGGGACCGAATGATTTAATTTAAAAACAGTATCCGTACTTCGTAAATTATTTACAATAACCATAACAGCATTCAGTGGGTATGTAGTACAACTTTTCTTGTAGTAGATAGCAACGTGTTTATTAGTAAATTTCAGTACCATAAAGATTAAAATTAATATTTTCAGAAATCCACTTATATTTCTCAAAGCTGTTAAAGTTCTAGAATATGCACCTTTCCTAACTACTTAGTCACTGACAGGAAGGTTAGAGCGACTCGAAACCTGGTGGTATAATGAAAACCCATAAAATGAATTAAGTACATTGCATATCAAGCGAGCAGTCGACAGTCGGGAACTGGTGCGTCGTCTGCATAGAGGGCGACGGCAGTTGCTGCAGCATAGCGGTGGGCGCCGGCGACGCCGACTGCGGCTGCGGCGGGCCCGGCGGCGCCGGTCGCGCCCAGTTGATCAGTGCCGTCACCGACATCGTCGGCTTGTCTTTCTTCGCCACACTTGACATGACCACGAACTATCATACTCGCATCACTATCACCGCACTGCACTACCGACACGTTCCAAATAATTCACACATCAACAAACGGCCCCGCGTCGCGCGACGTAAATTTGACTGAGACTCGTGAATTATGTTATGACGTCTAGAATTCCATATACTAATACATGCGAAAGCGAGCGACGATTGAGATATGGGACACGGCGCATCACGGTGCTCGGGGACAAAGCAAAAGTCGTTGTGACATTGTGATAGCGATTGTTATTGCACACTCCGCGCTACGATAACATCGCTGCAGCCGCGTCAACAATGCGCGTTCGTGTTCGTATCGCACGCCATCAATACTCAACCGGTGACTAAGTAAGTAGTGCGCGCTAAAACTCAACAAGCCAAAAACTGACAAAAAATGTACCCGTCAACTTCCGCGCGGTTACCGGCGTGAAGGTCTCACCGGGCCCGCTCAAGGTCCGCATACAATCATACGTGAATAAATCTGATTTAATGTCGGAAAACGAGTTGTATAATCGCATTTTTTACTATTAACCTGCAAATGATACCAAATTAAGCTGGATAATATGAAATATTTTATAGTTATGTGTTTGAATAGGAATCATCTAAATAATTGTAGTTGTTAGCGGTTGGCCTTCGTGAGCGTGGCTGCTGCGTGTTTCTGTAATTAAGTTTTACGTCACTCGTGGCCCGAGCTCCCCGCGTTAGCCTCTATCATACAAACATTTGCGCTATGTCACTCACAGATAGAATCCAATCAAAGTCGATTCATAGCTAGCCATCCCTATTTGTACAAAAACAGGCCATTACGAATTCAAACTAATTCTATAATCGAAGCGCTAGACTGGTGATTCTACATGTCTGGTAGAAAAACAAGACGTCGTATCGTTGAATTGGAGCGCATTAGGTATTATGTTATGTTAGTGTCCACTTATAACATAATAGCAATATATTTTATTTAGAAGTAAAGGGGTCCGTTTTTCTATTGCCATGTTATTAAATAATAATTTCGCTTTAAATTTAAGGAGGAACCCTACGTAGGCCCACAACGAATGCCTTGTTTGCTCTAAGCGACCTTGACGATGCGCATATTATATCCGAATCCACGTGTCCTCAGTTTTTTTGTGTATAGTACCTACATACATCTGGCATCCGGCGAGGAAAAAGGGAGGGTGTCGGTATTATTTAACGCGGGTACAGTTTATAAATAAAATTGAGTCTAAATAAAATAGGTAAGTAAGTTAGGTATCTACTGATAATTATAGTTAAGTATAAATAAATATGAATAAAATTCATTTTTTTATGTCGTTTTCACATTGATCATACCTAGGTGCCTAGTTAAAATCACGGTATCGTCTTGGGTCGTCCCATTCGTTTTTTGTCAAGTTCTTAAATCGCCTCATTCTGATTTCGTCATCCATTCTTCATTCGTCACTTTCGCTGTTAGTCATTGCCATCTTGGGTCATAGTTGTTGTTTGTCTTGTTCTTTCTTATTCAGGTTCATTCGATGTTCGTCTCTTCTTCTTTTGACATGTTCGGTGTTAGTCTTTTATTTTTTAGTCTCGTTCGTTACTCGTCACATTTTATCTCGACACGTTCGTTGTTGGTCCCATTAGCAATAAGTCACTTTCGTTTATATTTCCATTAATTATTCGTCTTATTCGGTTTTCGTCTCAACGCCCGCTTTAGTTATACAACCTCCGCTATTTCGTTACTGGCCACTTAACGATAACAACGACGACATTTATCAGGATTTATCACTTTCATACATTTTCTCGATAGCAAATTTCGACGATTTTCTCGATATCAGAGACTTTTTCCTCAAGGGAAAACTAGATTTTTTTTAACGATATGCATACAGTTTAATATTTAATAGCAATTAGTATACTAAGTAGGTACTACTGGGTAGATACCTAACGAGGTAATTGACGCGTAACTAAATGATGTGGCAAAGATACGTATGTATAGGTATAGCTGCGACCGGTCGACCGACTTTGTGATATTGATAATAGTATTGAAAACTAACTTTTAATAATAATAATAATGGTCGAAGAGCGATACGGGTTTTATGTTTTATCTCAGAAAATTGGAGTTTTCACGAGGAGACAGCAATAAACAAATCCTACGCAGAATGAAAATCACTGTTTCGCAAATAGAGCCGTCGGAACATACCTACCTAATTAACGCTTACGGCTATGGCTATAAGTCTATCCAAGCGCAAATCCTTTCGACGGCGATATTGATACTTGGGCCGGGACATACATTAACCGAACCTGTCAATCAAGCAGGGTATCCTTGGCGACCCCGATTCTATGAAATAGATAGTTCGAGTGAGGGAATTTCTTTACCAGAAAACGTACCTAGTAGGTAAGGTCGGTACGTGGGCGAACATATTACATATCACGTGTTTATTTAGTTTATGTGATTGATCAGTTACTTCAAATACCTCTCTTTTAAGGCCTTATTCTACATTAATGGTTATTAACGCATTAAGCCTTTTCTGTTACTATTTTAGCAAAGGTATCAAAGAAAATTCATTAGTTTTTTTTTTTATTAAAGAATCTAGACTATGAAAATAGACAATAAACACGGTTTTAACGGAGTTTTAGAGGGACCGGGTTCAATGCCTTCCTAAGTCAAGTACCTATCTACTAACCTATAATAAGTAAATAAAAGACACCTGAAATGCAATAGATTAAAAAAGAATCAATTCTATCCCGTTATGCACCTATAATGAGTAATAACTAATGAGAAGCTGCTATTTTGTGTATTAGGGCACAAGCCACAGCTATTATCGCCTTAATGCGGCAAAAGCCTTAGTTGATTGCTTCCACCATCACTTCCACACACGAAACCAAATGTACGTTTATTTAACCCATTATTAGTTATACTGCGTGTATTGATGTGCCTCACAAAGGAAATCGCCGCAGTAATGACTAAGCGACTACCAACGAGTACGTACTATCTACTAAAAAACAAAGAAACCATCAACAAAGTAAATCAAAGAAATCATAACATTTTTACCGATATAAAGGATAACGATTTCAAGATATCTGACGTCACGACATACCTAGGTAGGTACTATTTCAATACCTACTTAGGAAGGTGATATTTACAAATCCGCATATATAGCTCACTAAAGAAGAATATTTGCTACATTTACTTTATAAAACGTGCTCTGAACGACGAGTGATTTACGGCGTGATCACGGAATGTTTCCACTTTCCAACACTTTCGTTGATGCGCGCGAAGTGCATACCTACGTGCATGTGGTGTGGGCACGCCTGCCGCCCCACTCCCACGAGTGCCAGTGCATGGCTGCATACGATCGATCCACGCCGACCTTGACTTGACGCGCGCCCGCCAGTTACCATTAACATTGACAATTGCGTCGTGAGCGCACCGCCTACCGGAGTTTACACGCGGACACTTTCCTTTTCACTTTCAATAAACTATGCTTTATGCCATATTGATACTCAAATGTGGCACCTGTGATGTGATTGGACGTGACATATATGTTTCATGATTAAATGTAGGTCAAATGTTAGGCTAGGTCTGAATTTCTGAAAGATTACATTTGCTTCGGCAGCGGTTCGTCGATTCCGTGTGGTATTTACATGTCCAACATAGTACCTACGTTGAAACAAAGTCAAATCATTCGTCCTAGAGTTGACCTAAGGAGATAGATATTTAGTGATTGGCGCAGCGGCAGCGGTGTGCGCGGGTGCGCGGGTGTGTTCGGTGAGTAAGCCGCGGGGGCGGGCGCCGCGTGCACTCGCGACTCGCCGCGAGATATGGGTAAGCGGAACGCAGGGAATCGCGCCGCGGGCCGGAGGGGGCCCGTGACCTTGGCGATTCACTGACGACTACAGGTGGTTTTTTATTTGCACTCTGTTAATACGAGATCGCAGAGCCATGGCTGATGCCCGCTGCGCCGGACGACTGCGAACCGAGGCGGGGGGAGCGTAACCGGAACTTGCCCCGAAACAATGCTCCTTCGACCAATCACACGTTATCGAATGGAACGCTACATGTTTGATAATTTCGCGGTGACGCAGCAATCTAACCCGCGCAGGTCAAAAAATTGTAAACATTCTTGACCGAACAATTTAAAACAACGATCTATTGTTTGCGCGAGATCGGCATCTCGATCTGTTTGCTCACCTCCCAATCAGTCCCCCATTATTATTTGCATTGCAAAACATTGAAGAGTCGAAAAACAAGAGTCGAGTACCTTTACAATAGGGGTCAATCGCTGGTTAGTATGTTTATATCATGAAGTTTAATTCCTCAGGCAGGTAGGTACTTTAGATGTTGGCACCTACCGCGCAGTGTTAGTACGTTCTGTTTTTGTTTTAACTATAACCTATTTTTCGTCCGGCAATTATGTAACGTTGATCGCGCGCGCTGGCGGAAGGCCTTGGCCGTGACCATGCTGACGAGCAACACCGCGCCGTGACGCCACTCACGCTATGAACGAGCAAGTACACGATTTCCCAGATATCCAAATGACAATGCGATAGCAAAACTTGCAGAACACAAGTGGTTTTGAAAGCAAAAAAAGGCCAAAGACCTATAAATATCAGCCACTCAAAAGTTTGAATATAGTCACATCGGCACGAAATGAAACATCCGAGAAATGTTTAGTGGTGTTTAGCAAGACACATTAAAGAGGAAACGGCATGTCTAGCTAAACTAAATTAGTATGCCAAAAGTGACTTCTCATGAGGGCGGCAATGAATTCTAATAAAGCAGAAGGCCTTGACAATGATACAATCTAATCGTCGTTGAACAACTGCTCTATAAAATTTTAAACAATACGTGAAGATGCCAACACGTAACATAATAATATGATGATATTCTGTGCAACCATGTCATAGTGGGGTTGAATTTTGTGAATCTAGAAACAGAAACAAATGATCCTAACCTTAGCTAATGGTGTTTGTGTTGTGTTTACATATTGTGTTATATTTTGTCCTGTATTGTGAATAATTGTGTTATGTTCACTTGTTAAAAGAATTTGGTGATCAAATTGCAGCCTGAAACCCCAATGGTCATCATAGAGCCTCATAAAAAAACAATACTTAATGAAACAAAAACATTATCTATGAAAACGGCAAAAAAATCATGACTGTTACAACGGGGGGCCCTTAAATATTTGTTATATTTTAATTAAATTATTTATTTTTAAAGTGAATATATTACTAAATATTCTGTGAATATTTCAAGCGTCTACCTATTGCCGTTATCAATATGGAGCAAAACAAGCAAAAAAAAAACACGTTTGTAGTATGGGAGCCCCTTAAATATTTATTTTACTTATTCTGTTTTTTAGTATTTGTTGTAATAGCGGCTACAGAAATTTCAACTGTCTAACTATCACGATTCATGAGATATACCCTGGTGACAAACGGGCAGACAGACGGAAGGACGGACAGCGGAGTCTTAGTAATAGGGTCCCGTTTTCCCTTTAGGTACGGAACCCTAGAAACACGCCTGCCATGGCTTAAAGTGAATTTAAAAAAGCAATAACAAGGATTGCAATCAGTGTCAATATGCCTTTGGCATTGTTAAACAAAAAAGGGAATCAAGATATATCCAAATTTGTATCGCAGGCGGGGGACAGTTTTGTGAAACATCTTAAAAATCCCATGACTGCTATTGCCATCTATTATCGGATAGCGGAACTTTTCAACATAAAGTTTAAATGAGTACGACGTAAACGACTCGAAAGTTGGCTACAAAACTATATAACAGTGTTTATATAGTTTTGTAGCCTACTCTTCAATTCCTAGACGATAATTGAAAAAACATGCACATTCGATCCATTTTTCAATTTTGGCATTCGTTATTTTGGTACCATTGCCACCGCGTTTTTTTTAAGACAAAACCTAGCCTATGCTACTCGCGGTTATTTATTAGATACCCTATACTCCAAGATTTGGTTGTCATTAAGAATTCTTCGTGGAATAAAGAAATTCACAAATATACATCCATGAACCCTGAAAACATTACATTACACTCCTTTTTTGGGCAGTCGTGTAAAAAAGAAACGAGAACTGACTCTAAACGCAACATTGTTTTAAATTCTAGGAAAATTACAATTCAAAGAACTAACAAAGGGAAATGAACCCACGTAGGTAACTAACTATAACGATGTTTTAACCCACCCCAAATAAACTAGTCAAAGTTCGACCCCCAAAACGATCACTGTGTAGATATCTATAGCCATGGTGGTAATGACCCTTACAACCGCCTACTGGACATACATTTTAATACAATGTGCGTAGCATATTTTGTGATATAAGTTGAGATAAGTATCACAAAAAAGAAGTTATAGCACTAGTTATACGGACCTTTTGATTCGAGGCATCATTCGATTGTGAGTATTTTTAAATTAATTGTACAAAATTAAGGAGTAAAATTAAAAAAACAGTACCTAACTTTTCCATGTGAATAACGAAACTAAACCATATACATTTTTGACTAATTTTCGTTACTTACATGTAATAGTTAACATTTCTTAATTTTAGTCCTTAACTAGGTACAGTTAATTTGAAAAGTACCCTTGTAGTGTCCTACTACAATCGATTCATTTCTTTTTACCCGACTACGGCGAAGCAAAGGAAGGGTAATGATTTTGACACCCTATGTATGTTTCTATGTATGTATTTGTTCAATATATATTTCCCGAAGCATATCACGAGTATTATTATAGTATCATTATATTAATTCCTTTTAAAGTTTATCTTTCGAGTTAACAGTAGGTATATCTATTGTTTTCCTTACTCTGTTCTTAAATTTCACTTCAGGATTCAATGTGGACGATTGGATTATTAATAGCCACTTTGATTTAAGCGGCTATATTAATGCCTTTGTTTGTGTTCCAATTCCAACTACTTAACTATTATAATATAACCTTACTGTGGTGTGTACTGTCCAAGTAAAAAAAACGTACTTACAGAAATACGATTAAGTAGTAATTTCCTTTCCAATTCTTTGATCTTCAAAAGTATTTTATAATTTTGTTTAGGTTATGTACCCACTCTAATTTCATTTTTTTTTTTAGGGTTCCGTACCCGAATGGTCTAAACGAAACCCTATTGATTGCTGGCACTTAAGTGTCCGTCTGTCAATCTGTCGTCAGTCACACAGGTTTTACAGCCAAGCGATTGAAGCGAGTGTTCAAAATTCCCCAGTACAAGCATCTTGTGGACCCAAAGCAAAATATTGGAAAACAAGGGAATGAGAGAGAATAAGAAGTCCCCAAAGTCAGCATTTTTACAAACAAATTGATTCGATGAATTTTCAACTTCCCATTGACCTTTGAACTTGAAATTTGGTGATAATCGTTAGTTATCATTACGTATATTTTACTGACAAATACTAATATATTATAATCAGATTTTGGTTCGGAACCCAAAACGTTCGAAGTCCGACACGCACGTGACCGGTTTTTTAGACATCACTAATTAGAAGACGAAACAAGGGTACAGTTAGACAAAATACTTTTTAAAGCTTTCAGTAAGTAAAATTAGACTATAAATTGTCGCTTACGAAAGTAATTAAATATCCATCATTCGCATAGAGCTCGGATCTTTTGTTTGATCTGTTAAGTCGGAAGATAATTATTGCGCAACATTAAGAGGATTGTGAAGCGATGCCTAAATCGCGTAGCTGAAAAAAAAAACCATACAAATAAAGCTTCGGGCGATAACATTTCTCACGCCCTAAATCTAATCACATTTCCACTATTTTTGAATACCTAGGTATGTTGTAGATATTATGGGAAACTTGGTCTGTACGTTTCCGTTTTTATTTTTTCATTTTATTTTCATTCCAATAAATATTTTCTTGGTAAGGAAAACGTAAAGACATAGTTTTTCATAATATCTATAACATGTTCAAAAATCGTAAAACTCGGACAACGTTTAAGGGGAGAAAAACGTTATCGCATTTTGTATGGACTTTTTTTGCTTCACAGTCCTCTTAACAGCGCTTCCCAACTTTAGCAAAGGCTGCAATCCCAAAAACATTCGAAATAACGCCCTACATTTTTTTCTGGGTTGCAAAGATTAAATAGGTACCCTACTAACGGCCGAAACCTATATTCAAACCGCGGATAGATAAGGCTTACTTCGGGTTGATTTGACATTTGCCGATACAAAATGTGTCAAATTTTAATCCGAAGTAAGCCTTACTGCGGATTAAAATTTAACATCTGTCCGCGGTTTAAATATAGGGTTCGGCCGTAAGATGATTTGAGCTTCTGATGTTTAGTACCAATTTCACCATACGATGTTAAATTTAATCAATGTTAATCAACCGTTAGTTCATACATTTTGACAACTGTTAAAGCTCTAAACGTCTGTTAAGTGGTTAACATCGCATGGTGAAATTGGTACTTAGTGTATTTACCTAGCGATAGGATGAAGCGCGTAGATATGTTACGAACGAAACCATCACACACATATCCATATTAATTTTGGTTCGGTGACACGAGCGTGATGCGGGGGATCCATCAGACTTTGTTTTGGCACGGTTCTGGTTGTCTATTACATCACCCTGACGTCAGGCTATCGGAACGAGTCTTCGAACGATCCTCGCAACAACGCGGCGCGATGGAAACCGACCGCCTAGAACGATAGAGCAGAGATAAACGCATTCAAAACACAAGACGTGTCAACACACTTGCAACCTTCCAATGTTCTCTACGACTGATGGCAGATAATGTCATAAAGGAGTACCGATAGCTGATAAAATTCGCAACAGTATGATACTTCGCGAAACGTTTTGATTTAATCACTGTAAAAAAATATAAAAGGATTATATTTATTTATTACCTACCAAGCTCCTGGGAATTACTATTTCCACTATAACGCTATTATTAGGGTAGGTAGGGCAGTGACTTCGCTTAGGACATTACGTATTTACCGATACATTTACAATTGGTGATCGATAACAAGCACTTTATACGAGCGATAGGTAAAAGTATCTTTGATGTTATTTGTAACTCCTGACCTGGCACAGAAGGGAGTTATTGGTTTGAATACTTGGTTTTTATCTTTCGGTTTACCTGTCTATACGTATGTAGCGTCAGGTAGGCGGGTTAATTTCAATAATTCTTAAAACAAAGGTCATATGGATAGTTTCAGCAAATGTTATCAAAAGCGTTCCTTCATGTTTGAGACAATGAATCGAAGTTTCTATCGGTTTAGCCCTTTATTATTTTGGGTAAAACACAAACACAAATTACCCTATACCTATTACCTCATTACTCTATCTCATGGGTAGGTAGGTACGTTCTAGATTTCGCGAAATACTTGTGTCGTGACGTCTATGTTTTTATAATTCATTACCAACATATAATTAGGTATATGTTACTACGTAATTACCTACAAAGTTAAGTAATTTGACAGTTAACCTGAGATGTATGGTATTTAACATAGACCTAGATTGTGAAAGTAACTCTGTTTGTTTGTTAAGCTTTCACGGCTGAACCGCTGGGCCGATTTCAATAACATTCGGTCTGGAGATAGAGTCCCGTGACATAGGGTATTTTCTTCCCGGAAAAAATTACAATATCCGAGGGAATAGCGACCAACTACTTTCACGCGGACAGAGCCGCGTGCAAACGCTTTTATAAAAATACTTTATTGTACTAACTCTGCCTGTCTATCTATCTGTTTGTTATGCTTTCACGGCTAAACCGCTGATCCGATTACGATGAAATAAGATTTGGTCTGCAGATAGCTTAAATCCCGGGGAAGGACATAGAATACTTTTTATCCCGGAAAATAAAACAGTTCCTGATGGAATAGCGGTAAACGTCATCTATGTGGACGGAGTCGCGGGCAACAGCTAGTAATATAATAATTCTTCAAGCATGCACCGTAGGTCAAACTTAGGCGAACATCATTTAACTACCGAAGTAATTAGATGTGTACCTGTTTGTTGGGAATACTGCCCTACACCAATCATTTACTCGCCACGCACCTAAGTATGTAGGTAAGTATATCACAGTCGCAAGCCATAAATATTCAAGTTTGTTTTTACACTCTTAGCTCGGCGTCACAACATCACAACTTTTATGTTTAAGATTATGGTAAAACAACCATACGTATGAAAATGCGTCTAAACCGGTATTTACGAATCATAATTTTGATAGGAACATGATCAAACGCAAATTTCTTAATGTCGGGGTAAGAGACGAGCTCGTCCCGTCGGCTGACATGATGCATCACAATCACGAGTGTGGATGGCGCAAAGGGGGCCGCTGTGACGTCACACGTGTAGGGTTACCATCAAAATGACAGAGTATGATCTGACGTCGTATGCCGGTTGCGGATCGTGCATCGATTTTACAGTGCGTCGCTCGCGACGGCGGGGCGCGCGGCCGGAGCGGGCGGCGGCGCTTGTCTGACTGCGTTCTCCGCGCCGGCCCCGCGCCGCCGCCGTTTGTTTTGCTGTATTTTCGTTGTTAATCATTCTCCTTGACCTTGTGCGACGTCGAGTGGTCCACTGCACACGACTGCGCACCCCTCGCCGCCCGCCCGCCGCAACCTCTTGCAACGCATCACACGTGTTCATCCTTTAACTGCACCCTCCAATGGTGCTTACAGATATCCCCAACACGAGTTTATTGTCAAAGCGTTAGAGTGCATGATCAGATATTTTTGAGTACGCTGATGAATACAGTACAGTCGCCACCAGATATATCGGAGCAAACAAGGTGCTTACAGATATCCTTTTTTTTTTTTTTTTAATTTATTATAAATATAAAAGTGAGGTTATAAAAGTTTGTCCCCTTAAACCACGCAGGGTTTGTGAGGGGGCAGAGCTGCTGGTTTAACTAATCACATAAATTTACGTTGTATAATCATTACTAAAAGCTAAGCTAATTTAATTGTGACATAAAGTAATTCTTAAGCTTAAATTTAAGATTCGTTTCTTTAATTTCGTTTCGTAGCTTTAAGCCTAGGGCGTTAATAAGACGAAGGAACTAGGTAAGCGCTGGTTCTTTGCCCGTAGGAATTATTAGAACTTCCAGTAGTTAGCTTCTTCTGCGTGACCTGGCGAGTAACTATGCGGCTTAAACGTACTTTTTGGTGAGTATTGTCAAAAAATTGTTCCTTTAGTAGGTTGTATTTTATTTTTAAGTGAATAGGGAGGACGTTACAGTATTTGAACAATTTCATATCATCCTTATAATACTTTGCCTTGATTGTAGGATTAACTATTACTTTCAACAAACGCAGTTGGAGGCGGTAAATGTCATCAAGGTAAGACTTATAGGTTCTGCCGTAGCTGGTCAAACCGTATGACATCGCCGCATCCGCAATCGCGTTGTAAAATAACAATCTAACCTTGTAGGGAATTTTATTTTCATCCAAACACGACTCTATTGTAAAAGCGTTAGAGTACATGTTCAAATATTTTGGAGTATGCTGATGAATACAGTACAGTCGCCACCAAATATATCGGAGCGAACAAGGTGCTTACAGATATCCCAACATGAGTCTATTGTCAAAGAGTTAGAGTGCATGTTCAGATACTTTTGAGTATCCTGGTGATACAGATATAAGTATGATGGCGACTGTACAGTCGAAGTCAGATCTAGATATACTTTTTAGTACTTTGTCGCAGTAACGTCATAAACCAAGAGTGGTTTGAATTTAGTACATCAATAGTTGTGACCAGGCCCCTATCCCACAAAACTTTACAAGTGTACAAATCGACAATATCGTCAACTTTTTCTATGGAAAACCTTACAAATTTTGTCAAATTGTACACTTGTAAAGTTTTGTGGGATAGGGGGCAGGTAGGTACACTACTAATTTGTTTAGCTACGACAAATTTAAATTAGGTACCTACCCACCTGGCCTAGCTAAACGACAAGTCTTCAGGAGTACGTTTTTGAAACTTATCTATTAATAAACTTATAACTTGGCAACACATTATTTTGTGGTCTTAGGATTACAGTCTTGATAACTCAAATGTCTATGGATCACAGATTCCACTTACCATCAGGTGGCCTGAGTGCTCATGTGGCTACTCCTTGCAATAAAAAAAGATTGAGTCTAGACACAACCTCCTAGTTAGCTCAGAGATAACTGCTTAGCTCAGCACAGTAGGTAAACCTCCAGGCGTGCATTAACCCCTCGTACCTATGCTTAGGCACGGATCCGTGCGAAATTATTGAATATCCTTTTGTATTATTTAAGCTTAATTTTATGGACTATCTAGATTTTGTAATATAATTTGGTTCTTATTATGCATACTATTATCTATTCTGTGGCATATGTATAATAGAGCATATTAAATACAATGCAATATTTGTGAAAGTACCTACGTAGGCAGGTATTTAATATGGGTCATTATTTGTTTGAAATAATTGGAACATTTGATTATGAACGCTGATTAGGTACCTACCAACATCATTTTAATTAATGAGATTTAAAAAAATAAGTTTTAATACTTAAGTATTTTAAACATCAGGGATGAAATGAAGACAACAGCGATGCAATCTAATGTCACACGTCAGGCCAAGTGCAGAGAGATTTAACTCAATCCTGATTTCGGAGTAGAATCTACATACCTAGTCTGTAAATTAAAATGTCAATCACAATCCAAGCAATTTCCGTTTTAAATAACTCCTAAAGTAATACCAAGCCTATACAGGGTTCTGTACTTTGGGTTGGAACCTTTTCAGTTTCACAATGGCAGTCTGTCGGTCCATCTGTCTTTTTGTCTGAGCCAAAGTCTGCCCCACTATCATTAACTTTATTGTGCTACAAAAGTTTTGTTTAAAGAAATACAATAGGTACCTACACTCTTAATAAGTGGGTTAATACCTTAACCCCTTCTTTAAATATCAATTTTGGAGAAAGGGATTCGTTTTGTGTAAATTACGCAGCAGTACTGTTTACTAACGCCCTCTAGCAAGTTCTGCCTGCACTAATACAGCGCCATCTAGTTGAAAATTAAGGAATTAAATGTTTTTAACTGTTATTGATAACAAGACAGGTATTAACTACCATACTCAGAGGCATTAAAAACAGCTACATCACTTGTTTCTCTTTTAAATTAGTGGTCCTACGAAAAATCGCCACTAAGAACGTCTTAATCGTCATTCATTAACATTTAATCACTACTTAGTACCAATTTCACCAATGTTAAACGACTGTTAGTTCATACATTTTGACAACTGTTAACGCTCTTATCGTCTGTTAAGTGGATAACATCGTGTGGTGAAATTGGTACTTTAACTATTAGTTCGTCTTAATAAGACGTTTATTTTCTTTTTAAGACATGTATGCATTCTAATACATATTTACAATATAAGACCATTTAGGTACTTCGTACGCGGAGGTTTCGTCGCAGTTTTTACTACTTGATTCAGTTAAAAACTGAAAATACATTAAAAAAAAAATGATTAGACTAAATTGATGAGCAAAAAGTATGATAGGTATTCTTCTGTAGGTCTTTTGTAAGTTACGTTAATGAATTCTTACTGAATTAAGTAGACAGAACCCAGAATGATAAAACTAAAATAAGTACATGTATATTAAATTTGTCAATGATTACATACATACATAATAACAGGCCTTCATTCCCACAGTGGGGTAGCCAGAGCTACAGAAATACCAAGAACGCTGAAGACTTGTTCTTAATCCTGTAACCACATATGCACAACCAGGCTAAGATGTTTACCAGTGTATTATTAGTGAGAGGTAGCAAGCCCATCACCTAAGACTACTACAAGCTGTAAATCCCTTTGTCACCTTACACATCCACGGGAAGACAATGATTAAAATGAAAAAATAACAAAAGTAATAATATCCCTGTCTCCAATTAATTTTATCTACCACCATCAGGCCTTAACATAGAAGAATTTGGCCATAGTTGCCATAATTGGCAGGCAGATTGCGAGTCACCATGAAGTTTGACCTACGTGCATAGTGAATTCATTGTCAATAAGTATAATCTTAGAAAGTATAAGAAAGGCACACAAGCAGTTCTAATCTTTGTCTTTCCATAGAATAAAACAATTATTGCCATTGATCTACACACATGGTATCAGGCAACATTCCCTCTTCTGCCGCTGGTACACATATACACCCCAGATGATCCATTTTCCCAGTTTAAATGTAGCTTGAAATTGACGCCTCTCTGCACCATTCCTCTCTGCCATACTAGTTTTTTTATATTCTTTATCTTTCTGCAATTCATCAATTCAATTCAATTCATTGGGTATAATCAAGTGGTTGGTGGTTGTAAATGGTTACATACATACATAAAATCACGCCTTCATTCCCAGAGTGGGGTAGACAGAGCTACAGAAATACCAACAACCCCAAAAAGACTTGTATGAATTCTGTAACCACATTTTGCACAATCAGTCCAAGAAGTTTACTAGTGTATTAGTGACAGGTTGCAAGCCCATCGCCTAACAGTACTACAAGCCTTTAATCCCTTAGTCGCCTCTTACGACATCCACGGGAAGACATGGAGTGGCACTATTGTAAATGGTTAAAAGTTGGTAAATTCTCTGACATGTCACTCCATATGGTTATTGCGGTTACAGCTTTATGTCAAGTTCCATGATGTGAGCCTGCTTCAAACAGACTGTATAGCTGGTTGTGATCTGTTAGACTGTGGGTGTGTGGGTGTGCCATGGTAGATGCTTTAGTGAAACACTTTTTTAACCCCCATACTAAATACAGGGGAGTGTTAAGTTTAATGTGTGTATGTGTGTCTGTGTATCCATTTATCTGTGTGTTTGTGTGATCATAGCTCAAAGTTCTTAGCCAAGTTTCATCAGTTGAGCTATTAAGGAGATATTAGCTATTAAAGTAGGGGGTGGTCATTATATTGAGGGTATTAATCTATTAATTTGGCATCCCCAGGAATTGAACCCCCAGGGCAAGTTCTTCAGCTTGCTCCCCTCTCTAAATCAAAGACTGATTATATCTTTGTAGTGTAACAGAAAGAACATATCTAGCCACCTTGGTAAATTTTTGAGTTATCACAATGCAAAAGTTCGGAACCATGTAATTTCATGTTATTTTTGTGTCCAGGCTTATAAAACTAAAGTAATATTTTAATATTTTAGATATAATATTAATAGATCAATATCTGTAACTTCATTGAGAACTCTAAACTTTGAAATTAAAATCTCATTTACCACAAAAAAATATTCATTGAAGCTTTGTGTAAAAATAACTTTTAATCAGGCTAATTTTACTAAAATGCCGCATATAATTAAAAAAAATTGTTTTAACCATTTGTGATAATAAGTTCATGTGATGTTTATCTATGGGAACTTTTCTTATTAAAAACATGTTGATAAACATTAGGACCATATCATTTGACTCACAAAAGCTTGCTAATCAAATAATTGATGCTTAGTCTTGTTGACCCTCAAAGTTCTGCGGTGTTAGGTTAGTAAAATGTAAAGACAAAATTATCTTGTCCAGACATTTATTATGGCAAGGAGAAGGTACAGAAGCACTCCAGCCACCTGATGGAAAGTGAGATTTGAGACCCATACGCATTTGAACTCTCAAGACTACAATCCAATCAACCCTGAGGAATAACGTGACATGCTTGGATGGCATCCTTAGTGCTGCTGTAGGTTAACCTCTTGAAACCCGTTGTTCCATAGGAGATACATAATCAAGGCAATTTAGTTTTAACTGTATTTTAATGACTATAAAGTTCATTTTATATTGTTTTCAAATTGAAAATTGCAATTAAGAGCAAAAGATATTGAACTTCATCCACTTGCTGGAAGATTCAAAGTCCCATTCACAAAAATCTCCCTGTTTGTAGTATGGTGGGCCTCAAGAAGTTAAAGGTTAAGATAGCGGTAGCAACCTCGATGGACACTCCACATGATACCACCTACCACCACTAAAACACCTGGTGTCATCAACTATACATCAAATAGCAGACATAACCAATGGGTGGAAAATGGGTGCAAATTACATCAAAATCATGTCAAACAATAAAGTCATCATAATAAGTCATGTAATATGGACTACAATTGATTTAAAAAAGAGAACATAGTTGCAAAATGGTTTTATAATTTTATTGTTGTAGTAAATATTCACTTATTTTTCCTATATACATATTTTCAGTCCATTCCTATTATGTTTCACTATCCCGTTATTTAGGAAAAAATTACAACTGGCCAGTACTTTCTTGATTATAATATACTAATTATGTACTATGGAGAATAGAGGTATTATGCATTATGTATAACAAAAACTGCATTTTTATACACAAACATTACTCGAAATTTAACAAGTTTATCCATCTTATGCTTTCATCACTATATTGCATCAATTGTCTGCCATAGATAAGTATGTTCTTTAAACTATTACAATTATTATTCATGATACTCAACCCTTTTCCAGGCCTTGCTAAAGTAAGGATACAAGGAAGAAAAGGAATAGAGCTACAAATTCATAACTTCCCTTTGAATACTGATCCGTGAAGTCATATTTCAGGAAAGTTCAATTAAATTTGTGTCATAAAATGTAGGCAGTTAAGTTGAATTATGAGCGATATGAATGTGGTTGATGAAATGTACTATGCCTGGAAAAGGTTTAGGCTTCAATTGTTTATTTCAACCATTGTCCATTAAAAAAAAAGATTTTATACTAAAGAAATTATTTGTTGTTGTAGCTGTTTTGATGTCTGATTTGTAATTGTATAAAAATATGCCCTCAATCTTTATGACAAATTCAAATTAAATTAGAAGCCAGTGATAAAATATTAAGAGCACTGTTGAAAGATAAAAACGAAGAAGAACAAGCAAGTATGTTTTTTCAGTATTAGTAATAGATAGATTTTTACCATGTGACCTAAAAGAAAGTTAAATAAATAAACTGGCAAATTAAAAAACTCAACATGGTCCTAATTAATCCTAGTGCACGTATAAGCAATAAAAAGAGATAAATGGAGAGAATAACACAATAAGTGACGGAATTGGTTAGGCAAGTATTGTGTTGCAAAGCATTGTTTATTGCACTTTTACGTTTACTCTAATCTATATATCTAATGGTACTTGCCTGGGTCTCTCGAGGACTCCATCTTTCTTCACGCACAAGTAATTTATTTATCGTTTATAATACCACTTTCATGTATCGGTTCAGTCGCAAAGATGAACCTGTCAGTAACAAGGTCGTTGAACTAAATATACCTATAGATGAATTTATACCCGCTTGTGACACTCACGCCTATGCTTATTCCACGAAATATATTTGACACAATACTTATTTCTTTATTTAATGACCCTAAATAGCACTATTTAATAGTAAATCATCACGTTTTCTTAACAAAATCCCAATATTTCCGTACATAAGTGACATAAAATAAAATACCTAACGAGCGTCCGTCACGTCACAAAAGTTTCGTTCAAAAACTAGTAAGTTTTGTTTCGTTCAAAAACCAGAAAGTTCTTTTTAGTGGTACCTTTCAGTAATTACAGCTGGTTTGTCTGCAAAAATACGTAAAGCTCCATCAGTTCTTTGAATTTAACATACTGCATACGTACGTACTAATTAAGTACTGAAGCCTGTGGTTTAAAAAAAGGGGGAATGTGACGCTTGGGGCGCTTTTGAAAAACGTTGAATGTTCCATCCGTTTCACTCACTTATTTTACTTCATCGTGTTTCATTTATAACTCTCTTTATTTCAAAAGTCTTTAATTAACCTGCTTGTGTTAAACAAATAGGTAGTTGAAGTAGTGAACATTCAAGGCACAAAAAAACAAAACGCTTTGAAAAAAAACTCCACAACAGCAAAAAGTTTCAATGTCAAATAAATGTCATCAGAAGTCATGCAGTAAGCGTGTTCTATTTGCGCCAAATATTTTAATTCGCGATTGTTTCTTCTGCCTCATTGGTTGGTAGAGTAGTTTTCTGTATTGTCATTTAGATTTTAACTAATCAGCAGAAATACCGTCCACTGAAAGTAAAATTTGTATGTTAAAAACCTTGCTGTAAACTTAACGACACTTTGCCGAACACTTGTAATTGTACCGCAAACTTCTGGCACTAATCGAATGTAAAGCGTTGTGTTATGTAGTGTAGAAGATAGCATCTTTAATAAAACGCAAACTCATTGTGATTAAGTGACATTTTCAGCACTAGTGCAAGCAGTTGACTTTAAATCGCCGGAGGTCGCAGACATCTACAATGGAGAACAAGACCGATTTCCGCTATCCTCACACCTTTATACTCTTAGGAGCTTCAGGAGATTTGGCAAAAAAAAAGATATACCCTACAATATGGTACCTGTACCGCGACAATCTTCTGCCAGAGAATACAAAATTTGTTGGTTATGCCCGGACTAAACAAACCGTCGCTGAAGTCAGAGAAAAATCCAAGAAATATATAAAAGTACGAGCCGGCGAAGAAAAAAAGTTTGAACAATTTTGGGAGGCTAATGACTACCTCGCTGGATCCTATGATAAACGGGTGGACTATGAGTTGCTCAATCAACAAATAAGTAAGTTTGAAAAAGGACCTGTTGCTAATAGGATATTTTACTTAGCAGTACCCCCAACAGTTTTTGAGGATGTTACTGTAAATATAAGAAACGCTTGCATAGCCATTAAAGGTTACACAAGGGTTATAATTGAAAAACCATTTGGTCGGGATGATGTGTCTTCTGATAAATTAAGCAATCATGTGGCTGGTTTGTTTAAAGAAGAGCAAATATACAGAATTGATCATTACTTAGGAAAAGAAATGGTTCAGAACCTGTTGACTACCAGATTTGCAAATCAAATATTTAGTCCTTCATGGAACAGGGAAAACATCGCTTCTGTTCTGATTTCATTTAAGGAACCATTTGGAACTGAAGGTAGAGGGGGTTACTTTGATGATTTTGGTATTGTTAGAGATGTAATGCAAAACCACCTGCTTCAAATACTCTCCCTTGTTGCGATGGAAAAACCAGTGACTCTTAACCCAAATGATATTAGAGATGAAAAGGTGAAGGTACTTAGACACATTAAACCAATTACAATGGATGATATCTTAGTTGGTCAGTATGTTGGGAACCCAGATGGTCAAGGAGAAGAGTCCATGGGCTACTTAGATGACCCGACTGTGCCTAAAGATTCTATCACTCCAACATATGCCATGGCTGGTCTCTGGATCAACAATTCAAGGTGGCAGGGTGTTCCATTTATTCTTCGCTCTGGAAAAGCTCTCAATGAAAGAAAAGCTGAAGTGAGAATCCAATTCAAAGATGTTCCAGGAGATATCTTTGGTAGTCAATCCAAGAGAAATGAACTGGTCATCAGGGTTCAGCCAGGGGAAGCATTGTATCTGAAAATGATGGGAAAGTCTCCTGGAATGAAGTTTGACTTGGTGGAAACTGAACTTGATCTGACTTACAGCACCCGCTACAGGGAAACTGATGTTCCTGATGCATACGAAAGATTGATTCTGGATGTTTTCACCGGAACTCAGATGCACTTTGTGCGAAATGATGAACTTAAGGAAGCTTGGCGTATATTTACGCCCATCCTGAAGCAGTTAGAAGAGCAGCGTGTTAAACCTGCCCCTTATGTGTATGGTTCTAGAGGTCCCCCCGAGGCAGATGCTAAGTTGGGTCATTACAACTTTAAATACTCTGGTTCCTATAAATGGCAAAAACCTGCTCTACTTTAGGATTCTCATAACTTATAAGTTGTATACTCTCGGTGGTGGTTAAAGTTATGGTTGGAGATTTAAAAGTTAATGTTAACATTAAGTAATACGTAAGTTGTGATATAATTAATTAACATTCCGTTGTAATTATTTATTTCAAAGGTCATTTAAAGGTCATTTTCACTGTCATTGTTATTCCGCTTTACAATTCTGACATTCCAGATTATATATTCCAATATTTGGTAGCATATAAATAATAAATAAATAAGACAAGTGCCTTGTATAAAATTGTATAATACTTATGTTAAGTACCATACCTTCTGTTTGTTATGACTTAGAAATAGGTTATATCTAAGACACTCAACAACAAGTGATTGGGTGAAGTGTTTTTACCACACTTAAGAAAAAGTTAAAGTACCTAAAGGTTAAATAGCACATTATTTACTCATTCAGTCCTAGGTTACATTTGATATATTATACAGTGTTCATAATAGCTATCTGAAATTGTTATAAAACTTTCAATGTTTATTTATTCAAGAGGTCAAATGCCACTTCACCTTGAAAACTTGCATTCATATGTCACATGATTGTCATGCGATGATGTCAGTAAATTTTAAAAGGCAGTTATGCAGAGCAATAATTTTGCTATTATAATATTTTTAATTTTAGAAGTTTACATTCATCCATTTTCCTCATAGTTAAGCATATTATATCCTTAGTTCTGCAAAGTAGTTAATGTTTTTTTTTGACTTGACTTGAATTGACTAGCTTTTGCTTGCCACATTGTCTGCATAGAAGTTGTAGTTGTTTATCGTAATTCCCTCAGAAACTGAACATTTTCTAGCAACGGTACCATTTAGCCATGAGAGATCCCTTACCATATGGAACTATAAAAATGACAATAATGTATTACTTACAATAAATATTCTTTTCTTTAATGTGGTATGACAAAGATAATTTATCATAATTGTTGAGCTTTAATCAAAGTCTTGACTGCTTGATCCAAGATCCTGACAACATTGATAAGATAAACAAAGTACATTTAAATAAAGTACTTTGTAAATACTAGCCATTTTCTTTTAGCCCCTCCACACTTTCTTACTCAACTGAGATCTTCGAAATAATGCATCACATGCAGTTATTTAATATTATTGTGATACAAATACTATATGATGTGATGAATCATGTATTTTTTGATTATATACAACTTTTTGATACTTATTTATTTCTATTAAGGTTAAGTATATGGTATGTTTAAGTGTTTTGTGCGTCTATGAATAATGCTTAGGTAACGGTGCTTTTTGAACCTTTGATATATTGAAATAAATTATGTTTGCAAAAATGTCCTTGTTCTTTTTACACAAACGGTCTAAAAAATATTTTCATTCCAGTGTTTTTAAAATATTACGCCCCAAAGCAGAGTCATCTGGGGAATCTGGGGATCCAGCTTTACTTAAGCTTTAATAAGCCGTTATTCATTTTTCAAAAAGGTAAAATGGACGAGCTAATGTGACACATACCTTGTGTGTTATAGGTATGATAGTTTATCAGATATTGTTGGTTTTACTCGAACGCATATCTGCGTACCTATGTATACATGGTTAACAGATATTCGAATTCAATCTGCCAACAGTACACTTTTTTAAAATGTGCATAAAAGTATAAATAAATAAATAAAATAAGCTCAAAATAATCTGATAAGTTGGTAGGCGATTATCTACTAGTGGCACTGCCGGTTACTTTTTATTTTGTTTATTTTAAAACCTGTCAGATAGTTTTACTATTATTGGTAACTAACTGCATTTCTTCAATAAATGTCATTTTTCAAACATGACTACCTACTTAGCAGACCGATTTTTCGCCTAACGAATAATCGTCCTGCCGATATTGCAAATTCCATCGAAATCGTTATAGAGCTATTTTTGAGGACGATTACCTACAATAATATGTATGTATGTAAACACTTCATTGTAATATTATGTACATACCTACATGTGGTTTCATAATTATCAAGAAGTCTTTTTAGAGTTGTTGTTGTTGCCTACCCCACTCTGGGAATGAAGGCGTGATGTTATGATGTATGTATGATTTGATTACCTACAGTAATATTATGTACATACATACATACACACCTCCATGCCTGTCTCCCCATGGGATAGGCAGACTGGAACGCCAGGTGCACCGATCTAAACACATGGGAACCGTCCAATTTTTCATGATAAAAAATACCCTATGACCTTCCCCGGGACCAAAACTATTTCCATATGAAATTTCATCTAAATCGGTTCAGCAGTTTATCCGTGAAAGCGTAACAAACAGAGTTAGTTTCCCAATTATAGATTGCTAGCTTCCGCCCGCGGCTTCGTACTCGTATACATCAGTTCCCAAGGGAATAGCGATATGAAAGTTAGCCTATGTGTTAATCCAAGGTATAAGCTGTTTGCATTCCAAATTTCACCAAAATCCGTCCAGTAGTTTTTGCTTGAAGGAGTAACAAACATCCATGAATGGATGTTTGTTACTCCTTCAAGCAAAAACAAAGGTATGAATTCATACTTACAAACTTTCGCGTTTATAATATTAGTAGGATTATCTTATTATCAGCATAAACTTACCTATACAATGCACTGTGGTTCAGCGTGTATGGAGAAAGTGTCATAAGTCGATTTGTCCAAAACTTGCAACATTATTGGGATAAAATGCATATATTGTTGTTAATTATGAATTTATTTGATAAAATAAAAGACTTACAATTAATTTAATGTGTATATTATTATTTAATAATAATAAAAAAAAAAATTAAAAACGCGTCAAAATGCACTATATTTCAATACCGTATAAATACCTCTTATAAATAGTAAGTAACAAGTTTTCACTTAAAAATATAATAGACAATAGCTTAATACTATTTAATTTAAATAAAAAAAACAACCTATATTGAACGCAAACATATTTACTAAGTTTTATCGTTATGTGCAATTCATGCAGTAGAATGAACCGCACGTAAAGAGTTGTTATCTTAAAAATACTATAATTAAACTATCTAACACTCATTAGTGAAACTTTAATGACCTTAGCAATGTAATAAACTAATGACAGATTTAGATAAAACAGTTTTTTTTTTCTAGGAAGCTTTCTAAGACCCGTAACTAGTGGGTCAGAATTTAATAAAAGTCGATTTAAAAGATCGGTATTCGTCGCAACGCGTGACATTTTTCTAGTATTGTTGAGCCTAAACGCCTTTATATTTTTATTTGTAGCTTCGGCAGCTTCTTCTGATAGTTCTCCTATGGACACCATCATGTGATCGAACTGATCGATTACTTCAGACCCATGAATCAGAACTTTATGAATCGACGCTGGCAAATTGTACCACGGATATTCCTCAACAAGCTGTCGAGCCGTGTCTAAAGCAAACGATTTAAATCTCTCAGAATTAATTTTGTAACCGGAATTGAGACAATTAAGAATTGTACCATACCGATCAATAAGCTCTTGCTTAATACCAGTAATTTCGGCAGAAATGGCAGAGTTAGCAAAAAACCTACGTGCTGTATTCCCATCATTCGAGTTGCCGCTTCCTCCGCTACGCGGCTTATCCACTATCAGACCTAATTTATTTTTAAAATCATTTTGTATCGTCTTCTTTCTCTCTGCCATTTTTTCCTTTTCTTCATTTAATCGAACTTGCCATTTTTTTACCTCGAGCCGATATGAAACGTGCACAAAATATTCGAAAAATCTTATCCATGAATGGAGAGGAGATAATCCAAACTCCAGCGTAGCGGTGTCAATTTCTTTGGCCAAACACATGTCTATCTGATTCATCTCTTTGGGTGTAGCCTTGCACAAATAACACCTGCTAGCAGATGCTGTGTCACTTAACGCACTACAAATTTTGCCGTCTACCATTGTCAATTGCAATTGATGATGAACTTGTAATTCATCGCCGCCCGGCAATATATACGTCGATGGTACTAAATTATTATTTTTTTCTGTAAAATAATCTTCTTCGTTCTTAGATAATTGTTTTGTCTCTTTTGCAAATTGGAAGCGAATAGGGCGACAGTACCTAAGTAGTTGATGATGGGCGAGGATTCTTCCATAATATTGTTTCTTCTCCGGTTGTTGCAACTATGGACACGAGACGCAAGGGCACATATGATGTCACGAATAAACTTCCATCTTCTAAAGTTGGGTCATCGGAAAAGCACTGCTTATACTCACTGTGTCCCGAACTACCGTCAAAACCCCACTTACCAACAAACATAACATCACCTAAGGTCTCGGGATCGATATTTGATAATAGTATATTTTGAGAATCCAGTATTCTTTTAGCCGTGTGGTCCAACAAATTTTGTAACTCTATTTCGGCACATTTTTCAGTAATAGTTATTTTTTCAGGGTAGCACTGTTTCTTGGCTTCTATAACCTTATGATACGAAGGCAAAACTGGATATTGTTTACTATTAATGAACTCTTTAATTACAAGGTATTGGTGTTTTGTTAATTTTGCTTCTGTGATTAGCGATAGGACCTCACTTGGATTCACTTCACATTTATGACTATCATTTGGCCCACTCAAGGTTGACGCAGTATTTATCAAAGCACTGACGGCCGAGTTATCAATTTTTGAGAGGTCCACTAATCTCCTTCGCTGAGTTCGTTTACTGCAAGACTCAAAATCTTTCTTCGGTCGACCGAGATTTGATGTCATTTCTTGATCAGTAAACTGATTTTCTCTCGCAGATACCGACTCATTCTTTGCTATATCTATAGTTTCAAGGACATTTAACCATTTGGCATGTTTTCTGACTAATTCATATTTATTCCTTGCTGCTTTTTTCCAGTAATCTGCGATCATTTGGATAATGTAACTAACGCGTTTACTTAGAGCTTCGATTTCAACGTTTTCAGCTTCCGGCACCATTTCCAAAACTTTCTCTAGTATAATTCTATATTTTTCTATCTGTGATCCTTTAGCAAGATGCCATAGTTCAAATATGTGCATTCTTGTAAACTGAACCTGCAAAAAAGAACCTGTAAGAAAGAAAACAAAATACATTAAAAATTGACAAATATCGTAGCATCTTCTACGAAGAGCGTAGAGGACGAATTAATAAAACATCTAGCAAAATCTAGCAGAAGATGACTATTGGCTCAGTAACTAGACTTTTAAACGCTTTATAAACAATCAAAATTATTAACCGGACAGCATCGCGTCATTGACAAAACTCAATGGTAATACAAAAACAATTCAAATATTTTTGTAAAATTAGGTGAGTCGTAGCTCCTCAATAAATATAAAATGTATAGTAAAAACAGCTAGTAAAAATATTATTATTAAAACACATACCTTTGTCATTAATTTCCATGATGATTCAATAAAGTTTATCACAACAAGTTTTTAGAAATCCGTAATTAAGTAGGCTGGTAATTAGTGTGTTATCAGAGAAGTAAAAATCGTAGCTCGGCTTTGTTGATTATTTGGACTTATGACCTATGAGCGGGACCATAGTGCAATGGGGATACTCAGGGCGTTTTATATCTACGCCATCTACGGTATACTTGCACTTGCAGGCAAGTTTAGTGGGAAATGTAGTTTGGCGTCATTAATTTGTAGAAAATCTCTTTGGTTCATTAGCTCCTAAAAAATACATTAGCAAAACTCTCTCATTCAATCAATTGCAGCGTGTCTTTTTAACCTTAACATTAAATAATTATTAGTGGTGGTAGGACCCTGTGCAGGGTCCGTCCGGATAGCTACCACCATCTTATCCATTAACCACCCGCCAAGCAACAGTGTTCGCATTGTTGTGTTCCGGTGTGGGGATAACACAATCGGTGAAATTACTAGCATAGAGGCATTCCATCGTAGTCCTCAGGGTTGGCAACGCATTTGAGGTCTTAGGATTATAGTCTATGGGTCTCAGATTCCACTTACCATCAGGTGGCCTCAGTGCCCGTGTGCCTTCTACTTAGTTTAACATAAAAAAAAAATTGCTTGGTGTTCAACATTGTTATTGTACCTAATAAATGAAATGAAAAATATTAAAGAGTTGGATTCTTTTAGCATTACGAGTTTCCGTGCGGTGAATCTGTGAATGTACAAAGATAAAGACCCATTTTAAATGCGCAATAAAAATAATAATGCGTATCAATGCTTGTGGGTTGTTTTCCATTTACACAACTGCTCGAAGGGCCAATTATACCTATAGTTGGGGACTGAGTAGACCTCAGAGTGGGGATGGAAATGAGATCAACGGATCAAAAAAAATATTATATATTTATGTTCATACTACCGTTGGACCGTTGCTACCTACTCTTTATATATGACGGAGACCAGTCTCCAACCACACCTGAATGCCTTTTGGAATGCGTTGTACCGTGCGAGGACTTCGTCATTTAGTACCTACACCATCAGAGTAAAAATTGAAATTTGACCAATTCGAGTATATCTCACACACAGATAACATCACGCCTTCATTCCCTGAGTGGGGTAAGTAGGCAGGTAACAGAAATAGCGATAACTTTAAAAAGATTTGTTTATAATTCTGTAACGATGTCGATGCGATATCTCTGTATTGCGATAACTTACCAGCTTTAACTGTAGAACAATTTATAAGATTTTAAAAGGAAATTTAAGCGAGCGTATACAAATACGAGTTTTTGAAGCCAGATATTACTTTCTTGTTTCCAATGTAATCTTTGAATCTTTGTCCTCTACCCACCCACATTTTTAAATACCTTTTGGCGGTTTATAAGCGGTCAATTAATTAGTATTCGTAATAAATAATTGACGCAATTTTTTAAAAATCATCTATATTGCTCCTCTAATTGTTCCGTTACGTTTGGCGAGTGTCGCCGGGAATTGCGATTGCTTGAAAAAATCACTCGTGTAACTGCACCTTAACCAAATAAAAAGATGGACTTTTTATTTAATTGGTATATTCAGTGAGAATGAAACGTTTCCCACAGTCGTAGACCTAGACGGGACACAATATAATAATGCAAGTAAAAGATAAGCATTTATTTATACACAAAGACATTCTTATAAATAAAGAAGACGGTATCTTAGCTTTCTATCTCATTCTGCGTAGGTATCTCCAAGGCCTATTTTGTTGGGTTGCTACCTGAAGTGGTAGGTACCAAATAAAGTACTTACGTAGGTTTCGTAAACATATTTTTGATCTAAATTGTTGTATTTTAGTCTGCAAAGGCTACAGTTTTTAAAAAGATGAAAACAAACTTTCACCTGTAATTATATCTCAAAATAAACCGCCTCAATAAGGTAGACATTCATTGACAGAAGTTTTGTCTGCGAATGATGTTATGTGAATTGGTCGGGTTGTCTCTATTCCTATGGTAATTGGTATTGCTATCTCAAAGGGTATAAGCGAACAAATTGTTTAATATTGTACTCTGTCACTATCTACGACTACGACGACCACGGTATGTACATTTTTGGTGCCGGGGTTACTGAACTAATAAAGCTACCAGGAATACTAGGGTAGGGTAGGTATAGAAAAACATATTTACTTAGTTATTTTGAATTTTACTGATGAAAAACAATGTAAATAAGTGTGTGCACGTGAAATATTATTTCCATTCCTATAATTAAAAAAAAAACATGAAGATTTGGTAAATCATTTATGTTTATATTGGCAAAAAGAGGGTTAAACATGAAAGCGCGGCTTGAACTGTAACTGGGAAATAGCTTAATGCTCACCCAAGAAGCTTATATCCTCCTAAGGTCCAAGATCCTACCCATAGTACTTATTAACTTTGTCATTCAGACCCAGCTCCTTCGACAGATGTGTAGCCATAGCGTAGGTACCACGGTCCTACCAGTAGGACTTATAGAAATCCTACTGGTAGGACCGTGGTACGCTATGACTACACAAGTAAAATAACATAAAAAAGTCGTTTAAATTCTTGGGTCTGAATGAGTATAAAACAATAGTAGGTACTACTGGTAGGACTACGGGCTGTAGGGACTACATGCTGAATTTTACGTTGGGCCTTAGGAGGATATGATGTATATAAGCCTTGTGATCACACAAAAACTCTTGATTAATGTGTTCGTTACAACCACGTTGCAACTTGAAAATGTTATAGTTTTTCTTTCCGTTACTACGTCAAACACTTTTTGCCAAATAATACATGGGAGTTATATTCTACCACAACACCCATTTCGAACATTTTCTAGTTTAGTTTATAGCAACACTGTCAGCTGTCAGCTGAGTTTTTGATTATTGCGATTATCGAGCAATGGTGGTTGCTGTTGACCTCAGCTTGGATTATAGTCAGTGCGTTTTAGTGTAATTAATTTGAACTATATTCAATAATACTGAATTACAGTGTCCTATGTCGCTATACACACCGTGAATCAAACAATGTAAAACAATTAGTGTAGCCTGAAGCCCGGATGGTCGATTACGAGTATGTGTTTGTGTAAGTAAAGAATCTTTGTTGTTCAAACGCAAAAAATAACACGATGTGGAGCGTTCATATCTCAATTTAACTTCAGTTCTGGTTCATGTTGTTAGTGATAATTGTTAATATTTGAATGCGATTAAAGTAAAAAAATGTCATAATAATAATGACGTTGTTTATTTTCGGAGAGCATTGGTGTTATTTATTTTGCGCATGGCCTTTATTTGGGCGGATTATAGCAGTAGCGCGCGACTGTTTAAATATTCATTCATTAGGTACTATAGATTCGTACTGAACTCTTTTGATCTAATATCCGCGTTCATAAGGCGTGTGGCACGTTTAATTTTCTCTATTTGAGGTCAGTGAGATAAAGGGGACTATTTAAGGTAAATTTGCGCGCAGATATCGCAACACGCATTGATTTCATGCTTCAGATAAATTAGGTACACTTGAGTAACAGATCTCAGTATTATTCCTAGTTATGTGAACTTAAAGTTATTGTACTAGATGATAATAAGTCCTTTCAAACTACCAGACTTTGATTTTGATTATTATTGAAGTAGGTACACTTTATTATTATAAAATAATGTTTTAAAATACTTCTGAATCTACTAAGTCTTAATTTTCATGTTTAAAATTGGTATGAGTGCTATTTACATATATTTTTTGTAGATTATCATTTGATTTAATTTTGAAGTTCTTAAATACCTACAATGACTTGACAGAGTTAACTGGCCAACTATTGTTTAAGCCTAATCAGGCAGATTTAATTCAAAGATAACAATCGGTGTTTTCTTTCTTGTTTTTCTCAACATGTTGAATGCGGGGCTGTTGCAAGTAAGTTGAGTTTCAGATTGTGCTGATGTTGATATGATGATGAATATGCTACTACTAAATGTGCAATATTAACTGGAATGCTTGCTTACTTGTTTGTCCATGCCTAAATCTTTTGGAAAATCATAGGTGCTTAAACATTTCATTTTATCTTTCGCCAAACAGGACATGAACTGTCAGGGAGGGAAGATGACCTTTTTCTTTTTTTATTAATGGTGTTCTACTGCGATGTTCTGTTGTGATTTAACCAATGTCAAGTGAGTAAAGTAAAACAGTGAACAAAATACATCAAAAGCGAAAGCAGGTCATTTTTCAATCGGCCATCTTCCGTCCCCGTAGTTTACTAGAATAATAATCTACTTTTTATTTATTTTATCACTAAATTGACATTGGCAATTAACCTTTCGTATGCCGGAGGGGCTCCCACACTTGTACCCGTCGTATGCCGGGCTATGACGTCATCGGTGTCACGTGACAGAGTTTAAAAAATCCTAGCTCTCAATTGGTTCCACTTTTCGAACTACTAAATCTAATCTATGGAAGATTGATTTTTAGATTTTACCACAAGCAAATTAGAACCCTATCTTAAAGGAGGTATAGTCCAATTTAAAATAACAAGATTAAATCCCTTGTGGACAGATACGGTACTAGGCACTCTACTGCGCTGGGCCGGATACGGCACTAGGCATACGAAGGGTTAAAGAAATAAAATAATGAAAGGATAAGTAAAATATTTTGTATCCTATTTATTAATGTTAAAGCATGACATATAATTTATACAATTAGGCAAAAGAATGAAAAATGAGTACTTTACCCCTTGATACTTTCATCAATATATTATAATAATTATAGATTTATATCACACAAATTGACTTAGTCCCAAACTAAGCTCTAGACTTGTACTATGGGGTTGTAAACAACAATAAAATTACTCATATAGAGAAATAAATCCTCCTTAGGCCCAAGGTCCTACCCATAGTACTTACTAACTTTGTCATTTAGTCTCAGCTCCTTGAACAGTTGTGTGTTCATAGAGTACCATAGTCCTACCAGTAGGACTTACTAGAAATCCTAAGGTGTGGTAAGACCATGGTACGCTATGATTAAACAAGAACAATGACTTAAAAATAAGTTTTTAAAGTACTTGGGTCTGAATCAGTATAAAACAATAGTACTACTGGTCGGACTACGGGCCGTAGTGCCTAATTGCTGAATTTTTCGTTAGGCCTTAGGCTTAGGAGGATATACTTAATACATAGAAAACATCCAAGACTCAGAAATAAGTACTCAGCTCATCACACAAATATCTGCCCTTACCGGGATTTGAACCCAGGGCCTTGGGGGCAGGGTCACTACTAACTAGGCTAGCATGTCATATGATTATATGTTGTGAAACTAATCGTCCAAGATATGGTAATTTTCATGGAAATTCTACCAACACACACAAACCTGATAAAAATAGGTGATAGGTGACAATTTGGTGTACATACATAAGTCAACACTTTTTTTACATCACTAGGATTTATATTTGTTGCACTATGTACACTGAAATGTCACCAGGTGATCACACCCAGGTGTCATCTGTCATTGTCAGGATAATGAGCATTACATATCATGTGCAAAATAATGGAGCCTAGTATTCTAATTTTATCACATTTAAGCTCCATGAAATTTACTGTTATTTGCTACAAATGGACCTATCTACTAACTGATATCTTTGTTTCAGGTGAAGACATGCTGCAAGTGTAAGCAGTAAGCAAGAGTTACACTGAACTGATTTTTGTTTCAAGCTATATTTAACTGCCAAAATGTTGTATGTTTTCCATGTGGATGCTGGTCAAATGACCACATATGACATGAATCTCACGCTGCAGAGGTAAATATTCAGACATTTATCTAATTATATTTTACACCTACAGTCCAGCTAAACAAGTTAAACATTAATTAAGAACTTTTTAGTTCAATATTTATGGTAATAACAATAACCATAGTTACAGTGCAGGTTGTACTAAACCAGGCAGGCCTATTATGGTCATGTTTATCAATGTCGATAAACATGGATAAAGCATCTGTCACTTTCCAACTAGTTCATAAGTGCAAGAGTGACGGATGCTTTATCCATATTTGTCCACTGCCATAAAGGCGACCATCATACTGGCTCTATTAAAATTTGATATACAGTACAATCAGAAATTTGGTTAGTTCATCAATAGTTAACAAATTGACATCAGTAAATTTATGACAAGGCATGTTTGAATTATACAAGACTAAATTAATTAAACATTAAATTGACAGCAAAAGTTGGTTCCTAATTTACCCACCCGGAATATTTACTATTAACTACACCTGTATTAAATTTCTATTCAATTATGAAATTGAAATGGTATGCTCTATCCTATGTTATAGTACTTATAGTGAATTCATAAGTTGAGAAATTTATTAATTGTTACATAATTATTACGATTCTACTCATAATTTTATTGTTAGAACTTTGGTCTATATTTGGACAACTATATTTTTTTAATTTCCTCGGTGGGAGGGAGTAACAAGTTGTATATGCTGAATGCTATGTGCATGCTGAAAAGTACTAAAAAGTTGATTGCAAGACTCATGTGACGTGTCCTCATCTATTTCAACATTCATCTTTCTCTGTATTATTACCCTTAACTTGATGTTGATGATGATGATGGTGGGTGGGGATGTCGGGCCGGAGCAGGCGGGCGGTCGATCAGTCTCCCGGTCATTCCGCCCTGTTCCCCTTGGTTGAGTCGTAGGTTACCGGCTCGGTGACGCTCCCATCCAGCATGGATATTCTTCTTGTATTCCGGATTCTGTAGGTTAATGCTTTTAAGTGCTTGTGACGATAACTCGTCCTCTCCGAATGTGCGGTATCTCAGTGAGGAGTACATGACGCACTCGGCTAGGACGTGTTGGCTTGTCTCCTCATTGCCCAGTGTGGGCATTGGGGATCCTGTTTAGTGCCCATTACCCTTACCTCATCCTACAGCCTGAGAAGTAGGTTTTAGTAAAGACACTTTTCTTGGAAATATACATTTTACTAAAGAGAATGCCTATCTTGTGACTGGCTGTTGAGATTAATAAATAAGCAGTGTGCTGTGTCTAGCCGAGTATGCTAAATATTAATCATGACCACACATGGACACGACTGACATCACTATCTATTATTATTATTATTTTATTTATACGCACGCTAAGCTGATAAGTCTGATAGCCTTGTGATTTCATTTCCTTATATTAATAACTCCAATCGCGTTTTTTTTTTTAAAAAGCTTAAGTTGTCACTATAATAACCACCATAATCTTCGATATAATAGGGTGGTCGTACGGCTACTATTTGCAGCGATGCAGTTGATGGTATCGTGAACAGAATCGTGTTTACGTGTGTGAGGGTATGCGACCAGCGACAGCACCGCTAGTGGATCCGCTGCAAAACATAGCCTTGTGCCAACTCCCTAAGGGTTTGGGTGGTAGGATATTAGTATCATTATTTTATTTCAGTGTGTCAAGCTTAAAAGCAGCGATAGAAAGAAAGACAAAGATAGCAGCAAGTTCTCTAGTTCTCCTCATAAGCGGAGGAGAAGTGCTGCTGGCGGATCACATGGTGTCATCGTATGGTGCTGGCACTGACACCAACCCCATATACATGTTTAGCAAACCATCTGAGAAGGAAAGCCATTTGAAGCAGTCCAGTAAGTATATAATTAAAGTGCAGCATGTTACTGCTGGAGTCAGATTGTAGCAATGCTTTGTTTGATATAAATATTGACCAGTAGTGATTAAAATGTATAATTTTTTCATAGCTTTTTATGGGTAATAATGGGTATTAAGGTTAATTGAGATTACAGACTAGCTAGGTAGATATAGATTAATTATTTATTAAATTGTAGTTTTCAGAATGCAAATGTCTATGGGTTACAGATTCCAGTTACCATTAGGTGACCTGTGTGCTTGTTTGCCTTCCAAAAACATGTAAAAAAAATGGATTCGTAAAATCCGTAACGGTTTTATAGAAAATCTTTTTGAAGTTTAATACTAATTCATAGGTATCAAGAGTTGAGCATAGCAACAAATCCATAAAAAATTACAATGACCACAAAGTTGTTAAAACTATTGTGAGTTTTATGGTCATTTGCTACTAGGGGGGCAATTTTCGAAGCTCACGAAAAATGACTAAATTTGAAATCAATTTGTGCAGCGATTTAATCTAAGAGTGGGCCCACCTTTTAGATTTGATATCATTACGAAAACCAGCCAAGTGTCTCATGCACCGGGTTCCGTACCGCAACATTAGATGTTCTCGAGCATGAAGAAAAACGTGTTTTATTTCTTTCAGTTCATTAGGGTTCTGTCTGGCACTCTTTCGGTACGGACTCTTAAAACGTACTTATCCCGATTCCCAGACCCATATTTTTTGTTTCTCAATGCACACCAATTGATCAGAGTACTGCTTTAGTGTACAGCGACCTTAGCCCGATAGTCGAGCTAAGCACGGGCGAGTTTCGAAGCGACACTCGCAGCGGGTTCGAGGGCAAATCCGTGGCGGAGCTGAAGGCCGACGTGGACATGTGCTGCTCGCTGCAGCCCACCGTCAACACTGTGATAACTTGCGCTGCCCTGGCGCAGCAGTTCAGTGACCTCTCTCACGATGTCTCTAAGAGCTGCGATCAGCTGGTCCTTGAGCAGCATTTGCAGCATCAGGTCAGTTGTTTGCAAAAGCACTTCGTTCGCTTTGTTGTTGTGATAGACACGGTAAAAGGAGAAGCTGTAAATGTGATTGATTCATTATTAAAAAAATGAGTTTTTTTATATTAGTATAGTATAACTACTTTTTGCCCACATTTCATAATTAATTAGTATAACTCGTATTTGCCCACATTTTTTTGTAGAGCGAGGACAATGATGGAAAATATTTAACTTTAGGTTTTTACGTTAACTTAAAATGAGACACATTGAAACATATTTTCCAAAACGTTAAAAAAAAATATTACTAATCCATACTTTGTACTATAAACGCGAAAGCAATTATCTGTCTATTAGTGTATGTGTCTATATGATAGTTTAGATCCCGGGAAATTGAATAGTCCCTCGGGAACTATTCAATAGCGAGTAATAGTTCCGTCAGTGTATAACAGACTTCTACACGGACGGAGTCGCGGGCAAAAGCTCGCTAGCTCCACGTTTTGTCCGCTACAATTATAAAATTAAATAAGTATTTCAATAAATTATGAACCCTTCAGTTGATCATACTCGAGAACTATAATGAAAATTCTACATCCTCGTAAGTATCATATAATTCAAGAAACCGACTAATACGAAAATAAACCTATTGATAAATGAAATTGGCGTAGAATGAGATGCGTGAAATGTTGTCGTAGGCCAAGATTGACTTTGGGTTGCTGAGCCAACGGAGAACGTAGATGGAGGGAAAGACATAAATCTACTATAAAAATCTCAAGTTCTGTTAAAGATGCCGTTTTTTTTAATCGACCTCTTATTAAAAAATAACTTACTAAGTTTTTTCTTATTTATATTTTAGCCTTCTATTAATTTCCATTCTCACTGCAAAAGTCGGTACTTTTGCAAAAAAAAAAAAAAATGAGAATGAATGAATGGGATTCGGTAATCCCCATACAAATTTTACCTCCTTAGGGGTAGATTCTCCGAAATCGCCGTTTTTTTTAATATAATAATTTATTTTTCATTATAACGAATTCCACGTTTCTCATTTTCGAACTCTTTTAAAGACATCAGTTCACCCTCCTAGGGGTGGCTTTTTCAAAATCGCCCAGTTGAATCTTTTATTTATGAGCATGTAAGTACCCAACCTAAATATACTAACTTTCATCACTGCAAATATAACTAACAAACTTCTATCTCTCAATTTACCATCTTCGAGGTGTTTTTTTTTTAAATCGCCAAAAGTAATATTATTTATTTTTAAGCATTAGTCTACACATCAATTTTCACGTTTCTAACTTCAATAATTGTACACTTTAATGAAATGCGTTTCAAATATAAATTCTCGTAACTAAATCGCTGTTTGTTATTTAGGGCCTAGGTTTCTATTTTCACAAGTATGCGAAGTAACAACAACAAACGTTAAATATAAAGCTTTTGTTCATTGTAAGGCATGTTTAATTTGTGATTACTGGTGATTGATGAATTATAAAGTTATGTTGATTTCTGGTGCCGGTCACATTGGAGCGTTGACCTCAATCTTTATGGCCATGAAAATTAGATTATTTTAAGCCTCAATGTCGCCTATGTTTATAATTTTTACTTTTTTCAGAAGGGATTACAGATTTGCACTCTATTTTATTTATCTGTTGAGAGAGCGCAAACCTGCTAAATCCTTAAAATGGATTTAGCAGGTCTGTACACTAAGCCGCCGAAATTTGAATTGTATGGTTGGGTTTTTTTTATCTATCAGGGATGGGCGGCGGTAGTGGCCAATCTGGAGGACATATTCAACGAATTCTGTGAAAGATCAAGAAATTTTAAAGAATCATTCAAGAAACATCGGCTAAAAAAAGACGAGTATCACGAACAATTGACCGCGTAAGTTAAACTACTGTTTTACTTGTATTATCTAATGAATTAACAATAGACGGGCTAAATGCTGATTAGCATACAAAGATATCACGCGGTAAATTTGTGCTCGAAGTTATTTAATCAACTTTAATGGCTCAGTTTGGTTTCGTTGAATTAGCAGCTGTGAACACATCATTACCCTTTTGCCGACATTTTATACAGAAGACTTTTATGGACGTAAGTCTTCTTAAAAAGAGAAAAAGCTTTAGGTACACTTGTGTCATTATGTATTCCATGGTTGCTCATGCGATGGCCGCCTCGGAACAGTTTCCGACATTGACCTTAGACGTCGCCAAGTAGTTCACGAGTCGCGTTTATTATTAAAGTTTAAGCGGCTATTATTACTCACGCGATATCATTCTTTAAATAAATACTTTATCATATTCGCATAAAAACATGCTTATGGTTTAGTGAAATCTTGTCTCGATAAAGTATCACGTTGACAGTTCAAATCTATTGATTAGACTCGACGGCAGACATGTAATCATATGTGACCTCGATGAGTCGTCATTGGTTAGTCTCTAGACGTGGTGCATTTTCCTTATAAATTACATTTTTTAGCTTATATTTGGCATCACATCTGGAATCATATAAAACACTCATTAATATTTAATTGGACGCACTTTTTCGTGTGTGTAAGCGAATAGTGTAACAAAAAACAAATGACTAGCTAACAAGTTCTTGTTTAAACTCGCGGAAAAAAATGAATTTGATCGCAAGTACAACCGGAAATGTGTCATAGTGGAGCATTCTTCAAAGCTGCATTAAGTTTAAATAATGGTATTGTTCAAAATATGAGAGTTGTTTGTTTCTTTGCCTTCCATGCAAAGTATAAGAAAACATAATTTAACTGAACGGTGTTGAGTTTCTGTACAATCTAGGTTACGATGCCAGTCACGTACTGGACGTAGTGATATCTAATAGTAATGTAGCAATAACTACGTGATCCACTAACTCCATTCTATAAACGGATAATCAAAGCCATTACCGTAAATCGCGTAGCTTCAATCTTCGGGCGTCTATGCCAACGTCTATAAATATCTTGTGTCGTGTTAACTTGCCCAAGTGAATATTAGAGCACGAGGCCGTAGATGACATTTAAAATAAAACATTTAAAGCAACTACGACCTATGACATCAGAGTATTAGGATCCTTTTTTCCGTATATAATGTTATTTCTCATCAAATTAACCTATCTACGAGGCTATTAATGTAGAGGTTTCCGCGGTCACAGGTTGAATTAATATTATTTACACATTAGCAATTGGTTATTAAATTAAAAATGTTGCTAATATACCTACCTACTTCGATTTGCGCCTTATTCCTTTAAGCATATAATTAAAGTCAAACCCTATAACTTGTGTTACTAGGTTAAAAGTTGAGATGATAATCCTTTTTACCAAATCTGCATGCACAAGTATCAAACGTGTATAAACAGCACCGAACAGTCTCCCGTGTTCGTGTAAATGATGCAATTGTTTCGTCAGCAAATTGGCTCAATCAGCGTTTCACTTTCAGTCTCAACGAGGTGTTAGAATCTTTAGGCAAGATTCCAATTCTGCCGGCTCTCCAACTAAACGCGGAGGCGCATCGGTTTTCGGCGTTTGACGTGTTCGAAGAAACTGACTTCGAAGGCCAATACTATAGGATAACTCAGCCCCTGGACGGATCGGAAAAGACGAATCAGGACTTTGGCGTGGAGGCATTCAAATTGTCCGAGGAAGATGGTAAGAGTTTTATTTAAAATCCTCCATCCTCTCTTAACTTCTGTTTAAACAAATAAATAATATTCTACGTCTGTCCGGAATAATTTACCTTTCAAATAGTGTTTTGTAAAGTTCCGTGGTTCCGTATTTTACCTGCCGGATAGATACAATACGAGTACAATACAACTCACAAAACTCTCAACTCTCTTTATAACATTAGTATATAGATTTGTGTTCGTTGTTAATAAACTGTCCGTGTGGTTGCCGGGTTAGAATAGTGCCGCTCCATGTCTTCCCGTGGATGTCGTAAGAGGCGACTAAGGGAATAAGGGCTTGTAGTACTGTTAGGCGATGACCTTGCAAGTTTTCAGAGTTGTTGGTAATTCCGTACCTCTGGCACCCTGGCACTCTGGGAATGACGGCGTGACTTTATGTTAATAAACTAAAAAGTGGTCGAGTGATGAGCAAAACTACTCTCTATTGGTTTAAGTTAAACCAAATATTAGCCTATTGTTTGCCGGGCGGCAACACACTTGCGACTCTTCTGGTATTGATGGGTCGCGGTGATCACTTACCACCAGGTGCTTGCCTCTTTTTGTTATATAAAAACTAAGGAATTAAAACTTTAATCTAACTGTCAGTCGAACGTATTTAAACGTAAATGAGTGAACGATACATACATACATACATACATAAATCACGCCTGTTTCCCAGAGGGGTAGGCAGAGACCACTTCTTTCCACCTGCTACGATCCTGACAAAGCTCTTTCGCTTCTTCGACATTCATACATCGAGTCATGCATGCACGTCGGTTTCGGGTACTTAAGATTCGGCCCTTTTCCAGTATTTCCCCGATTTGATTCAAAAAAGTACGCCTAGGGCGCCCCCTTACGACCCTTCCACTCACTTTAGCACTGTAAATTTCTCTCGTCGATCTTTTTTCATCCATCCTTTCCAAATGACCAAACCATCGAAGCATGCCCTTTTCAATTTTAGTCACTACATCTTCTTTCAGACCACACTGATGACCTCTCTGATGTTTTCATTCCTTACTCTATCACACAGTTTTACACCACACATAATACGCAAAGAGCGCATTTCTACTGCATTTATACGACTTTCATGCTTATCCTGCCACACCCAACATTCACTACCATACATCAGAGTAGGGGCCAACACTCCATTGTGAACAGCCAGTCGGGCTTTTCGTGAAACGCCCCTTCTGCTCACAAAGGAGTGCAGGGCTCCATTTATCTGATTTCCTGCATTCACCCTCCTCTCAATATCCTTCTCACACTTACATACATCAAACAACGAACGATACATCTTTTGTAAAAATAGTGTATTTAGTTCGAACTCTTGCTATGACGAATAACTTCTTTTAATTAGATTTTTTAAGGGTTTCAGTTCTAATTTATTGAATTATCTTGCCACGTTCAATGATAAGGTGATGTTATTTAAAATTCAACCAGAGCTCACTGAAGCAGAGTTAGGAGGAAAGTAATATACAACGGTGCTCTAAATATATTAGACGACTTAGGCCAACGGGCCTAGTTGGGGTTGAAATCCCGGTAAGGGCAGATATTTGTGTGATGAGCGCGAATATTAGTTCCGGAGTCTTGGATGTTTTCTATGTATTTAAATATGTATTTCTCTATATAAGTATGTCTGTCGTTGTCTAGTACCCATATAATACGATACAATATTAAAAGTAAAGTTCAACTGAAAAAGTTACTAAGTGAGTCAATAGGCGGTCTTATCGCTAAGTAATGATCTCTTCCAGACAACCTTACAAAGAAGAAAAGTTACAAAGAAACAGAAATAAAGTACAAGCCTAGAGCTTAGTTTGGGAGTAGGTCAATTTGTGTGAGATTGTCCCCTGTTATTTATTATTATTAGATATATTAAATAATTATTTATCACTACGTATATGAGTAAATATGCGTACGAATATATCTATTTATGTTTAAAAGTATGCTCAACTTAAATCGACGTTAACGGAACGGAATAAAATTTATTGAATTTACACATAACACGGTCGATTATACATTTGAAATTGTATGACACTGATTTATCGTCGATTTAACCTTTTCAACGCTATGTCAAATACAAAACCAGAGCGAATGTCAACCTTGCCGCACAGATACTCAGGTCTATTTGGCGCTGTCAACCATGACGGAAATATCCGTCAATGGCGTTGAAGAGGTTAATACATATGTCTTTTTACCTTTATAGCTGACATTACGTACCCGCTTTGACTTATGTGTTATTAATTGTCTTGAGTCATTGCTTAGTTCCACTGCTCATAAAGAGAAGTAAGTGACAAAGGCTATGTCTTGGTTCCTAGCCGCGTGTTAATTTAATACTCTTCTATGGGTATTTACATAATTATGTACACACGTACCACCTACACAAAAACTAAAAGTGAGGTCACCTTAAGTTTGTGATTAACGAAAGATGTATGAGGTTACGTCAATCCGTATTCGGACATAAATTAAGTTTGTTATTGTGAAGTTTATAAGGAGTTCCAATTACGTGTACTCTTACCATGAGTTGCGATTACCGTTCGCTAGCGACTCGAATGCTCTGTCCCTCACAGTATTAGTAGTATAGGGACAGAGCATTATAAATATTATAATCTGTAGCGAGTATCGTAACTGTAACTCTTGGTTAGGGTACAGTTCTGTTTACACTGGACTTGCACATGTCCTGCCAAAAAACATTTTTTTTGGCTTTTTCGGCATAGCTATTTAGCCAAAGACATATTTAACTTTTACAAAATGGTTCGTTAGAGCTATTGTATTATAATAATAGGCTAGTTGACCGTCGAGTCAAATTAGTTACTTTTTACGATGTGCCAAAACTATAGCTCCTGTAATTTTGTATGTAAAGCACGCCGTGACATCGCTGTTGAAATCCCTAAATTTAATGCTCCTATTACATTCAACACCCGGTATAAGAATTAATTTATCTTCATTATTGGTAGTGTATTGTAGAAATACGTAAGCTATACATTTACTTGGCTTTGCAAAGTCTGAATGTTGGTGTGTGAGCGTGAATTCGTTATCAATTTATCGTTCGTGGCTGCTTGACCATTTGGCCTTGAAATAATGTTTTTTTTTTCTAATACGTCGATTGACGTTTTTCGATCGACTACCAATTTGAGATATTTAAGAATATTTTTTTTCGAAATAATCCGTACTGGTTTCTTCTCGCTTATATAGTATTGGCAAAGAACGCTCTGCGTATGTCGAAGCATGGACCATTAAAGCAACCCTAATCAAATATAATTATATTATTTAATCTATAAAAAATAAGCAACCACATCATACTCCATAATGTCATAGTGAATTGCACTTTAAAAAACCAAGACACTTTAGTTGTACTGATTCTTGTGCCCTTAAAGAATACCAATAAATTAATAACTTAATTATTTGTTTGTATGCTCTGATTTTTTTTCTACAATTTTAATATATTTCCATTGAATTTTTCCAGTATTTGGTCACAAGGAGGCTTCGACAAGTAAAGATGCCCAAGAGCAGGTGCCAGGGGCTGCTGAGCCGATCGAGGAGTCTGACGAAGGAGTCACGTTCAAAGCGCACTCCTTCGAAAACAAAGAGGAACCCACACTACTACACTGGATATTAGCGCAAGGCAATAAGGCGTCCCTACAAGACATACTAGACTACTGCCAAAAAGGACTAGCATTGGTAAGGAAAAGTTCTTTGAAGTCTATTTTGATTCAGGTTTGGTTCCCTTGAGCAACAATGCATTTAGGTTTATCGCCACAGCTATTAGTCCTTATCGAAGTGTGTTTGTAGGTTACGATTCTTATTTAATCCAACCTAAAGACTGAGTTTAAATTTTAAATGAAATGTATGCAGATTTTTTCAATAAAATGATAGTTATTGGCAACGTCAAACCTGGCGACCGGGGTGGCCATAGTTAACGTAAAAACAAATATTTCTAATAAAAAGTAGTACTGACACGGAGAAGCGATCTGACTACCCAATAAATAGACATAGACGGGAGAGTCACCGTGACCGCCGCGCGCTTTCCTTCCGCACTACACAGCCCCCCGGCAGCGTCTTTAAACTTGTTCGTCTATAGTTCTAAATTCTATCATTTCTTTTTAGATTGACGCGGAGCCTCTCAAAGAGCTAGAAGAACAGCTTTGCAACGTTCTAGAATATGCCAACGTGCGCGGTCTGAAGCAGATCAAAGGCATCGAGGATCGCCTTTACAAACTCGACCAGCTGCTCAGCGAAGTGAAGAAATTGGAGCGCGACCAACACGATCAAGCTGCCTCGCTAATACAGGTGAGAAAATGTTTATTATTTCCCGCAATTATTTATTAATAAATTAGGATATTTGGCTTCTTGAAGAGGACTTGTAATAAGAAGTCGTTTACGTAGATGTCGGTTTCATTTGCTACGTTACAGACAAATATTTGAATCTCGATTGCGGCACTGTAAAAAATGTGTTTAATCTTAGATGTGTGTAATCATCCAGGAGCTCTATTCTACACAGTAAAAGCTAATTATTGTTTTGACTTGTTATCGTGTTGTCATCGTTATGATGGCGATAGCTCTTATTTACTTAATAGTATTGACGGCCGGGTTAAAAACCATACAATAACATGTCAAAAGCAATTGGTTTTAGAATAGCTCCAGGTGCACTTATTCCTGGGTACTATTTATATTTTATTCGTTTGTTTACAGTACAGAGAACGTTTGAACTTAGCATGCGACCCGTCAGTACTGCCAACACTGGTGCAGTCCCATTGGTGCCAGTTGGAGAAACTGCTCAAAGGACACCAGACGCTGGTCGACATAAGAAGACGAATCGCAAAGTCGAAAGACGAACTCTCACATATATTAAAAGCGAGATTAAAGTGAGTCAAATTTAACGTCGTTTGACTATGGGGGTACGTCTAAAGTGGATGTGCTTTTTAAAATGTACGAGCTATTAATTGATAATATTTTGAATTAAATTAAATTAAAAGTTACGCTTTTTAACTGTCTGTGCCAGAAGGAAAAAGAGACGGATAACAGCCTTTGGAGGTTTTGATATTTAACGCGTGCTTCCACTGCCGGGTTACAATATGTGACTGTACGTCATACAGTAAATTGAAGGGAACCTTATGTTTTGTAGGGCAGTGCTCATGATCGAGAACTCGATGTCGGTGCAAGACGCGCACGCGATGCTGAGTTTCCAGTGCTTCAACCGGCTGGCGCGCTACTTCGACATCGTGGCGCAGCTGCACCGCGCGCCCGGCGTGTACGTGCGCGCCGTGCACGAGGTCGCGCGCCGCCGGACCTTCAGCCACGCGCACCTCAAGGTACTGCCGCTGGACTTCGCTGAGGCATTGCAGACTCAACATTACTGTCTTCAAATTGAAAAGGTCTATTAGGCCTATAGGCCCTATAGGCTATAGGACTTGGAGGTACCTCCAAGTCTTAAAAAATGAGGATGCGTGGGTGGGTGTGTTAGGATCTACTCTTTAATTCTTCATTCGGCTCTCCAGATATACAGGGTGTTTTTTTGGTCGACAACTTCCAAAACAGGAGAGATAGTACAATTAATGCTTAATCCGAATATCTAATTAAAAAATTAAAAAAACCTAAGGAGGTCAGAGAAATAGCATTTTAATTTTTTCCCATTATTTTACTTAATTGTGGTTACCATGCGCCGTGTTTACCGAGACTTTAATGACGTAATCACCGTGCACAATGTTATGATTCATCTTTCACTTCATACTTGTTTCGGGCTTAGGACCGTCAAAGATTACAAACACGGTTTAGGTTAAAAAATTGTAGATTATGTACTCGCCCGTGGATGTACTTCGAAGTAATCGAGAATAGCCTGCTTAACATCCACTGCAAGCCCACTTTGGCCTCTTCCTTGAGCATGGCGTGGCGTTTCAAAAGTACCCCACTCGTAAAGGTTGCTAACGATAGACCTTACAGTGTAGTGCGTATTGGCTTGCCGATTAGGAAATCGTTCAGTCCAAACCCTAACGGTGTCAGCATGTTTTAACCACTCACAAAGTAAATGTTATATATAAGCGGCTTACCCCCTTCGTAGCTACAGAAACGAGAGACCATGATTTATAAAATAGCGAGGACATTCTTTCGAATCATGAAAAAAAAAATATCTTTTTTGAGGTCTGTAACATGAATATAGTTACTCCTATTGTGGAAGTCGCTGACCAAAATAACACCCTGTATTACCACTAAATATGTGTCAGCAAATTCAGATACCACCCTCATTTGTTGATTCTTCTAGTCCTTCGTATTTAACCGTTAGATCCATTGTGCAAAATGTGGTTACATAATTATCAACAAGTCTTTTTAGAGTTGTTGGTATTTCTGTAGCTCTGCCTACCCCACCCTGGGAATGAAGGTGTGATGTTATGTATGTATGTATCTAGATACCTTTTATAGCATCAGATTTCACAGTTCCACGTTTATTCAATTAAGTTTCAGACAGAATTTTAGCTACTTCGTTTCTTTTTCAGTGGGCAACGGATCTCGCGGCGAAGCTGATCAAAATCCACGAGGAAGAGATCATTAGGCGTCAAGACTTCAACTGTCTTTTCGAAGGTCACTTCCTTAAAAGCTTGTTCCCGGGTATGGCGGAGCTCCCACCGGCATTTGCCACACAGTCGCCGCCGGTGTTCGACTCGCGCCTGCCGCAAGTCACGGACGAAGACGTCGAGCTGATATCTACCACCTTCCCGCAGTTGGCCAAACACGTGCCTAGCTATGATATGGAGATGACGGTCAAGTTCTTCCAGCAAAGGTGTGTCTATTTTACAGTTTATTGCTTTGGCAATGTTAAGATCTGCTCTGGTAAAATAATTGTTCAGAGCAAGTTTTGGGCTAGATTGACCTTACAATTATCTGCTTTAGAAGTGCTCGCTGAAACCGTACTTAATTTCGAGTAGTTATGTACTGTAATGTATCTTTTTTCAGAATAAGTGCCTCAGATCACCAGGAAAGAGACATAGATGTTCAAGTAGATTTTGAAAAGTAAGTTTTTCGATTTATTTTTTTATACGTCATTAAGCAGTTCATGAGCGGGCACGGATCCGCGACTAAGCATATGATGTTTTCTTTAATATACCATTGACTTAATTTATTTCTAAGATATAATAAATAAATCTTACAGGGACTTTGAATCGGAAACTGACGCTGGAGATTTTGAGCGTCTCAGCCGACAGAGCACATCGCGACAGCAGAGAGTGGACACGTCAACGTTATGCGTTCCCGATACAATGGCCGTGTCGACAGTGACCGAGGTGCGCCCCTCGGAGGGGGTCGAGCCCCCCGCGCGGAGCGAGTTCGAACCCTCCGAGTTTTACATCGACGAGTCGCTACCGTCCAGCTTGGAATGGGGTCGGGACCAGCGACAGGTCAATCTTAACCCCGTGGTAGATTAAAGAGTCCGGTCCGTAACGGCTATAACATATTGGACAGGACACTTTAAAAATGATGATCACAATTACACACGTCAGCATACCCTGCGTCATCCTTGGCGATTCATTTGCGTTAATATTTTAGTTTAGAAATAGTTCCTGAATATGTTTGTTGTTTTGTCAGAGAAATAAACGTTGCGGAAACACCGGTTTAACATTCTCGTGGGACCTCTCTGTTGTTAGAGCTGTTTGATCGTTATTACTGATCGTATACAGAAACTTATATATTTTATTACTTATTTTAGTCGGGCTTAGGAATTAGGAATTTATTGGCTTATAGTTGTAGATACAAAATCTTTATTTTGTCACCGGCAGGGTTCAATGTTGATTGGGTATGTAAGAGAGGTCTTGGAAGAGTGATCACGTTATAGTTGTTTTTGTTGCTCCAGTCTTCACCGGCCCCATACCAGCTGTACTGTAGCGCTATTATGATTTTGGCTTGTGTCATCCCTGATTTTGATTGCCGAACCCCTTTAAAAAAATCAAGGCATAAGGACGTAACTTAAAGCAGAAAAAATAAATAACGTCAAAGTTTCATTGGATAACAGTACTACGAGTTTCTTAATGGTTAATAGCAGTCTTCGTATTTCTAGAGTGCTTGAGGGCTAATATGGCGTGAAATGCGTCTTTTTGTGTGGTAACGATAACCAGCCAATCGGTATTAAGGCATTCGTAGTACTGTACTGTGATAAGCGATACGGTTTCAAAGTGGCTCCGCAATTGAAGCGATTTACTGTATCTCATTCGTCCAACTAGAATTATAATAATGGTTACATACTTGCACTATCATTGTCTATAGATCATGCTATTTTAATCATTCCTCAGAAATCCTAATGACAAATTAATGTTGGCCCATTTTGTTTTAGGATAATATGGACACACACAAAATAAATATGGAAAAGCTACAAGAATTCCTCATAAAACTATACGGTATATGTAGAGTAAATATTCTTCTGATAAGAGAAGAACTCGCTAGATTTAAATGTGAAATGGAGGAACAGAAAAAGTTTATAAAAGTAAAATATTTAGAAATATTAGAAGCATGGCGGAAAAGTAGCGAAGAAAACGCTTTGAATTTCCGCGAGCAAACGCAACGGCTGACGGTTGACCACGAATTAGAATTAAGTGACATGAAAGCGGCCCTTAATGATAAAGATGATGTTATCGAATCTATCAAGAAAGAAAAAGAAGAACTTAAATCGTTACATCAAAAAGAGATGGAGAGGTTAGATAAAGAACATGACAGTACAAAAGAATTACTACAAACAACTAGAGAAGAGATCAAAGCTTTTGAAAAGAGACTAGAAGAGGCCGAAATTCAAAAGCAAAAAGAGCTTAAAGAGTCACAGGAGAAAATGCACTTGGAATACAAAGCTGAAATAGAGTCATTACGGTCAAGGTAAGTAAACAAAGCAATTATATAGGAGTTAAATGCGATATTCTTGTATCATTAATATTTAAATTGTTCATAATTTTACAGGTTCCGTCTTGTAGCGTTAACAAATATGGATAGATCACCATCAGAATCAAGTCTCGAGAAAATAGAACGGACAGACGTGATAGAAATAACGAGCCACAATGCCATCGTGATGCAGACCAAAGAAAACGCAGAAGTGGAAAAAGAAGAAGCCGTGAGACAAGCGGTCGCGGCGGTAGAGGCCGAGCTGCAGCAGAAGATGGCTGACGAGATCGGCGCGTGTAAAGCAAAGTACGAAGCTGAGAAGCAGGTTAGTTCTCTATATAGCAATGGCTGCCAATTGTGGCAACTTTGAAAGGTTTGGTAAACTAAGTACAAGACTAGGGTACCTATTACTTTATCGATACACCATGCAACGAACGCAGAATTTACATTTCATCGATATGTATTTCTCGCCGCATGAGTTAATTTGTTTTGATAGTTACAAGTCTAACCTAACCTAACCTACGTAATTAATGTTTGAGCAGAAAATACACAATTGATAAAGTAAAATTTGATAAAATGATGGGTTACAAGGCTACACTCCAATTTTGAGCTATAGTCTATTTAGGTTCAATTGTAGTCATAACCACTACTACGTCTACTACGTCCCTGGTTTTAGTTAATTTTATTTTATTACTAGGTTTTAGCATTCTGATGATGTTTGATTATAGTTCAAAAATAAGGGATGTTTTTAAAACGTTTCAACGTGTGTATCTGTGTGTATAGCTGTGGCATCGTAGATCCTAAACAGATGGACCAATTTGGGAACTGTTTACAAAACAAATGCAAGAGGAAGTCTCTTTGTAATACATTTTGATAAACTTGCCCTTGACACGGACACGGCGATTGTTAAATAGAAACCTAGTTTCATTGGGATGGTACTTAGCGGGGTTTTATGCAGGGATCGATACCGGTATTCTGCCTACCGGTTTTTAATGAGGTATAACCGGTTATAATTAATTGATTTTCACTATTTATACCGCTAAAGCTCTGATTAACGGTATAATCAATACCGGTATTCAAGTATATTATGGGTTTAGCCAATTGACAACAATACCTCTTTTTGATACTTTGCCCCTAAAAACCATTACCAGTACACCTGTCCGTGTCAATATACTCGTTTATTTGCATATGTAAATGTTTTTGGTCCTCTTAAAAAAAAACTTAGACCGGTCTGAAATTACAGTTAATTAAAGTCTAAATGACATCTCACTTATCAGGTGCAATGAATAGCGGTATTGAATACAGGTATTTAATACTGTAAATACTGCATACGACGATAAAAACAAAAGCGAAATGACATCAATTCCTCTAATTCGAACATAGGTTTTTTTTAGCGGTAATATTTTGACAATGTAAATACAGGTATTGAATTAAACCGGTTTTACAATCCCTGTTTTTATGAAACCGTTTGGCCCTTTTAAATATCACCCTTGAAAAAAGACGTTTATAACCTAAACGTACGTTAGGTATATAATTTTGTGGTTATTTCAAATCAGCAGCAGAAGTAGCTACGCAACCGAAGAGCTCAAAATGATCTGCACTCGACTCTATTGTCAAGAGAATATGTCGTGTTTAGATAATTTTGAGCATGTTATTCTGCTTAGCTACTATTGATGCTGACTGTACAATACAATTTCTTTTTTGTACAAGAAAGAGTTTATATACTCAGTTACTTCTTCTATACACATTACTAAGACTCTTGGAACGTTTGTCAGGTGACCATAAACGACGTGACCCGCCGCCTGCTGTCAGAGAAGGACCGACAGTTGGACCTGCTGCGAGAGAGGGAGCACGTGCTGAGCCGGGAGTGCGCTAAATACCGGGACACTATTCAGCAGCTCGCCGACCCGGAGACCAACGAATGTGACCCGCTACTAAGGGCACAGGTATGTTGGACGTTTTACATGCCGTACTGTTTTACGAGTAGAGTTATGCTTATGTTAGTTGAAAAACAATATAATAACAGGATCTAATCAACGACCCTGTTATTGGATTGCCAACGTTATGATCAGTGATCGTACTTTTTCCAGCGTTTTTGGTGCGTTGACGTCAAATGACACATGACAGCGACCTAGGGTTGTCGACGTGTATAATATGATTGACGTTTAAAATTATGTACTTAATATTATGTTGTCATTGAAAATAAAACACTTTTTTTGTACTTAATCAGTTATTATAATTGTGTATAACATTTATTAATGTAACCCAAAATTCCTCAAATTTTTCTGAGGGCATGCTAACGATTAGTTTTCGTAATTTTGATTGCCCTGTCGAACAACAGCAATCAGGTTGTTTATTTTCTGAAAATAAAAGTAATGGTTTGATTCAGATATAGTCGATAGATGATGGTAGAGTTACTATTGAAATTAGATTACTTGGAATTAAGTAACCGAGAAATTGTAAAATGCAACATGTTAAAATGTACAGTCTGTCTATGAACTTATTGCTAAATTACCTTGGACATTTTTATGTTGATATTTTCGAAACACCCCTACGACTTCGTCCCAACAATCATCAAATTTCAAAAAGTGAACTTGTTTGAGCATAATCCTTAAACACCTTTCTCGAAAATTAAAAAAGCAGGAACATATATTATATAAATTATGAACATATATATTTCATTATGCATATTGGGTTTACATGTTCTAATAATACTTTCTGTAGGTATTTCCGATTTTTTTAATACGCTATTTGATTCTTGGTTCAAACAATTTAATATTGGGCTCTACTGACAACCCGCACCGCACCAAAAATGCTGGAAAAAGTACGATCACTGGTTATGATACAATATTAACTCGACAGTAATGGCGGGCGACTTAAAAACAATACGCTAACATGTCAAAGGCGATTAGGTTTTACCGGGAGCCCGTTGTTTCCCATAATTTTTTTGGTGATAATGTCATTGTTGACATAATTATTGATAGTCATAATTTTTTATATCGCTGAAACCGTTAACTTGTCAAAATTTCTTTAATATGTAACGTGTAGACAAGGTTATGATAGGTTAGATTTGATTTATAAAAGTCGTGAATAAGTAAAACAGCTTCTTAACAAAACAATACAATACAAATATTCTTCATTGAACACCAAATACAAATACAGCATGAAAAGTAAAATATAAACAAAATGTTACTAAGCGAGTCAATAGGCTATAACTTGAGATAATTCTGACTTAAAACACATTATGACTAAAAATAATTATGTCAAACAATATAGATCCGGTTTTACCGAGTAAAGTAATGCCCCTGGTATATATATACATAAGTGATAATGATAACTTATTAATACGGCAAGCACGTCTTGTATTTCTTGCGGGTGGTTCAATACGTCTCTTTCGTTATAAACTAGATAGAGCGGGATTTGGTAGCGACAAGTGGATCGACAAGAAAGGCCTTCATGTAGTATTCCATAACATTTTTGAGGTGCAATGCTTCAAAACTTATTAAGCTGGACGTATATATTATTTACGCCACCATTATGTTCTCATTTTTTTTTTCATAGTTGGCAACACTCGAAAACGAGAAGGCACTGCTAGAACAGCAAGTACAGGATCTGAAGAAGGATTTGGAGAAGAAAACCGAGGAAGTGGACAAAGCTAAGGAAGAAGACAGCGAAGGAAGGCAAGCTAAATCATCATCATAATCTTGCCCTCAATCGTTCGTGGTCGGCGCAGCACGTCTTTTTCTTCCAAACATCCCGATCAGCCGTCATCTTAATATTCACTCCTTTGTTTTTCATGTCGCTATTCTCACATGCCATACAAGTTAGGCAAGTTGAATATACTTAAATAATTCGGAACCGCCCCCGCCTTTGCTAAGCTTTAAATATGTGGATGTAATTTCACGGAAACTATTGTTTTTTATAGCTAGATAGGTAAACTTGAAATGTATCTGATTAGATCGTCATCCCCGTCCGGAAGAGAGAGCGGCGGCAAGCGGCGCGTGCGCTGCCACACGCCGTTCGGGCTGAGCGCCGGCACGCTGAGCCTGTCCTCGTGCCTGCCCGGGCACACCGTGCTCGTCATGTGGGACCCCGACCACCACAACTACACTGTGATGCAGGTACTGTATAACTCTACATAAAGCTGGTTACGAATCTGAGCGGCTCAGCCTGAGGGATGCAAGCTGCCCGCGAGCCAAATTGTTGCAAATAAACACGCGCGGGTGAGGCAGCGTGCTCGCCGCGAGCCGACATTTCAAATAGCGTCGGACACGGTGACAGCCGTGGCTGCGTTTATCAAAATTCACCGAATTATTAACAAAAAGAAAAAGAAATCGCCTCGGTGGTGAAACGGCTAGCAACTTTATTAAATTTGTACGCGCCTCGCCCACAGATAATTTAGAACTTGTCGTTCTGCCTGCGGCACGCTCAAATACACGTCCAAATTACGCGAGGCACGCACACCGAGGCGCCTTTGAGCACGGTCAAAAGACCGACTCTCGGCGGCTCGCCGTGCGCCGCTCGCCCGCTGCTCGTGCACAGCGCGTGTGCGCCTAAGAATTTGAGCAAAATAGGTGAGCCATGCGTGCCTCAACCCGAGGCTGCTCTAATTCGTACCCACCTTAAGATACTCCCGATTATCTACCACCTAACTACATTTTCTTGGTTGCCTTGTTTTTCAATATTGACCACGCGATCGAGCCGAAATCATTTATTTATTTATTTATTTATTCATTGAAATTACACAGTATAACAGTCGCGTTCAATCATGTTCCAGTCGCGTAGTATATTTTGTCGACGCGTGACCTGACTTGACGAAAGCGCAACGCCGGATTGCCTTTACCTAGCGGCGTGTGATTGTAGTTGGAACATGCTGGTAGGAATGAATATAGTTTCTCGCTGGTAGTATTTTGGTACGTGCCTTTCAGTTCGTTTGCCGTGCCGTTTGCCGAAGACGTGTGTCGGTGTCGTGTTCGGTTTCGGGGCAACCTACAAGCAGCAAGCACGACATCGACTTTCACAACTCGGTATTAGTGAAAAACTTAAGTAAAGGACCTGTCGTATGTGGTTGTGTACAAAAGTAATGGAGTTTACGTTAAATTTCAAACATAGAATGTCGAACGGTCTATACAGATGTGTTACAACTACATACAATACAACAGGTCATTTTCACCTATACCACGCTATTTTCTTGATAGGTCTCAAGTTTATCTATTAGTATGTACATTTGTCCATCTATACATTCGAACCTGTTTCTATAAATGTATAACGACAGACAGCGCAAAGCCTAAACCACTGACCTTATTCTCGAAAATAAGCTATCGGGAATAAAAGAGGAATAATGGTAAACGATTTCTACTCGTACAAAATAACTAATTTCTATTTAAATAGTAATACAGTGGATTTCGGGTATAACGACGATGAAGGGACCACTGTTATTTCGTCGTTACATCCGGATGTCGTTACAGGCAAAGACAAAAAGATACAGACATGTACATGGTTTATATTCATTTATTGTTACATTTAAAAAGCTTTTTCAACATCTTGATGCGTCGGCTTGCGGTTTTTCTTAATTTTTATGGATTTGGATTCAAAGCACTCTAATATTTTATCAAGGTTTTTCCACATCGTAGATATTGTTGAATGCGAAACTTTGTATTCTTTGCACAAATCAGCATTGTTTGCACCATTTTTCAATTTTGAAATGATTTCCGCCTTTTCTTTAACAGTGAACGTGCGTCTAGGAGCCATACTTATTCAATAGTTTATTATACACAGTTGCTACTCTGAATATCAATTTGTAACTGAACCATTTTAACTCGGAAACGTACACGCTTACCTTCCTAATTACATAGCTAATATCTAAAAACAAAAAGTATAGGTTGCTGACCATCTGTGTAGATGTAAACAAAAGATAAGAAAGCTCTTTTGTGTATTTGGCGGCCGACTCCGGTCGCAACATCTGCATGGGATTTCCAGGAATTTATTACAAACTATTCAATAAAAACAGTCGCTACACCCGAACTCGACGTTACATCCAAAGTCGCTATAGCCATATGATTGTACATACTAAAGTATGCTTTAATTCAAGGGACTGAGATTTAACGTCACTATAGACAAATGGTCACTACAACCAAGGTCGTAATAAATGAAATCCACTGTATTTTCTTGTTTATTTAAGGCAAAACATCCATTAAAAAATTACAGTACATTTACACATTAAAATACAAATTATAGTACAAAGTCTAGAGCGTAACGTTTATGCAAATATCGTCTTTGTTGCCTTTAATAAAGGTTTTGGTTTTGGTTCTTGCAGGAGGCGTCATTGATGTACTTCGTGCACAGCGACTGTCTGCCGGCGCTGGAGCTGAGCATCAACGTGCGGCACGAGGCCGAGCGCCGCCTCTACGCCGTCGCCGTCGTCGAGTCCAAGGAGTACTGCTACGCGAAGAAGGTCGGTCCCCGCGATGTTCCCTGATATCTGTATCAGGGAACATCGCGGAACATTGGTCATTTTAATCGGATTTTTTGTCATTTTTCCTTATGTCCGTGTAACGAAAAACCCCTAAGTTCATGTATTAATTAAATTTTTTTTTCGTTGTTTCTTGCTTGGTTAGAATCACTATGAACTAAGGAAGTTTTTAAAGCTACATGCCCAGTTTTTTTTCATGACAACTTTTTGAGTAAACGCACAAAGTTTGTTTTTCCATACTACGTGAAAAACAAACGCGGGGATTTCTTAGTATGTAAAAAGTAACTTAGTGAGTTTACTCAAAAAGTTGTCATGAAAAAAACTTGGCATGTAGCTTTAAAAACTTCCTTAGTTCATAGTGATTCTAACCATGCAAGAAAAAAGTGAAAAAAATATGAATTAATACATGAAATTAAGGGTTTTTCGTAACATGGACATAAGGAAAAATGACAAAAAATCCGATTAAAAGTCCAAATATCTCGAAAACCGTGCGACTTTTACTAGAACTATTTTAGCTTTTTCATAACGTCCTAAGTGCCCTCTATCCTTAGTTCAAGGATTATCCACTCATTACCTAACACCCTGTATACCGCACTGGCCCGGTTTAGACGGGGCCGCGCGCCATCGCCGCGTTTGGGTGCGTATCGACGCCCGACCGGCAATAGGTAACAGGAACTTCTTAAATTTCGGAGACGAATTACTTTTCTATTTGTACTATGACTAAGATCACCTGATTCCCTATCAATTCTTTTTTTTTGTACCTGGATGGTGCTACCAGCCACTTGACCATCCTGACAATGATACGTGACAGGTGACAATTCGGTTTACATTGCAAAGTTAACGAGTTCCTACATCAATGGGATTCATATAAGCTACGGCATGTACCTACACCAAGAAGCCACGTGTCATTTCTTTCTTTCTAATTCAGGACACTGACTCCCTACCGAATTTCATCTATATTCGTTTTATCGTTTATGCGAAATTGATATTCAAAATCGAATCCGTATTTTTGCCGTCCAAACCGAATAATGTAAACGCGTTATGAAAGGTAAGGTTCTGACAGGTTTTAAATTTACTGTTTTATGAGGGCGCTTATCCTTATTGATGATGATTTAAATTACTATTTATAATTAAAAAAAAATACTTTATTATACTAGCTGTTGCCCGCGACTCTGTCCGCGTATAAAAATAAATCATAGCCTATCTGGAATAATGTAGCATTCAAATGGTGAAATAATTTTTGAAATCGGCTCTGTAGTTATTGAGTTTATTCGTTACCTACACACAAACCTACAAGTTTTGGCAATCTATGTATTCGGTTCATATTTGGATTACGCAAGTATGACCATGTCTCTAATTTTCGTTCTCAGCTCAAGTGGCTCCCTATCCGTCTTCGCCGGCACTATCATATTCTTGATCTTCTTTACGGCATCCAATTCTTTCCAACAACCCCCCGCTATCTCAAAGAGCGATTTAGTTACTTTCCTTCTGTTCGTTGTTCCCAAAATTTCATCTTAACTGTTCCTTTTTCTTCTTCCAAATTTTACGCTGGCACATTTACATTACAGCCTATTAGGTTGTGGAACTCTTTTCCGTTAGAATTAAGACGCGCGAAATCGCTTCCTATTTTTAAAAAAAACTTGAAAGCACCTGTTATCTCTCCCTTAGCGAGCTTTCTTCCTTTTCGCAGTATCATTATATTTATTTATGTATACTTTGTATTTATCTATAGTTTTGTATGTATCTGTAGTTTATATATGAATATATTTATATGTTATACGTATATGTCATTTGGATGTTGGTTTTTTATTTTTACTTACTTCTTTTTTTTATTCCATTTGTTAGTTTAGTTTGCACCGCCTACCAATTTATTTCTGTTTCTTTGACACTTCTCTTCATTGTAAGGTTGTCTGGAAGAGATCGCTACTTAGTGATAAGACCGCCTATAGACTGACTTAGTAAGTTTTTATTTGTCAATTACTTTTCATGCTGTATTTGTATGTGATGTTCAATAAAGAATATTTGTATTTTCTTTCCTCTTTATAATATTAGTACAGATGGTTTCGATTTAGTGAAATTGATTATTTTAATTGGATCTCGTGTATTTCAATTTGTTTTGCTTTTTATGTAAATGTAAATTATTATAAGTGCAATCACTTGTTTTTTTTTTATTATATTGTAAAATTGAACACGAGTCATCATACCACTAGTGCCGGTTATTGTGTTGCAGAGCGGTAACCGCTACCACATGCCGCGCGCGTCGCGCTTCTACCGCGTGCGCGTGCGGCCGCTGCGCCCGCGCCTCGCGCCGCCGCCCTGCTGCGACCACAAGCACAAGCCAGGTCGGTGCCACGAGTTGCCACACACACCGACATCATACACATGGATAAATTCGCTTATCGATGCTTTTCTCGTATACTAATGATCGCTCCAATCTTTGATTGTTCGAAACAGGGACCGGAGAACCCATTAATTTGGGTTACCCGTTCGTTTGGGTAGCCCCTTCATATGATAAGCTAATCGTAACCCTTTCACCCGGTTATCCAACAATAATGATAACCCGTATTATTCAGATTAACCTAATCGTAATAAGGGGTTACCGCGTACAGGAGCTGATTCGGTATTTAAAATAAATTAATATCAGGGGACAATCTCACACAAATTGATCTAGTCCCAAAAGCTCTAGGCTTGTACTATGGGTACTAGACAACGATAAACATACTGTTTAACTAGAGAAATACATACTTAAATACATAGAAAACATCCAAGACTCCGGAACAAATATTCGCGCTCATCACACAAATATCTGCCCTTACCGGGATTTGAACCCAGGACCGCTGGCTTCGGAGGCAGGGTCTCTCCCAACTAGGATACCGTGTCGTCGTTTTATTTGAATTAATTCAGGTTAGCGCTTACCGATATCAAAAACCCGGGCATATTAAGGCATATGCCGTAACTGGTGACCTACTACAGTTTACCCTTTGAACGCCAACGACGCCTAAAGTAGTCATGAGCTGTCGTGCCTACAACGCCACCGACACTTATATTTGTCACAGGTACAGTCTAAAAGAGACGTTATTTCGTATGGCTTATGTTTAATTTTGAAAACTTTGTCATGTTTGGAGTGTGAGTGACGCATTTGTATTTGACGTATGCGTTGATAAGGTTAAAAAGATACAGCCCTGCTTTTCCGTGAAAATACGAAGGGAAACAATTATACAATACATCTGTACCAAGGTTATGACGATATAATCCGTGAGCGGTAGCTCACAATGCCTTAAAATTCAATATCTCGGAAACTAACATAACGTATTGAAATGGTGTTTTTTCACAGTTTGTTTTAAATAAAGATTACAGTAATTCAAAGTCCTAAACTTATTGACATTCTTCATTCATGTAGGACCTCAGGTTATGGCGTGAAATGTTTCACATTTTCGTTGCGATACTGTGCATAGACGCAACCGTGCGACGTAAATTTTAGTGGAGAACACTCAAATTTACCGGCCTTCGTGGGTTAGTAAAAATATAAAGTGTGTAAAATAAAATTAGGTTTTCGTGTTTAAATGTACAACGTTTATAACGACAACACATTCGTTTTGTTCGGTCCATTCATAGCAGCTCTTGTGAAGCATACACTTACGACTGTACACGTACACTCTACGTATATCTGAATAATGCCACCCGTCAAAAGTGTACACTTTTATACACGACATTTATAAATGAGATCCGTGGCTCTTTCCCGCGTGCATCGAGTTGATTGCCCATATGTTACTTTGCATATTTTATACAAGCAAATTATTGCTATGATATGTGTGTATATTAGTTACAATACAATGCAACAATTAAACTTAATTTATTAATTTGCAATTAATAAGCTAAATCGCGGCGAGAATTCTGTTTTTTTGCCAAAAAAACGGCTAGTGTAAGAAGGAATGCACTTTTGGCAGACAGCTGATGGGGTACTCATACTCAACCATTTTTGTTGTTCATCTGTGATTATGTACTTGCATACCACTATGCTGTAGCAAAGCAGAAGCTTTCGTAGATACAAGATCTTAGTTTTGTTTCCCTTTACTTAAAACGCACATTTTACTTACATAAATTTAAAATTAAATTTCCACTTCTGAAATAGTTGTGTGGACATTTGGATTTAATTTGCTCCGATGTCTTTCCACGTATGCTTGCCCTCTGTGTTATTTAAATCTTAGCTTTATACCTCGCTTTTCAGTTGTGTCAATCTTTGTTTACCTAGTTTAAAAAGTACACAATTAAGGTGTATTTCTCAACTGGTAAAAAAGATTTAGCGCAACTGGCGGCGGTTGTCTAACACGTGCGCGCGCGCCTTGCCTTGCAGATGTAATGCATCGCAGCGCTCTGCCCGTGTTCGGCGAGCATCGCCCGCTCAAGAAGTGGTTGACCTACATGCATGCACCAGGTCTTTGCTTTTATTTCATCCTTCACCTGGCTTGTTTCTGTTAGATTTGCAAATAACCCATTTTTTTACTATGTGGAAGTTTTATTGGAGTATTTTTTTTAATATTCACTTTAATCCTTCATTATATGGTTGCTAAGCACCACCATATTATCATATGTGATGTTGTTTCGTTGAAATTATGAGAAACCTTAAATTTAATTGTAAACGCCTAATTTTCATTGAATAATTTATTTGTCACGTAAATCCCTCAGTTCTGAATAAATTTAATACCATCAACAATATTTACAAACTTAACCACACCAATAACATTGGCTTACTTTCTCTACCAACCTCCAAAAAACAACTTACTTTCCATAGATATGTCAAAATCGGTGGATACTAGCCAGTCCACCAGCTCAAATACGGACGAGGCGAGCAAGGAGGTCGCGACGGGCACGCTCATCAACCTGGAGTCGCCCGTGGCGGCCGGCGACGTGCCGTCGGAGGACCAGCTCGACTCCATCGAGGCCAGCGAGCAGTGGCACAATGCACGAATGCAGGCCTCTACTGCCAGTGCTGTGTAAGTAAATAATTAATGATTAAGATTCATGATTTTTACGATCAGAAATAATATTGTTTGCATTTAAGACTGCTCTTAGAATATCATGATTCATGAATAAAAGGGTGGCAATTCTGGTATAGATGAATTATCGAGAACATGGATTTGCTTTTCTAGTGGTTGTACCGTTTGCAACAAAAGGAGAATAATTTTCTCTTAATTTAATAAAATTACCATACCCTTAAGAAATGGAATAAGTAGAAGTCCTCTGTTTTTTGCTTTTAGTCGCTATCATGTTCTTCATTTGAGCTGTCACAAGTATTGATAATAAGATTGTTTGAAATTCGATCCACTTCCCCTTCCTGACATCGATATTTATTTTCTTCACTTTCGACATGGCGACAAATATTTTCCCCGTCCGAGCTGACACAAAATAATTCTGATAATTGTGAGAATATAATAAAATCAGACGTAAAAATACAAGGTGGCCAGTGGCAGAATACCGATTTCAAATTCAAATAATTTTCGAACGCGAAGAGTGAGGGAGATGCGGACGGGTGTTTTAGTATCGCGAGATTTGCGGATTAATAAAGTGAAAATGGATCGCTGGCCAGCTGAGCAGCGTGCATATGCAATAGAGGCGTACTTAACCAACGGTTTTTCGCCCGTTATCGCAAGGCGCAAGTTTTGTGTTCGCTTCAATATACGGCGTATTTGTGATGGACCGTCAACTAAACTGATTGAGAGCTGGGTAACACGATTTAGAACTACAGGTTCAGCAGTAAATAAGCCAGGACCGGGCCCGCAACCAACGGTTACAACTGATCAAAACTTGGAACGCGTCAAGCAATCTGTACTCGAAAATCCGAGACTTTCCACCCGTAAACGCTCTACGGTCTTAGATAGCCCCAGGTCGACATGGCAAACAATCTTCAAAAAAAAATTAAAGTTCCATCCTTACAAAATTCAAATAGTCCAGAAGTTACAGAATACTGACTATGAATTGAGAAAATCGTATGCCGAACAAATATTGGACAGATTTTCGTCAAATCATCGTATGGGGAAGATCTTCTTCAGCGATGAAGCACATTTTAATCTCGACGGCTATGTCAACAAACAAAATTGTCGTTACTGGGCTACGGAAAACCCGAAAACAATGCATAAGATGCCGTTGCATAGTGAAAAAGTGACTGTTTGGTGTGCAATTTCAGCAAGATGCATTATAGGGCCTTATTTTTTTCAAAAAGAACGTGGAACAGCTGTAACCATCAATTCAGAAAGATACTGTAAAATGATTGACGGTTTTTTTAGACAACACGTTGAAGATGGTTCTTTCTTCAATCGAAACACATGGTTTCAACAAGATGGTGCAACTGCCCACACAGCCCGCCCATCAATTAATGCAGTTAGGGCATTATTCCCAGGAAAATTGATCTCCAGGTTTGGCGACATAGCCTGACCCCCAAGATCACCCGATCTATGTCCGTGTGTTTTTTTTCTGTGGGGCTATCTCCAAAATGTCGTCTACAAAAACCAACCTGCGAACATCACTGAGTTAAAAGACAATATTCGATCTGAAATAAACTTAATTTCTAGTGCATTTTGTAGCAGAGTTTTTGAAAATATGCGAAATAGGTTGAAAGAGTGCGTTCACAACGGAGGTCAACATTTAGAAAATGTGATTTTCAAAAAATGAAATCCGCATTTATTACCTTTTTAATGAAATAAAATGTATTGCTTAATATACTTTAGTTTTTTTAAATAAAATTTTGAAATCGGGTTTCTGCCACTGACCACCCTGTATAATGCACAACGTAAATAATATTCACAATTTGACACTGACATTATTTTGGTGTTTACTTCTTCAATATATAACAAACCTCTTTTTATGCTGATAGTACGAGAAAATAGAAAATTCAAATATGAATGCCTGTAAACGTACAATACTACTACATATGCAATTCAATGCTCTTGTTAATTTATCTATAATATTTTGCTATTCACAATGTTTTTGGTTGTGTTCAAACATAATCCTTATCAGATTGTGATTTTAGTTTGACCCAAAAACCCCTTTATCGTCGCGAGTCTTACTCCGAGTCTCTTAGTCTTAGCTTGGAGGTGTCGACTCCTCTCTAGTCTCTCTCTAGTAGGATCTTGAGTCCTAACACCTAATTATTCAGTCTAATTTTATATATTTATTCTGTAATTTTATAATAGATATTTTGGTTTGTTAGATGATTTTCACAAAAGCATTCTTTCATTGTAGCGAATTTAACATAGTGTTCTTTCATAATCGTCAATTTTCTCAATCACTTTTCTTAATTTAGCTATTTCGTATATAGCGTTATTTAATGTTGGCGTTTATTTTAATCTCTGAAATTACCAGTAGATTACTTGATTAGTAGCATTTTTTCCATTCTAAAAATAGAATTTAACAGTCGATAGAGCTCCGCCAACCGGAGCTTTTATCTCTGGTTTGTTTTGGCCCTCCGGGCCCGATATAAAGACCAGCCTAAAATCATAATTTTTACCCGTTATGTAGAAATGTTTTATCGATCGCAGGACGGACATGGAGTGCAGCGTGGGGCGCTGCGCGGGGCCGGAGCCCCTGGAGCTGTCGGTGAGCGCCGTGGCCGTGGTGGCGCGCGGCGCGCCGGCGCCCGGCGAGGAGCTGGCCGAGGAGGCCGCGCCCTGACGCCGCCCGCGCCCGCGCCCGCGCCGCCTGCCCCGCGTCTACCCAGAGCACGCGGCCGAGGACGCTCCCGCCCTATATCGAGAGTGATCTACTTCCTGCTCACCTCACTTCAGACTGCTCGCCGGTCGTGATGCCGCATCGTGCTCGGTTCATACATCGTGATTGGGGCGAAGGCGTCATTGTGCGGCTCTGAGTGATCTTGTGACGAAGCTTAGTTTTGTGAATGTGATATGTTGGGCGACTATTGTGGAGGTGTTGCGTGTATGCTTTCACAAGAAAAGAACGGTATCAACCATTCGAACGCTCTCATAGAACGATCGGAATGGAAGACCTAGCTTCTAATTTGCTAAGCACAATTGATGATGATAGTGTGATGTTTGTGCATTATGAACTGAATGAGAAGCGAATAGTATTTTGAAAAAAATTGTTGCGATTTTTTCTGATATTCTAATTACGTAAATATTAAAAAAAAAACAATATGGCAAGGTATTGTTGACAACAATAATAAGTGTTTTCACGCTATATTAATAATATTTGCGCACCTAAGTAGAATTAAAAGATGAGAGAGAGAATTCATGGTAGTCAACCTTGGGGCTTCATTGGTAATTATTAGGGTTAGGACTTTTGGGGGCATACTGTGGTTCTAGAATCCATGGAATCGCTATTTCCTAATTTTTATATACATACCGCTTTGATTTTGACCTTCAGATTATCATGTTTCAAAATAAACTACTAAATACATATTCGATTTAATCATACCTACTAATATTTGTTTTTTGTTACGCTTTTACATTGAAAGATAACCTCCGTACCAAATTCGTATAAATTGGTTCAGCGGATTCATTACATAAATCATCTTGAAATATTACTTCTGAAGGCCAGAATCAAAGTGGTACGTATATAATAATTAGGAAATAGCGACTCCATGGATTCTTGAACCACGGTATGCCACCAATACTCCTAACCCTAGTAATTATATTAAAATGTAATAATGTAATTGCATGCTTGCCTTTTGCAAAATAGCGTGTGTTGTAATTCAACCAAAGTATTATATTGGAACATTGCTGATGATGATATTTTATGATAATAGTTATTATGAACACCATTCTAATTTCTAAATATTTTACATTCATTCACTAATATGATGAATAATATATAAAAAGTCAGTTAAAAAGCTCTTGAATAATTATTGTTCCAAGGTTATGGCATGTTATGTGGTTTTGCAAAGTTTGAGACGTGTCCACCTATTTGATGTCTTCCAAGGCTGCAAAGGGCATCTGCTCTCTGAAATTTTCTACAAATTACCGTATTTCGTAATTATGAAATTAATCAAACTTGATAAACAATACAACCTTATGTTTGTAGCAATTTGTCTATTAATGACCATTTAACAATAATTTTCCTTTTGTTTGTTCACACATTTGATTATCAAAACGGATCGCAGGCAGCTCGTTCTCGAATTATTTTTTAGGCTTTGGTAAAAGTGATTACATCTCAGTAGTACAAATTTTAATATTTAGTCGCCTTAATAGCTTTACATGAATTATTTTATTCTGCGATACGATTATTATTTTTAATGCTTAAATATATTGGTTTATTTTTATATTTGTGTTGTGTTATATTTAGTTCCTTTGAAATGATAATCGATGTGATGTCAATCTTAAATGATTAGTTTATTTTTATAGTAATTATGATAGATACCTATTGGTAATATGACGATGTATTATTGCACAAAATTAACACACGGTATTTTTTTCTACAATTGCTTTAGAACCTAGATTCAATAAAAAGGTCATAGTTTATTGTAGATGTGCCGTAACTAATTGCAGTTGTATTGAAGGTTTAGGCCATATTCATCCTTAAGATTCTCCTCTTTGTAAGGCTATTACTATCTTGCTACCTAAGTCATAGTGATTATCTAGAAGGACTATCCTTTACATTTAGGAATTCTACTAACAAGTGTTAGGCTTCGCAATGAAAAAGCTTTGGACACTCGATCTCGCTGCAACTTGAACTTCTGACTATATATAGGTTTTGACACTCTAGCTATAGTTCTATCGAAATAGATTTAGATGTTCTGGTCGAAGTATATTACCGAGACACTACTGAACGAGGCACAGGCACTTGCGTCCAATAATTAATTTAGCGTTTCTAATAAAAACGTAGTTGGAAGCGAAGCGCAGATGTTTAATATCGTGTCGTGTAGGGATGCTTCGTGTTAAATTAGTTTGTGGCCTTATTATAAGTGGCGCCCACCTTGGGGCTGCGGGTGTCTCTGGCCTAGCCGACCCTCGCGGCGGCGGCGCCCAGGGACACCGTCCTCGGCTTTAGCCGACTGCTGTGATAGTGTGTGCTGTGCTCTCCCCGATCCCTCAAACATACAGTTTTACTAATATAACACGCGACATGCGTCAGGGTTTTACATTTTTGAGCCGCTTGCTGAACACATACATTTTTATCGGCAAGATGTTGGGCTACGTTTTAGTGCGTTTTGTATTAGTAAAGCTGAAATTACGGCTCCTGGAAGCAATATTATGGAGTAAATTCGTATTGTTATTAAATATTTTATGTACCTTATTGAACGCCTGCTACACAATTAAGCCAATGTCAGCTCTCGTAGTTGGCGTTGGCGTTGTATTGTATAGCTAGCATTCGATAAGTTGACGAGATGTTTGGCGTACCTTGTGTATGGGATAGTTGTACGCGTCATTATCATTACAATGTTACAACCGCCTGTGAACGACTTTAATGTTCGTGATTGTTTTTTGTCGAGCCCATGTTAAGGAGGTTTCATGTATTAGAAGCTAAAGTATTTTTAATCACATTGTTATTGTACATAGTTGTTCTTGAGGTAAATCATTAACATTGGATCGAAATCAAGCGGTTATAAATAGGTGTTAAGTTATCGTCGGAAACAGCTAAAGTATAATGTGTGTGCTGGACACAAATGAAGGGGAAGCTGCAGGGTTGCGAGCGACGACAGGTCACAGTGTCGTTTAATTATGTCATGCGGAATGTTTTGCGACTGTAATTGCATAATAAATCTTATCGTGTGATCGCTTTATGAACTATTTTGTAGTGACCAATTTTATTGTTAGAAAATAAACAAAATGTAAAATTGACAATTTTAAATGTAATTTTTATATACAATAAATAGAAGTTTTTGTACAAATTGAGTTTTATTTACTTCATTTGGAAGTCGAAAATAAACAAAATCTCAAGCCATTAAATGTTTATTTACAAAATAATTTGTACTGATTCAGTATTTAATAGTCATATCATAATTCAATAAACATATTCAAACTGGAAATCAAGTTTTTATTCAACTATTTAACTTTATTTACAATATATACATTGAATAGTTATACATATACTATTTATTAACAATGTTTATAATTTCAACTTCTTAATTATATGAGAGGGCACTGAACGCGTTGACAGCTTGCTGATGCTGCGCATCAAAGTACTGTTTGCACTCGGAGGGGTCGTTCGTCGCGAATGCACAGTCTGTATAGTTCCACGATTGCACTTCGGTGTTGGGTTGCGCACAATCCTCGCCGTACCTGTAATACCGCTGGTCTTGCATGTCCATGATCGGGGAAGTTCTCGTGCTTTCCGTAGGGTAATATTGAGCCTCCTCAGGGTAATAGATTTGTGGTGGATACGTTTGCTCGCAGTACGCCTCCGCCTGCTGGTAGCCACCGAACAGTTCCGGCGAGGGCGTCTCACTGGACTCCGATCCGCCGGCCGCGCGCTGCCATTCTAACCAGTACGCGTCTTCCGGCCTTGAGTTTTCGTTGTTCAGTTCCGCGAACGTGGGAGGTGATTCTAAGGTGTTTTCCTCCATAGGGAAGTCCATTCGAATGGGGTGGTCTAGTTGGAAGATCTCTTCGGGGTGGAAGATGTCGTCGGCGGGGAGCGCCGTGGGGTCGTAGGGCTGCGGGGCGGGGGGCGCGGGCGGCGGGTACGTCGCGTACGGCGCCTCCACCGGCGACCACGCGGCGGGCGCGTACATCTCGGGAGTGGGCTCCGACCGCCAGCGGCACGAACACTCGAATGGGCCGCAGGTGCATGTTAACGCTGTAAAAAGATATGGAAATAAGTTAAAGAGAACCGCTCACCCACGCACCTAGGGGTTTCGTATTTAAGATTGCGCAGTCAGCATCACATATACTCGTAGGTATGGGTAAGGACCAAAACGTTGGCCACGCTAACTCACGCAATAAAATTTTCTATGAAACTTTTCCGTTGTGCAACGAAAGTTAGCCCTACAATTTTATTGCAAGGGAACTTTTAGTCGTACAACGGAACGTTTTTCGTCTTCGATGTTTGTATGGTTGATTGCGCTTAACTATGGTCCAAATTTTCCCCGTTTCCGCTTGCTCCTACTCTGTTCTCCTACTGGTAGGAGCACGAGGACCAATATGTCCTTATGCTCCTACCAGTAGGACCATAAGGATATGTATATCCTCGTGCTCCTACTAATGGACGGTCAAGTACAACGATGTCACTTAATTACTAATATTATTACGAGGAAAGGGGCATATAAACATGGCTATTGTAGTAATCGTATATAGGTTGAAGTAGAAATGCATCTTGTTATCGGCCTCTTTCGAGAGATACCTATTGTAACTGCATTACATTTTATCATTGACAAGGAAACAAGTGAATACCTTTCATGTCACTCATATGTCTGGGATATTTCAAGAGTTTGTGAATGTGAGTTGAATTTTACGCAGAATAATGTGTGATAATGAGGAAAAACTTATATTTATAAAAAGAAAAGGTGGTACAGTTCTGTTACATTCAGGTTATCAGTTCTACAAACAAAAATCATATTCCAATGGCAGTGAAATTTGGCAATGTAGCCAGTCTAAAGTAAAATCCTGTAAAAAGTGTCCAGGATCGGTTACTATGCAGGTAAGTGATACAACATCATAGTTCGTTACGTTCGTTAGCACCAATGCGACTCTACTTTTACTTTACAATGTGGCTCTTATTTATTTTCCAGAATGATCAAATACTCAAAACTGTAAACCATGTATGTGTAGCAAATCATTTGAAGAATGAAATTGATGCTGGCATATACGCAGCAAAAGTAGAGGCTGAACAGTCAGATATGCCAATACCAAAAATATATAAAAACATGATTGCTCCTTTTCGGAGACGAAATTGACGTCGAAAAATTACCGGAACTCAAAAGCATCAAAACTGGTTTATATAATAGTAGGTATAATGCTATTGGAGCGGAAAAGATAATGTTTAAGGAATTACAAGAAGTGTCTGTCCCAGGAAAATTCAACGGTTTTCTTTTAGGTGATTATATAACAAATGATTCAAGAATTATTGTTTTCTGTACAGAGCAAGGAAGGAAACTTCTTGAAAGCTTATCAGAATTTTTCATCGACGCCACTTTTAAAAGTTGCCCTAAACCTTTTAGCCAATTACTTATCATTCACGGAGATCTTTGTGGTTCCCCACAGGAAACTAACACAGTGCCTTTAATATTTGCATTCATGCCAGATAAAAAGCAACAGAGTTATGTCACTGTTTTACAAATGATTAAGTCACAGATTCCCAAATGGAAACCGCAAAAATTTCATTCGGATTATGAGAGTGCCATTATAAATGCACTGTTAGAGGAGTTCCCTAAAAGCGTGGTTAAGGGCTGTTATTACCACATGACAAAAGCTTTGTGGAAGAAAAGTAAGGAAATTGGGCTTAAACGAAAGATTCAACGCAGATTCGTCGGACTTTGTACTGCCTTTCCTCCATTGCCTGTTAATCTTATCGACGAGGGTTGGTCTTACATTCAAGAACAATTTATGTTGCTTGGTCAAGATGAAAAACTGAAAACTATTTTCCAATATTTCCAAAAGACATGGATGAAAGGCGAGTTTCGAAGTAAATGGTGTGTATATGAAGGAAACAACGTTGCCGAAAGCTGGAACTCAGCCCTGAACAAAGAAGTCCAAAGAAATGTTACTTTGCTACGTGTGCTGAACGTTCTTCGAAATGCTACAGCCGACAAAGGTGTTCCGATAAAACGACGTCGAGAGGATCTCGTAACTGATACTTTAATAATGAATACCCAAATGTCGCTTATACATGGTGAAATTACTGTAGGTAATTGTTTGGAAATACTAAGGTAATTATATAAAATTTTGATTGTACAACATTTTTTATTATGTGTTTAAGTGTACTATTGCATATAAGGTTCCGATAGGAGCATAAGGACATATTGGTCCTCGTGCTCCTACCAGTAGGAGAACAGAGTAGGAGCAAGCGGAAACGGGGCAAATTTTGGTCCTCACGCATATCGTATCAGCCAAAAAGTTCTTTACGCCATACAAAATATATCTATGGTGTTACGAATTATTTGGTTACTTTGGCTGTTACAATATATTTGATGCTGACCGTACGCTAGAATTTAGGTTTTTAATAACCATTCATCCATTCATTTAACTCGCCTATACGAGTATTACATACCTTCCTCTACGAATTTTACGGAATAACACAGGATATTTCTATGCCTTTCTACTACTTTCTCAAAAACTTATTTTGAAATCTGTTTTTTTTTTAATGTACTTAAACGGGTTATTAATTCGATTCGATTTGTATCGGAGATATTTTTAATAATAATTTGTAGGAATGAAACGCATACTTTTATTAAAACTATAGTTTAAAAGTGAAATTACTTTTAACATTTTGGCACGAAACTTTAAAAAAATAAAAATTACTGTCTTGAGAGTACAATGCGACAAAGACTGTAATTTTATGCACCTAAATAACTAATGTTGTTCAATAACTGGAACTTACTTCTTTGGTGATCAGGGATTAGTGGTGGTGGTTGCGGCGGCGGGTTGCTGACTTTCTGTGGCATTTGTTTATCTGGCTTCAAAGTAAGAATCTTGTCAGTGAGCGCCGTCTCTCTCGCCAACAATAGCGCCAGGCCTCGGACTCTCCTCCCGGCGCCCAGGGAGCGCCGGACCTCGCTGGCTCCTTTCGCCTCTGGCCGCGGATGGTCGTGCGCCCCTTTCGCTTGGAAGAAGATAGCGTGTTCCGTATGTCGCCAGAAGTGTGTGACTGGATATCCGCAGTGCCCTCTGCAAGGCTGTACCTCTAGCCGGCCGCCGTTGCAGAGTCTGTTTGGACACTGTTTACCTGTTGGACAAAGAAAATATTTACTACATAGAAGAGTGAAAACGCGTAATTATTTTCATTTATGGAAAACCTGTCTGTCTATCTATGCAAATGGAGCTTACCTTGTTGTTTTTTCCGCGCTTTGTCACAGATAGCTGGCCTTAAGTGGACCCTGGAGCCGTCGGGCAGTCGACACCTCGCGGAGCACACGAGCACTCCAAGGCAGCTCTTCTTCAGTATGTGCACGTTGTGGTTGTTGGTGTTCCTCATGGCCCAGCCCGAGGCGTGGCGGCGCGCCTCCTCGCAGCCAGGAGGGTAGACCCGGCGGACGTGCCCGTCGCACCACTCGCTGAACCCGTCGAAGGAGGAGACGCGGGGGACCACGGCGTCGTTGATGTCCCACTCAGTGGAAGCTCCGTCTGACATGTCCGGATGGCCGCTGGAAAAATAGTTAGGTTAGTGATATGGGCGGGTTAACTATACTGTTCCATATAAGTAATATATATAAGATTGTAGCTCTTGTTGCCTATATGGTCATCGTGATTGATTTTATTCTGTTTCTGATTGTGAAGGCGGACTAAATAAATGAGAGTAAATATTGTGAAAGTGACGCATCAAAATAAGTGTTAATTTGCATCCGGACCGATGGATCACAACCGACTGGGACCCAAGTAAGGCAGCCGGAGTAGAGGCAGACCAAAAAGAAGATGGAACGATTTGAAAAAATTTAATCCAGGCTGACAAGGATAGGCTAGATCTCACATAAGTGGAGAAATGAGAGGGAGGCCTTTGCCCAGCAGTGGAACACTAAATAAGCTGGATAAAATTAGACTACTAATAAAAGCATTAAACAACAAACAAACTATAGAAGTGTATGTTTGTTTCCTTTACGTGCCTTGTTCGAAGCGCAGGGAAAGCTCCCCTCGGCAAGTGCTATTGAGCCAATTGCTTCCACATCGTCTGAAGGGCCTTAATTGGTTAAACAACTCTGTATTCCGAGACGGATAATGCAAGGTAAATAGACACCATAAACTAAACCTACACAGTAAAATATTTTTCTTTCTTTTCTTATAGTGGAAAAGATTTGATTTCTGACTAAGTCTTGCTGAATGCACATGGGCTGAGCTGAAATATTTACTTATTTGGTTGTGTAGGTATTTAGGAATGGGTGGTTTATATTCGTAGCAATATGCAATCAAATTAAACCAGTACCTTTTTAGATTACACATATCGCATAGGCACCTCTGCTTGTTGAAATTCGCCTCAGCTACGCACGGTTAAAATATATTAATTAAATATTATTTTAAACTTTCCTGACGACATATACTTCAAATGTTGGTGAAATCCTTTTCAAAATCCATAAAAGTCCAAAATCCAAGTAGGTACCTACTTTCCGAGGTTAGCTCGAACATCCCTACAGGCCTACTGCGGTATACGTTATTTTATCTGATTAATATCTCATACCCATATGCACGGATCGTAAAATGCGAGCAAAATCGATTGAAATTACGTATGACAACCAGTTAGGCAATGACAATGGTTCTAAAATGAACTAAAATATTTGGTTCTAAAATAATACAAAGAATTATTTGTTTTACTGATGAATTGGAACACAATCCGATACTCTGGTTAGTATGTTTTTTATTATATATACAATGTCAATCGAAAAAAAACAAAATTGTGTACTTGGTATAGTAATTAATTACAAGTTAGGTACATTCAATCATCACCTCTAGTTAATGTTTATGAAACATATCAATATGTTTTGCCATAATACCGCTCTGAGCTAATGTGTCTCTCCGTGTTATATTGTTTAGGGTACATGTTTGTGTCACAAAGCCAGAAAATTTTGCTGTCATTCATTTTTAAACAATCGTGTAACTCAACAAATCTATCCAGATCAATTAAATGATATGTTCCTTTTTTACATGGTTGGAGAGTTTCAAAAAACTAACAACCGATTCAATTTTCCTTCAGATTTGGCAAAAAAAAATGCACGTTAGTAGGGACCATAATTCTGAACAAGTTAAATAGAATTCCTGATATGTCCCCAAAAAGATGTATGAAATTGTCCTGTTTGTTACTAAGAAATGTATTAGATGTAGGGAACAAAATGGACAATCCCATACATCGTTTTGTTTTTGAAAAAATGAATTAAGTGCTTTCGATTTTCTAAAATAAACTTTATAGGTGGGCTTTATTTTTTATCACAATATGTACCTACCTACCTACATAAAATCGATAAATATTTTAAGCAGTAGCTCCATAGTTATTTTAATTGAATGATTATTACAAAACCATTTGCAGTTATTGTAAAACACAAAAACAAACCAAACAAAACAAGCACTTGACGGAGTCACATTGAAATTCATGACAAGATAATTATACTCGTAAATCTATAGACGATTTAATAACAATTCTAATAAGTTTTAGTTTAACAGTGTAGATAAACTATACACTCTTACAAAGGGCAATTTAATACAATAATGATAACAAGTCCGTTTCATAACATAAGTGTAAACACATTCGTCAATACATAATCAATTTATTCGATTATATTATAAGATTTATAAGTGACAACCCTAGCCCTTCAATGTATTTTGCTCGCATTTTACGAACCCTGCCCATACATATGTATACTATAGTAGAAAATGTTTGATATAGCTACATTATAGAATGGCATATTTCAATATTTAAATTGATTTAACCATTTTTGAGTCATGTCATAAGCCTAATAGAATTCCCTTCCAGGGTCACCTTTAGGCAAAGCAGTAAATTGCCCAGGGCTCTGCAAAATGTTTTTTAACTTGATACACAGCTTGATAAGCTACGATTATGTATTTTGCATAATATTTATTATAGTTGGGCCAGTAATGCGCTTAAAATGGGTAGTGGTAGGTACTATAGGAGTACAATGTAGTTGAGAGCCGGGTAGGCATGAGGCGCGGGGGTGAGGTACAATAAAGGTCATATAGTCACTATTGCCCCCTTCCCGCACCTCATGCATACCAGTCTTTCTATTATGTAATAGGTACGCCTATAGTACAATTTGGAAATGCTTCACTACATTCAAAAAAATAATTTGCCTTTTTCCAGTTTCTACATTGTCATCTTGTGGATCGACGGTCTGGACTGATGGAATCAAGCGTCGCAGGATGGGTTCCAGTGGCAAACCTTGGCTGAGGTCTATATCCAGAAATCGACGTCATTTGGTTGCTATGATATCTAAATATTTTATGATGTAAATCGCTAACTAGTATCCAAAGTAAATTTAACATTAATGTTACCATAGTAAACAAAATTGAAACCATCAAACACGTCATATTTTGTTGACAAATATATTTATATCCCCACACTAACGCAGTAGCCTGAGCCCCAATGAGTTTCAATTAGGATCAATTGACGAGGCACCTTCCACAACCCACCCCAATGGCACTTTGTTACGCTGGTACAGTCGGCGTTATAAGTAGCTGCACACTCTTGTCCCTTGTCGCTTTAACGCTTACGACAGATTAGTGCAGCAGTTTAAACATGACGTTAAAGTGACAAAGCACTAAAGTGTGCAGGCCGAACGTACCACTGGTGGTACCACTCTAGCACATGTTGTATTTGTAACAAGACACATTGTTGTTTAACTTTAATAACATAAACAAATGCCGTTGACTAGCAGTTACACTGTTTGACTATGATGCCCGATTGTTATAATTCAGTGATTCTTATTTTAAAAACATTTGAGTTTCTACAACGCAAAAAAGTTAATTCTAATTAAGACCATTGTTTAGTTATTTTTAGGGTTCCGTACCAAATACTGAAATACTTAGGTATAAAATTAATTTAGGTGCCTATAAGATGACTTTGTCTGTTTATACAAGATTAATCTTAACTTTAATTTGTTCTTTAAACTTTTTACTAAAATTGCTAAAACTATCGGGATCTGTTTTAGTATATCTAGGAGTATTGCGTTGTCCGCACAAGGCTTCATTATTTAAACATATTAAATTATTTATTACAGCATTGGAAAAATTGAGTCATAGAAAAAGAAGCGTTATCTTCTCGTGTTTTTTTTTAGAGTTGCTGTAACAATAATGCAGTTTTTTTTCCAAAAAACCATGAGTGGACGTAATACATAGGTGTAGGGAACACTTTAAAATTCCGAAGTATGTTTTTCCAAGTATTTATTTGTTTGAACTTTCATTTTTCCGAATGCTATGTTACGTTGGAGCTATTTTAAATAAAATGTATGCATTTGATTTTAAGCGATATCAAAAATTAAAGTCTTCTAAAACAAATGCATTCGGAATTATGAAAATTCGGAGTTTTGATCAATTCGGGATTATGACTCATTGGAATTGTGGAATTGTGAGGCGTGTCAGATATTTTCGAGCGTAGGTTATGTTGGATAATACATTGTTGCCGGTGACTTAACTTGACATTGATAATTATCAAATAATGATTGTGTTGTTTTTCTTTTACTCACTTGCTTATTTTCTCATATAATCTAGAAACTCGACGCTAGGTGAATACCTACCTACTGTGGGTAGACGATTAGACTTGAACGGAACGGGAACGGAGACTTAAGAGTAGAGAGGGAACTTAATTATTGATGATCTAAGTCACTTAACTACTCCTTTACCTAAAACCTAGTTTTTTTTTTATTCTCGTTCTAATTGGATACTTTTCTAATAAGCGTAGAGCTTTACTTGCAGCTTTGGCTCATCCTCAAAATGTGTCATATATTTTTTACCATTCATTTAACAATAACTACTTAATATTTGTTTAACGTCACTTTATTAATATAAAACCATTTTATATCTTAAAATATAAGTACTTACAGAATCACCATCTCCGTAAAGCAATCTGAACCACTGTCACAATTGGTCTCTATAGATAGTCCGGCACCGACCACTCACTGCACTGTTTGTATCGTTCCTATTTGTCCCTCATTTGTTTGCGTACCAACGCACACCTTGAAAGCTCGTAGCTCACTAAACTCGATCGAGAAAAATAAACAGAGGGTTGCTTCCCCCCACCATCGACAAACGACTGGTAAACTATCCAGCCAATCATGTACCGCTATTAATTTAACGCCGCCTACCCACCAATCGCAGCGCTGCATGCCCGCCAATAGTAGCTTGGGGACTTTTACGTGTTTGATTTTCAGGAAAAAAAATGTTGGTAAATTTCAGTGAAATTTGAGGTGTCTTTTCGGAGTCGGGGAAGGCCGAGTACAGAATTGTTGGTTACTCATGTTGAACAGTAAATGTTTAATCGAAAGGTATCTATTGTAGCTCGTGTAAAGCATTTTGAAAGTTAAATCTTAGTGAGTAGGTTAGTTTCAGTTACGTTGCTGTTCATTATTTCAATATTTGTTATATCTGAATTGTTTTACATGTTTACAGCAGATTTAACCCGTATTTGTTTTCATAAAAGATGCAATGCAAGCCAAGTAGGTACCTAAAAAGGGGATCATATTTAATTTGCAAAAGGCTTAGGCAGGTAGGTAAGTACGAGGTACTCTGTCGCCACGAATACTATAACACGTCAAAGATAAAACATACCTATCTACGAAAGAGAATTGGTAGGTCCTTAAGTTTTGCTCATCACATGATTGTCTAACAGGATATTCATAGGGCACCTTAAGAACAATAGTGACCTAATTAAAACAAACCGAGTTAGGTCTTTATAATAATAAATTTATGACTTGAAGTTTAAATCTAAAATTTTGAATTGGGCCACTATTGTTCTGAAGGTTCGATAGGTAAGTACGTACCTACTAAACTCATTTCGAACTTTTTACGTGGGGCTCGTTTTTTACTCACGTCGCTTCATATCTAATTCTCGTGTTTCACCTCCTTTATTCAGTTCAATTCTTTCAAGTGTCTAAGATATAAAAAAAAAACTTTTTTTTTTATACAGAAAAAACATCTCTAGTCGCCTTAATAACTTTTAAAATTACGCGTATTGCAAGTTCGAAACATGTAATTTCATTAATTTTGAGAATAAAATCTCATTTTTTAAAATGGCTATTATGTTCCGTCCTTGTACTACCCTTGAATTGCAAAATCATGTCAGTGGGCGTTTTCCAAAAAATTGTACATCGTTATAGACAAAATCAAGAAAATTTAACTTTTTCCATTTTGTCACGAAAATTAAAGTATATAAATGTACGGCTAATTTTCGTGGCGAAATGGAAAAAGTTAAATTTTCTTAACTTTGTCCTTAACGATGTACACTTTTTTTGGAAAACGCCCAGGTACCTAATGATCATGTAGGTGTAGTTATCTTTAATGTTATTTTTGAAGCAGTTTCACATTGAACATTAAACGCTGAAAACCCTACATTCGGCCAAAATTGTAGTCAACGTTATGACAACTATAAGCTACCATTTCTGCACTGTTTAGATTTCTCTTATGCCAGTTCAAACTTGACAAGATAAAAAAGGGTCATACACACTCTTAAAAACAAAAGTTGTCTCTCCTGTGGTCAATAGTTAAAAACTTGTGTGCATATAAGTTATGTTTTTATATGATGGGTCTAAAGCAGTGACGGCGTTTTAGCGGGAATGGGCTTAGCCAGAAAATTACGCCTTAAAAACGTTAACTTTCGGTGTGTCCACAGAAAAGACGGTAACCTAAATCTGTGTATGACCCAAAAATATCTTTAGACTTTTACTGTATGGATATCAAGAAGGTTATGCAATAACAACACAACATAGGTCATTAAAATACATGTTACATGAAATAGTTTTTTAATGTAGATATGCTTTTGTTGAAACAAAGAAAAAAGTTGTAAGCCTTTCCAAGCAATAAAATATGCTCTTTCCATTTTCCCACCGGAAGGGCAGCTGCTGATTGGCATATAATATGCTATATTGCTATGTGAAGTGAATAAGGCTGAGGGGTGCGCGATGCGGGCGAACGTTAAACCGTCGCGTGCGCAGCTTAATGCGCTACTTGTTCGTGTTCTTAGGCAACTGAGCGAAAAAACATTTCATGTTTGGTACTTTGTTATTCTGCAATCATCTTTCCATCTGATTTTGAAAATTACAGAGAGTAGTGTGTGAATCACATACCTCAAGTTGGCACTCTACAAAAACACTCATAAAAAACAAACCGAAGATCTTGTGAGTTTTAATACGTCTTCGTCTGTTTATTTTTAAATAACAGGCGCTATAGCTTTGAAGACGCATTTAGCCTTGTTGGTAGGACCCTGCCAACAAAGCTAGCGGTCACGTGTTCGGTTCTATAGGAAATAAGATGCCTGATCAGCACTGGCATTTGTTTCCGAGTCTTGGATGTTTTCCATGTATTTTCTCTAAATAAATAATACAGTTGAATTCAAATTCATTTATTTCGAGTTTTTGATTCATATTTGTTAATACATTATTTTGTATACTTAATCTACTTGTTAGAACATAGGTACATTACATTGTAGGTATGATATATCATAATAGTACATTGTGCATCGACGGACGTAAGAAGGGGATAAGTATTAGAGTAGCTTTTAATGACTCGAGTTTGTTATTAATTTCTAACAACAATTAGAAATGAATGGCAGATTGTCAACATGACAACTCAACTTTTTTCAATATAGTCTCCCAATGCTTAGAACTGCCATTAGTTTTCAAACTCGACAGGCCAGATTGTACCGATTTTCAATATGCAATTGCAATTGCATAATACAATTATTTTTGTTAAGTTTTTTAACAAAAGTCTCTGAAATAATAGTAAAATATAAATAAAATGCAGTTAAATATACCGTATAAGTTTTATACATAGTAAAATTCGTTTGTAGCCAAGTTTTGAATGATAGGAAATAAACCTTGGCTAATTTTACACCTCCTTAGTCTGAAATGATGTACTAGTGGATTCTATATTTTAAAACTAAACCCATAACTCCCTTGGGAGTTAAATAAGCTACAACTGCCCTATACGCCTGCGTGATATAGCACCCATTCCGAGCATGTGTCATGAAAATATTATAGTACGTACTGGTATAAGTTTATTTGTGACAAGGGGCATGCAAACCACAACAACGGTTCATGTAAGGACTGTCAAACCTGTCAGCAGCGATCATTGCCAGGATACTGTTGGAGCTGGCCCGCACTCTAAGCACCAGAGAAGTACATCGCTTGCGGACTGTTGCGTGAAAACAGTCAACTCTTGCTTCCGCAACATTCCCGACGCACGATAATAATAAAGTTTATGGTTGTCTAGTATAGTACCCACAGTACAAGCCTAGAGCTTAGTTTGGGACTAGGCCAATTTGTGTGAGTGTAGTCCCTTGATATTTACTATTAATTACTTATGGACCTGTGTTTAACTGGGAAGTCTTTTTTCCCGCATCGGCTATGCCTGTCTCGAGGCGCAGGCTAGTGTTTCGCACTCGCCGGGCATGTTTGTCGCGTGTACCCACAGAGGTGGGCCAATGCGGCAACCTGGTGGGTCCCCCAGGACGGCTACAGACGTTGAGGCAGACCCAAGCGGAGATGGCGGGATGATTTGGACGCTTTTCAGAAGGATTGGGCGAAGATTGCCACAGAGAGAGAGAGGAGTGGAAATCAAGGAGGAGGCCTTTGCCCAGCAGTGGGACACTATGTTAGGCTAATTAATAATAATAATAATAATAATAGATTTGTGTTACATTTCGTAAGGGTTGCTGTTTATAGCTGAGACGGTGGTGGTATAGAATTGCGTATCACACTTGGACTCGCATCCGACTGTATATTTATCACTAGTTTTTCATAGAAATTTGAAGAAAGCCGAAAGGGTAATAGATACTAAGTACCTACATGCTTACATTTACGTATGCAAATGCAAGTCTAAAGCGGGTTTTAAAAAGGTACATTTTCAGCTTAGGTAGAGAAACAACATCAAGCAGATAATAAGCCGTGACTGTTTTGCAACTGTAAAAGGAACCGAACTATAAATCATTCTGGATTTTAGTCCCACGAATCCCGTTTATTGCAAACAATAGCGGCGTGCAAAACTATTTTGAATCCATTCAGGTTTGTTTTCAATTAGGAACCTTAATCTGTCTTTTGTCACATCTTTTTGACAAAACCGAAGTCATGTTTGTGTTATTAAATGCCGCGAGTCTTAGGAATCACCAAGATTTACACGACATTTGAAAACCACGCTCTTTTCTAAACAAGGTAGCGCCTCGATAATTACACGCGACACGCGTTAAAAACATCTAAGGATCAAGAAATGTTTAAGGACCAGCTGAAAATTTAAAATTAACTTAACTCATGGTCTTCAACGCAATTATTATTGGTGTTTAACCGTATGCAACGTGATATGTTTTCATCGTACCAACTCACATCACTGAGTTAAACGATATTAAGAACCTTACAGTGCTAGAGATTTCAGGGTATTTTGGATTGTAGACCTTCATTGAAAACCAGCCTCGTGTCGAACAATTATTCCGTTTTCGGGGAAGCATGAAAGTGGAGAATTTCTCAAATTGCTCCTTATTATCCCATTTTGAAAATACAGCCTACACATTAAATTATAAATAGGTATAACACCCATTGACGACGACGACGACGATTGACGTGTTAGAAATTTGAGCTGAGAAAAGAATTCCTTCCATAGCACGATAAAGTTACCCTACCTCCAATTGCACCGATACAGCTACCACAATTTTATTATCTGGCTTTATATTAATGATAAATGCAAGGCATTTAATCTTTTAATGAATCTTTTAAAAAAACTTTTTTTTTCATAATATAAAAACTGCATTTCAGTTCACTTTTCTTGGTTCCGGCCAACGCGCGTGATCCCCGCACCTTGGCACTGCCTATCGATGTTCAAAGTTGAGCTGCGGCACTCGTAACCGTGATATTAAATTAAATTTTAGATAGTTTGATATTTCAAGTGTTTGGTTGGAAAGCATATTGTAAATATATTTCACTCTACTTGATGGTGCACAGAACCATATATGTATATACTTAACAGTTGTTTAAGAACTTTTTAATTGGGTATAAAATTTTACCTTAACCTGTCGTAACCAGCATCGTTAAAACAAGAGATTTTCCAAAAGGATCTTCGGCGGCGCAGTTAGATGACATAATCCGATTTCCTACGACGTTCTGATAATTTTAGACCAAACTTTAATCTCCACCTTTCTCATCCTTTGTGTATTTGCCAAATTTGTACCAGTAGCAATAAACAACAGGTACCAATGAATTCTGTAACAGATTTGCTAATTGTTCATTTTTAATCCGATTGGCGGCTGGTTAAAGTTTTATCCGTTATGTTTGGATTTTGGCAGGGTTTTGTTTGTCTCCAACGGTTTCTGAGTTGGTCTGTTGGTAAGATTATTTGGGCTTCTACCGTCGATGGACTTTCGATTTGCAACGATTAGGGGCGTCGGCATCGACGGAGGCAAGATTATAAGGAGTAGAAAGTAAATTCTACCGGCCTCGGCTGGTTTGATGAATTAAAATTATAATCCGGGATCCCGAGGTGTCTTATACGTGAAGAAAAAAAGGAACAGATGTAGTTTGTAGGAATTCTCGATACCATTCTAAACTGTTTGTTAGTCGAGGCGTTCTTGGCACGTTTAACGTGTTACATGAAATACTTGCTAAATACTAAATGTAAAGTTTAGTAATTTTTAGTCGGCCTAGCCTCAGCCCTACCAGTTAAGAAAATTGAAGGCTAGTTCAACTTTCCTTAAATAAATAATTTTGTTCTGAATAATTGAAGTCGATGACCTACACTTGATTTTGATCCCTTTTTACTTACGTAGATCTCGGTAAGATCTGTAGAAATTTGAACACTGATTCAATGAACTCAAACCTCGAGAGGTATTGTATGTTAAAGTAGTGGGTAGTAGAGTCGAGACAAGTCCCCTCCTTTATAACCAATTGTCGCCCAAACAGAAGCAGCGGAGTCCCACCAATTTGCGACCCTCAGCCGCCCCGCGGAAGCCGCCAATTTGCTAAATTGACAAGTATCCCGTTTTTGAATTAAGACGCTTCAGATCTGAGATCAGACTACCTACTGTTGGGAGACAATGTGCATCAAAGCCAAGTACAATATACCTAAACGAAAGTCTTAAGATTACTAATTAGGTATTTTAGTTAAATAGAGAATTCTTAGATCTGCTCGTGCGTTGCTCTCGAAGTAAGCAAGAGGCCAGGTTTAAACTTGACGATATAAAAAACTTTAAAAGAATAAAAAACCCCTAGTATTTTGTATGTCTATGATGCTATGCTAATGATCAAGACAGATCAATTTCGCAACATGCCCTGTAAATTTTTAATGTTTGGAAAATGGTGGACACAAGCGAAATATCCTTTTTAGTAAACAGAACGGGTTCTGGCTCTGTATCAATCATATATGTTAAAGTAAAATAAACACTTGAAGAGATCATAACAGTGAAGGAATAAAAATATATTGAAATATTTACAATGTCTTTATAATCAGTATCGGTGAAACATAAGCTTGTTTAAACTTACAGCAATGTAGCATCTCTCACCGAATGGCCTCGACTTAACCAACTACTTGTCAAAGATAAGCAGCCCGCAAAGTCAAGTCACAAGTCCGGCCTACAACCGCAGCCTGACACTTTGTTGAACTTAAACCGCACATTTTGAAGATCTATACAAGTTGTTTTAATGAAGGGATCTACGTAACTATTCGTTAAATTATGAGGTTTTCACGCTGTCTCGGGTTTCATTATTTTATACAAAGAAATGTAAAAAGTCCTTTGCTAAATTACCAAAGATCTTTTTCCCGCTTGCAAATATAATGAACCATAATAGGATAATGTCCGCGCATAAGTTGTAAATAGTAATTTTATCAGGAACTCTAGATTTTTGGGCTATAAAGTACCCTCTATTCATCTCCGGGCTATTAACTATTTCCTTTGAGTACATAAAAGCCTCTATCGTACAACTTAAAAAGTGATATGATGAGTATCTCCAAAGGCCCTTCAAATATAACATTTAGAAATAATAAAGATCCCTTACGAGTTTCAGATTTGATCAAGGGGGCGTTCACATTAAGAACTGGTCTGCCCTCAACGATTTAAACTCCAAACATTATGTCGTCAAATTAAAATTGCTATCATTGTCATCACATTCAGTTTTGGGGCACGCAGGTCTATCTGGCGCTGACAACAACCCTTCACGTGTCACCGATACCGAATCTCCATACCCATCTGGACTATCTGAAGACCCCCTCCCCCGCAGACCCCTAAGCCTTTACACAACCACTCAAACAAAGGATCAAATTAAACAAATCCGCACACAATCGCGTTCCAGCGAACATGAAAGAGCGCTAATCAAACAACTATCCCGCCCGAATCGAACGAGCCACGGCGCATATGTTCAGAACAGTATCACATGCTACACGATAATAGAGCATCATAAATCATAATTTTAGTAAATGTTGCATCCTAGGTCTACTTAATCTTGATAATAATTGTTTCTGATCTCTAAATGATATTACTAGATGCTCGGTTTCTACGAGTATACTTAAACATTTTGTCCTAAAGATAGTTGGCACGTGAGACCTTGACAAATCACCAGTCTAGATTTAAAAGTTTTGCTGAAGTTCGAAATAAGTGCAAAGAGGGTTGGGTGACGACACGATGGCCTAGTTGGGAGTGACCCTGCCTCAGAAGTCAGCGGTCCTGAGTTCAAATCCCGGTAAGGGCAGATATTTGTGTGATGTGCTCAAATATTTGTTTCTGAGTCTTGGATGTTTTCTATGTATTTATGTATGTATTTCACTATGTAAGTTGTTTTTAATTAATTAAGTTAAATAATAAGTATTTGTGTATAAATGTGCCACTATGACATGTGATGTCTAGAGCTTAGTTTGGGACTAAGTCAATTTATGTGAGATTGTCCCCTGATATTTATTTATTTATTTATTTATGGGTGTCAACTTCAATGTTTACCCAACCATAATAATATGGCATAGGATAGTGTATTGTATCGGTCACAGCACAGCGTAGTTTGCCCGATTATTCGCACTGCTAGCGTTCTGTGCGCTGCGCAAACGCAAACACGCCCCCGCGTTTCTCCACATTCCCTACTGTCACGGCAACAAACACGCGTATGATTGACTCCGCGCCGCGCACAATGCGCGCACGGCTAATGCCTCTGCGCAACTCATTGTGATATAGATCAGCTTGCCCAGATGGCTGGTTGATTGAGTTTTTGGTAAAGTCACCCGTTTATTAACTTGCCTATTGAATATTGAGTCATTTGGATTAGGTGTCAACTGGTACTACAGCAGTTGAAAACAGTAACTGCTTGCAGCTTTTGCACAATTGGAACGGCTACGTAGATTCGTAGCACGCAACCTTTATAGTAATTTTTCATGCAATCCAATGGAGCACGGTCTCCAGTTCAAACTTTGTATAAACTTGCAATCTCCGAGTTCAAAGTTCTTATAAGTATGTATATGCTTATATTTTTACACAGGTTTACGTAAAGATCTGAAGAGAACTCATTTCGAGAAACGGTTTGTGACATGACATGATAGGCTAAATTTTTTCGTTTATTCGTTGTACGGTAAAAAAATTTTTCTACTTATTCCCATGATCATACTCATACGTAAAACAAATGAGATAACTTTATGTCAAGAACAAATGACTCAAACCTTCCAACCTATCACGGCGGGAAAAAACGCCGATGATTATCGATTCCATAAACTCACAAGGTGAAAACTGTCATTAGAAATAGCTCAGTTGTGAAAGGCTGCAATTTATCGTCGCCCGTTATCTGTGGATGCGGGTGCGCGTGCGACGGTGCCTACCGTTCGTTAACTTAACATGCAGCACGTGACTCCTGCCTACTGTTTTTCAGCCATATTAAGTTTTACCAACGTTTTACTAGTGTTAGGTAAATAACTGAGGGATGCCATCTTTGAGTAAATTTGTGGTGGTAGGGGTAAGGTGGTAGTGATGGTAGGGCCTTGGGCCTTAACACTTAATCTGCCGGCCAGAAACAGTGTTCGCATGTACGTCTTCAGAAAGCAAACGTCAACGGGCTTTAAAACCCATCGCGAGGCCTGATAGTTCATTTACCTTCTCCATGCTACCTAAATATTCTGTATACTTGGGCGCCGTGTGGTTGCCGGGTCAGAATGGTGCCACTCCATGTCTCCCCGTGGATGGCGTAAGAGGCGACTGGGGGAATGGGGGCTTGTAGTGCTGTTAGGCGATGGGCTTGCAACCTGTCAGTAAACTTCTTGACCTACTCGTGCAAAATATGGTTACAGAATTATAAATAAGTCTTTTTAGAGTTGTTGGTATTCTGTAGCTCTGCCTATCCCACTCTGGGAGTGACGGCGTGATGTTATGTATGCTATAAAAAAAACAAAGCTAGAATGATTAAGAATTTTATTGGTGCACCCATCACGGTGCTCGTATGAGAATATTTATTCTCATACGAGCACCGTGATGCGTGCACCAATAAAATTCTTAATCATTCTAGCAATTTGTCAATTGTTTTTAGCAATTTGTCAATTTGTCAAATGACATTTGTCAATTGCAGGTGTTGTCGGTTTGTCTACACATCAATGTGGACACACACTTATAGGTAAATTTACCTAAAGTATTTGCGCACGGCGCACCAAGGGTTTAAATAAATTCGGGTAAGTAAATGCAAGGTGTTATTAGTAATAAATTCTTGACTTTCTCTGTTAAGGTTTGACAATATTCTATACATTATTATTGTCAAATCACATCACCAGACTACCACTGACAAGACTACGGCAGCGTGGAAGCGCTAGCCGCCGCACCCTTGCCCCTACCGTGCCGTATCGTTTACTTTCTACCGAGCACGTACTTACTTACCTTAAGACTGGAATTCTTCCTCCATCTGTTTTTGTTACAATTGTTTTTTATGTAACTCGTTTGTTTCTCACTAAAGCATGAATACCTATAAAAGTGCCTCATCTCACTAAGGGTTTACTATTCGGGTTCAATGCTTAATTTGCAGTGTTATTGGTAAAAACAATCTCAGTAGGTTTCTATTTCTATTTTGGCTTGATTATCGAACTTCATCACTGGTATTGCAGTGCAGAAGCACCAGTGGTTCTCCACTACCGACTGGGTACCTATGGCTTGTAGTAGGTAGAAGAGCTGGAGGCAGCACCCGCACTCTAGCCATAATCACTTTTACCAAGAACGCACCTTAACTAATTTTCTTCCGCCGTTTGTTTTGTTGAAAAATAGTATTAAGTAACTTTTCACCTATGTTCTCAATGGCCTGAAATTTGAAAGATACTTAATATATTATGTAAACCCGAGTACAATGCCATATTATAATAACTAAGAGCTGACCTGATGATGCAGTCGGAATTTCGAAAGTGTAGCATTAGGATATCAACTCCTAACTCCTAACTCGTTGGTAATCGATAATCATATGAGTGTGACAATAAATAAATACATTTGCCATCAAAAGTTCGTTGATTATAATTTTGATAGAATAACACTGTTCTAAGTCGATCCCACCATTTAATGTTCACAAGATTGTGATGTTAAAAAATAACTTGCTGTTGTTACTGTTGTTGATTTGTGCTTTTTTGCTGCAATGTTCATTTATAATTACAACTAATATTCTTTTTAAAATCTCTCTTCATTGGCACAATTTTTTGAGTGTAATCACGGCGTATAGTTTAGATTTCCAGTTTTTACAAAACGGCGACGAGTATAGCAAAAGTTACACACTTCAACATTGCTGCTCACGGTTAATGATGATACTGATTTCATAAGCCATAAATCGCGCCTCCTCCCTTTAAATTTGTTAATTCATTTGAAATTCGCACAAAAGACGTGTTTTGCATAAACATAGGCACGAGCGGCACATCCGCATTAATATGACTTCGTCTCTATGGCGTTCATTGATTTACAGTTTATTTATACAAATTGCTTCATGTTACGAAAAGAGAAATTATGACAGCGTGTAATTTATATTTATTGTTAGAATTAAGAAATGGTTTTAACCAAGGCGGGTCCCGGTCTACAATCGCTGCGCGTCGCTTGTTAAATTTATTTAGTTGATATTTTTGATTTGCTAATTGCAGTTAGATACCTACACATATCAAAAAAGGTTCAGAAATAAAAGTATCCTTCAATTACTTTCATATTTTGCACCTACCTTACCCACTACGTTGCGGCACATTGTAAAGTATCAAAACAATGTAGGGTTTTTTTTTATTTCTGGCCCTTTTGAGCTGTGTAATTATTTTAAGTTGAACTATTTGATAAGTTACGTTAGTTGTATAGTGTAGCACGACTATTTAAAAAAAAACTTTAAAATGATCGTACTACCGAACACACGGAGTATACCGGTGCTCAACACGAAGAATTTGTGGAATTAAAAATGCCGAACAACGTTTTAAAGACAAAGATTTATTTTAACCAAACCCTAAGTCAACATACACAAATGAGAAATGCACACATTAAATAAGCAAGCCGTACAAATTAATTTTAACAAAATCCTAAATATAACGATGTACACAATCAAAAGGTACCTAAACAGATAGGTTCTTGACACCGTAAAAGAGGAAAGCGAGCCGGTTATGTGTTCACAAATACAATTATCGTTGACCAAATTAAAAACCGAAAAAGAACATTATAAATGCTGTTCGATCAGGCGCGCGGGCCTTTTTTGAATTTAAGGGGTAAAAAAGGTGATAGGGCTTACTGGGTTGAATGAAGGGTGTGAGATGGTGACTAAAATACCAGTCAACAAATACTGGAATGCTACTCTAGAGACGTCGCTAAAGCAACACTACGAAATGTGACAATGGTATACTCACGGTTTCTGGGGTGACGTTTGTGTACAGAGACTACCGGTTAAAACAACTTTTACAGAAAAAAACATTAAAAAGGAAAAATGCACGCGCGCACTAGTCGGTCTCCATCCGACCGCGGTGTTAATCCGTAGCTGGAGCGTAAACTCGATACGCGCGCCGGGTGTAGTCTGGTGCGGGCTGAGCGGTGGTGGTGCGGAGTCAACCTCTCCACGCCGTGGTGCCGGTTAGGGTAGGTGGAAGGACTGGAGCCTGGTTGGTGCGTAATAGCACTGGTGCCAAATGGGGTAGGCGGTAGGAACTGGAAAGAATGGACTAATAAATCTACGAGAACCAAACGAGGGGAACGGAATCTTGGGAAAACGAACACAGACGAAGCGTAACTTACCCGGGGAATAAACCGGTACTGCGGTGCCTTCGTGAGGCAATACAAGGCTCAAAGTTGGCCAAAAAAAGGTTGAAGACTGAGGCGTCTTGCAGGCGATACACTAGAGAGCCTTCACTGATCAAAACTTTTCTTCAAAAAAATAATCTTTATGTGACTATCAACATGTCAGCTCCGAATTCATAATGACCGAGAACAAGCGAGCGGAGAACGTCAGGAAAAATTCGAAAGTTTTTGAACTTAAAAATTTAAAAACATATATGACAAGCGACCAAAGAATAACATCACGTACCGGAACAAGGAGGTAACAATACGACGGTGCAAAAAAGGTTTAACTTTGCAGCGGTAATGCTGCAATCATCCCCCTTCTAGACAAAGGAGAAGAAAAAAAAAAAATTTACAACCATACAGTAAATTAAATGGTGTGCGACAACCCTAGCAATCTAAGAAGTGAAAACCCTAAATGATCTAAGAAGTGATAACCCTACACAATCTAAGAAGTGACAACCCTAACAAGGTAGGAAGTAAAAGGAGTCAGTCACCGAAAGGTACACCTGTACCTTAAACTACAGTTTTTGTCAATCTGACAAAAAAAAAACAAATCCGGGAACCAAGATAGCGGTAAACGTTATCAAACATTCAAGGTCAATAACCTCGAACACCGTTACTACAACGTACAAATACCAAAAAACCGCGGGATTAAACCAAAACGTACAGGCAAACGCAGAAAAAGGCGAAGTGCCGACTGGTGTCAAGACCACAACCCAACAGGAACGGCCGAGGGATCACCAATTGTCCGAACAGGGAGGAAACGTACGGACAACCGGACTCAAGACCACCAACGTAACTAAACCGTAACATAAAGTGCAGACAATTACCTCTATATACAGATTTTAAATCAAAAAAATACGCAAAATGCTACAGACTACACAGCCAACGAAACGTAAGTCCGCAAGCGTAAATCGCCTAATGAGCTAGCAGAAGGCAACAACGGCACCACTACCAAGAAAATGATTTCGCTAGCTCGCAGAAAAAAGTGTTCGGAGAACAGAGTGAGAGGAAGCAGCTCACCATCGACAAAAAAAACGACGACAAACCACAAACCTCGAACATATCGTGAAAGTACGGAACCCCAAGGAACAAGGTTCCGGTTAAAAACCGAATCGAACCGTCAGATAAGACCAATATAAGTCGAAACGACGATAAATAATTCCGCAAGCAAAACCGCGCGAAATGCGTAGTATGCAAAACAAACAAATGAAGCACAAACGGCCGACCAAATTCAAAATTGGAACGCAAAACGCCGCGAACATAGTACGGAAGTTACTCCGTACTGGGAAAAAATGAAGTACTTACACTCGTACTGGAAACACTAGGTACAGTCATCCTAGGAAAAACGAGTAGGTACACCAATATTTTGGACCAGACCAAAAAAAAGGGTGACCAAACATATTTTGGATCAGACCAAAAAAAATTAGTATACTCAGAGAAAAAACGAATACACAAATATTCTTGGAAAAGACCAAAACGATAAGAAAAAAACGAGTACACCAATTTTTTGGACCAGACCAAAAAAAGGGTGACCAAAGAAAAAACGAGTACACCAATATTTTGGACCCGATCAAAAAAAGGGTGACCGAAGAAAAAAGGAATCCACCAATATTTTGGACCAGACCAAAAAAAAGGGTGACCAAACATATTTTGGATCAGACCAAAAAAATTAAGTAGTACACTCAAAGAAAAAACGAGTACATTAATATTTCTGGAAAAGACCAAAACGATAATGACCAAAAGAAATGACCAAAAATGACCAAAGTTCATCGTGGTGACAAAGACCTTTTAAAATTTAGAAAAATGAAAAAATAAGGCAACCTTAAAAAAGGTGACTGAAACAAGAAGACCAAAAGAAATGACCAAAGTTAGGTGCATCGTGGTGACAAAGACCTTTTAAAATTTAGATAAGACCAAAAAAAGGTGACCAAAACAAAAAGACCAAAATAAATGACCAAAAATTACCAATGTTAGGTGCATCGTGGTGACAAAGACCTTTTAAAATTTAGAGAAATCCAAAAAAAGGTGACCAAAACAAAAAGACCAAAATATATGACCAAAAATGACCAATGTTAGGTGCATCGTGGTGACAAAGACCTTTTAAAATTTAGAGAGAAAAGAAAAAAAAATATAAGCGAACATAAAAACGAAATGGATATGATCATGCAGAGCATGGAACCATCCACGACCTATTAAAAAAACTTTTTAACTACTTCCTACTTTAACACGTCCTTGACATGGTATACACCGACATGCCGAGAATCAACGTCGGCCAACTCTAACACTTGAGGAGATACGACGCTAACAACCCTACACTTGACAAACCGTGGAGCGAATTTCCCTCCACGAAACTCGTCCTGTCCTGACCGAGCGAAATTCCTCCGCCAAACGATGTCGCCGGATCTATACAGAGGTTGAATTCTATTCCGATTAAAATTCCTAGCATTCCGCTGGAACCCTAAAACAAGTGCATCCGAAACTTTGGCATAGACTTCTTGGAGCGTCTCGAGACACGTTGCGCGTTCATCCCGACTGTGCACCAAGCCTGGGTCCACAGTCTGGATATTGTTACGCTCGCGTACTGAAACGACCTCGCGTCCATACATTAAGAAGTTCGGAGTATATGACGTAGCAAGGTTGACACATGAGTTAAGGTACAAGGCAACTTTTGAAAGCACCTTTGCCCAACTGCGGTTATCATTTTCCACGAGAATACTTAGAGTGGTAATCACACTCTGATTATATCTTTCAACGACGTTAGCCTGAGGAGAATAATACGGAGTAAATATTGGACCGGGGATATGGTAACCAGAAAGAAACGTAGAAAACTCGGAGCTACGAAAAACTGTTGCATTATCGCACAAAACATTCAAAGGAGTACCGTAGCGCAAAAAAACTTCGGACTCAAGAGCTCTGGCGATATTACCAGCGTTAACGACCTTAAGCGGGACAAGCCAAACGTATTTAGTGAACACGTCGACCATCGTCAAAATGTAACGGAAACCATAATAAGCGGGTGGCAAAGGACCTATCAAATCGATCGAAAGCAAATCTAACGGAGCGTTTACTGACCTAGGGTAAAGCCTAAGACCATGCGGAGTACAGTTTGCTATCTTATAAGCCTTGCAAGTCTGACATTCAGCTAAAATGGAAGTGATGGTACGATACATCGAAGGCCAATAATATAATTCCCTTGCTTTTGAATAGGTCTTCATGACACCTGGATGAACATTAGGAAATCCATCATGCAACTCAAGAACAGCTTCTCTAACCTTAACAGATGGTAAAACGATGCGCCAAGGATTACTTCTTAATGGATTATCAATGGACATTTTCCGAAGTAAAACACCGTCACGAATACAATAGGCGGGAAACATCTGAGGAGAATGTTGGACACCATTATAAATCCGTTCATACCATGGATCCGTAGTAGGACTACTGCCACGATTAAATGATATCAAACCGACCTGGGCACGCGAAAGAGCGTCCGGAACAACGTTTAAAACACCTTTTCTGTGGACGATTTTAAAATTAAATTGTGAAATAACCGTAGCCCAACGAGCTAAACGACCAGATGGATTATCGAGCGTAAGAAGCCACTTTAAAGCGATATGGTCCGTAATAATCGTGAAATTAACACCATCGAGGTAACCTCGGAAATGTTTAATTGAATCGAGAACCGCGAGGAGTTCTCTCTCGGTTGTACTATAATTCCTCTCGGCTTTGGAGAAAAGACGCGAATAATAGGCGATAGGATGCTCTACACCCTCAATCTCCTGGAATAAAACAGATCCAAGTCCAGAGCTGGAAGCGTCTGTCTGAAGAACGAACGGGAGGCTGAAATCAGGACAAGACATAACCGGGGATTCCATGAGCGCCTTCTTCAGCGAGTTAAAAGCTGAATCCGCTTCGCTGTTCCAGTCAATAGGGTCTTTTCCTTTTCTCTTGCCGATAAGAGCCGTCAAAGGAGCTATTATCGACGAAAAGTTCTTAATGAAACGACGATAATAAGACGCCATGCCGATAAATCCTCTCAAAGCCTTCGCGTTAGTAGGTAAAGGAAATTCGTTTATAGCGTCAAGTTTCTTCGGGTCAGTTTGTAAACCTCTCTCGTTTACTATATATCCAAGGTACTTGAGCTCTGGTTTACAAAACTCACACTTTTTTAAACTGACGGTTAAACCAGCTTCCTTGAGCCTATCACGAACCTTACGAATGAGACGTAAATGACTCTCAAAATCCTTCGAAACCAATATAAGATCATCGACATACCCGAAAACAAAGTTATCAGAATCTGAGGTGAATTCGAAATTAACGATTAAATCCGTTAATCTTTGCATCTCCGACGCGGCGTTAGTTAACCCGAACGGCATACGTGTAAACTCGAATAACCCTCGTTGTGGAACTATGAAAGCAGTTTTCTCACAACTCGCTTTATCGGCCAAAGGTATCTGCCAAAAAGCACTACGAAAATCAAGCGAGGTCAAATATTTAGCGCCACGTAAGTTGTCTAAAATATCTTGAATACGAGGCAACGGATATGAATCACGAACGGTGACATTATTGAGTTTACGACTATCAACGCAGAATCTAACAGAGCCATCCTTTTTGGTAACCATGACTACTGGACTCGCCCAGGGTGACCTAGACGGACGAATAACACCGACCTCTAACATCTTATCAATCTCCTCGTTTAAAATCTTAAGTTTGACAGGTGCAAGAGGATAATATCTCTGACGGATCGGAGGTCCCTCAGTAACGATCTTATGGGACAACCAAGACGTACATCCAAGGCCGATTTTATCAGATGAAATTTCATCGAATTCGTTGATTACAACCTGTAGTTTAGCTTCTTGTACTGGGGTTAAAACCGAACGAGGATGTACATAACGAACCTCACTGATGTGGACATTGGCATGACCGCGAGATTCACTCGGCGGCATAAAAAAGGTACCGGAATGTTCACCTTCAAATGCTTTCGCTAAAACAGCTGTGAGACCGAATGACTCCCAAAATTCAATACCTAAAATTAACTGTGTGGGTAGATTTCTGCTAACCAAAGCTGGATGTTGGACCCAAGCACCTCTAAAAAATATAGGCAGGTCAACACTACCAAGAATCTCAATCGGAGAACTGTTAACTGAATTTACGACAGGTCTATGATCAGGACTATAAGACAACTTGAGATTCTCAAGAACTGAAAAGTCAACCAAGGACACCTGAGCGCCGCTATCTAATAACGCCTTCACCCTACACGAATTGATAACGATCTCGACAAAAAGACGATTGTCGAGCGTATTTGAAATGACAACAGGTGATACGTTAGATCTTACCGTATCACCTTCCACTAGTTTTTTTTCAAGAGATGGGTTACAGGTCGTACAGTCGCGGGTGACAACACCAGGACGCTTGCAATTGAAACAAACAAGCCCCGGAAAATTCGGACAACCACGGTATTGGTGCCCGGATGAGTCGCACTTAAGACACAGCGGCGGAATCGTTTCCTGTGCAGAGGTAGATGCGGCACAAACGCAAGTCTGTGGCAAGAATGCCTCGAAGTTCGCGGTTATATGCAACAATGCATCCAGGTCCACGATCAGGTTTGTTGCCAAACAAGGGTGATACCTGGAGTGCATGCCATACTTCACGATGGTAAACAAATCGGTCTCTGAAATTGGTCTGCGAAGCTTCGCGTTGAGATCACGTGCAGCAATAATGAAATCCCTCGCGGACTGAGTGGGGGACTGTTGAAGGGTACGCAATTCGCGTTCGACCTTAAAGTCGTAATCTATCACGTCGAACGTCCGCAAGAAAGCGCCTTTTAAAAGGTCAAAAGTAAGACCTGGATACTTCACGGACCTAAAATATTTCAACGCGCTACCCGATAGAAGTTCATGGAAACGCCGAACGACGTACTCGTAGGTTACCGCGCGTGCTTCGACCTCCTCGTCTATGCGCAGGAAAAACTCCCTAACGCAACCTTCGCCCGAAAAGACCACGTTCCACTTGGACAAAGACTCCTGCTTGAAACACGGACGCTGTGGTAACGCGGGAAGAGGTGTCGACGACTGTTCAAGCTCGGTGTCGAAAAACTGTTCCGGAAGCCTGACGGGTGGACTAGGTGGTGTATTCCGCTGTGGAGTCCCCATGTCCGTACAGGGTTCATCGCCGCGCTCCATCGCTAAAAGGAAAAAAAAAAACAAACGAGGACAGACGGAACCTAGAAACCTGTCTAGGGACAAACAGAAATATACACACAGGGAAAGAAAAAAACACTTACCTTGTACAGTTCTAACTACTAAACACAGGTGAATAAAACACGGGGTTCTTTTTTTGGTGGGAAAGAAAAAAAATGGTATAGTTAAGATGATTTAACAGTGATTTTTACTAATAGCAAAAGAAACAATACATTTCATTTGACATTAAAAACGTTCGCCGCGAGTCGCCAGCTTGACCACGAGGTAACAGCACGATGGTGGATATCGTTCACGTAGTCGGTGACGTCCAAGGAAAAAAAAAGGCTGTCACCAACAGAAGGTTTCCGACCACTGTACTTAATGGCACAATATTGATGCTAGAACATATTAAAATTATCAATAGCACAGAATTAAAGTATAGGAGGTTTATTGGTCATCAAAGACCAATCCATCCCTATTTGACACAAAAAAAAAAAAATCAAGAAAAAATACAATTAAACTTCAAAATAAATGAAATACACTTACTTCGGGCGCCATTTGTAGCACGACTATTTAAAAAAAAACTTTAAAATGATCGTACTACCGAACACACGGAGTATACCGGTGCTCAACACGAAGAATTTGTGGAATTAAAAATGCCGAACAACGTTTTAAAGACAAAGATTTATTTTAACCAAACCCTAAGTCAACATACACAAATGAGAAATGCACACATTAAATAAGCAAGCCGTACAAATTAATTTTAACAAAATCCTAAATATAACGATGTACACAATTCAAAAGGTACCTAAACAGATAGGTTCTTGACACCGTAAAAGAGGAAAGCGAGCCGGTTATGTGTTCACAAATACAATTATCGTTGACCAAATTAAAAACCGAAAAAGAACATTATAAATGCTGTTCGATCAGGCGCGCGGGCCTTTTTTGAATTTAAGGGGTAAAAAAGGTGATAGGGCTTACTGGGTTGAATGAAGGGTGTGAGATGGTGACTAAAATACCAGTCAACAAATACTGGAATGCTACTCTAGAGACGTCGCTAAAGCAACACTACGAAATGTGACAATGGTATACTCACGGTTTCTGGGGTGACGTTTGTGTACAGAGACTACCGGTTAAAACAACTTTTACAGAAAAAAACATTAAAAAGGAAAAATGCACGCGCGCACTAGTCGGTCTCCATCCGACCGCGGTGTTAATCCGTAGCTGGAGCGTAAACTCGATACGCGCGCCGGGTGTAGTCTGGTGCGGGCTGAGCGGTGGTGGTGCGGAGTCAACCTCTCCACGCCGTGGTGCCGGTTAGGGTAGGTGGAAGGACTGGAGCCTGGTTGGTGCGTAATAGCACTGGTGCCAAATGGGGTAGGCGGTAGGAACTGGAAAGAATGGACTAATAAATCTACGAGAACCAAACGAGGGGAACGGAATCTTGGGAAAACGAACACAGACGAAGCGTAACTTACCCGGGGAATAAACCGGTACTGCGGTGCCTTCGTGAGGCAATACAAGGCTCAAAGTTGGCCAAAAAAAGGTTGAAGACTGAGGCGTCTTGCAGGCGATACACTAGAGAGCCTTCACTGATCAAAACTTTTCTTCAAAAAAATAATCTTTATGTGACTATCAACATGTCAGCTCCGAATTCATAATGACCGAGAACAAGCGAGCGGAGAACGTCAGGAAAAATTCGAAAGTTTTTGAACTTAAAAATTTAAAAACATATATGACAAGCGACCAAAGAATAACATCACGTACCGGAACGAGGAGGTAACAATACGACGGTGCAAAAAAGGTTTAACTTTGCAGCGGTAATGCTGCAATAGTTAATATTGAAAAAACGACATTTATATACGATTCACAGGGACTCGTTCAAGTATTTACAGTTCTATAAACTGCCATGTTATACTAATTATTACCGTCGAGTTTCAGAGCGTCCAAGCAACATTTTAGGGAGCGCATTCTCAATTAGGTATCTTACCATCGCTTGACCGATCGACAATAAGCCGTTTTTAATACGAACATTAGCGATGAAAAACTGTTATTGTACGTGTATCGAAATTTATAATTTCATACCAAAATACATTACTGAGCTTCCGTTTAAGTCACTCAGAGTGAAACTGTATATATTATGGTTTGATGAAAAAAATGTTTTACACAGTAAATTAATTATTTCAGAGGTGAATTCTTTCAAAATAAAATTATAATTATTCCTGTAAAATAGTAGTATGTATAATTAATAATTAAAATATGCATGCTAGTATGTAGCGAAAAATGACTTGTTCTGGACCTCATTGTACCATTTTTGAAGCAAATAAAATATTATGATTACGACTGTACAATAACTTACTACAATCAGTCACATTAAAAATGATTCCCAGCTCATACTGCAGATGCTAGCTCTTGATCGACAGCCTCGTCGGGCAGCCCGTTTCACGCGCACCCCATAAAACAAAGCGCGGGGTAGCTCCGGGGTTCCGTAATCTAATAATCGTATAGAGATGTTGCGTGATTGCGGGTTATCATAACGTGGGAACACCTTGATTGGCGGCGTTAATTAATTGCCGCTAATAGTTCTGTGGGCAAGCGTGGGAAACTGCTTTATGATGATTTGATTTCTGTTTCATTTATGTGATTACTTTTGGCTGTAGATATAAATTTATCAGATTTGGTTTTCAGACTTTTCAGTGCTTTTAAAGAATCAAATTAGCAAGAAAATTATTAATCTACTTAACGTTTGCATTGTAGTTACTTTTTTTTGTACAGATTACACTTTTCTCTATTGTACCATTATTTGCGTTTGTTTGTTTTTGTAACATTGACAGATTTGAGTAAAATATTTTGAAACATTTAAGTTCTCTTAGGGCCTGTTTCACAATCGACAAGTAAATTCATCTGTTAAATAAAGAAAGCTCTCTCTTTGTCTATTTTCAAGTGTAAGAAAGGGAAAGGGCTAAATTTATTTGACAGATATGCTTTACTTGACTATTGTGAAACAGGCGGTTAGTCTAAGCTTTTGTAAAATGGTTGTGCCGTCTAAAAAATTAAAAAAATGTGGTTGATCATTTAACTTTTTCACACAAAACCCAGAAATCGGATATTTGCGATGTCGAATAAAGCTAGAGTCGAATGGAGCCGGTCGACCATTAAATTTTATTTGGTTATTTGAATCCCGGTGAAGGGTGGCCAAACGGCGGGGCGTTAGACATAAATAATGGCAAAAAAACATATTGCGTTTGTTGGTCGCTCATTATGCGCAATTAGCTACGATTGTGGCGCGGGCGCATGTGAACGGATTTCATACGAATGTTATGGATGATACGGAACGCGTGCCATTTTGTTTTTGTTTTTTAAAATAAAAATACTATTATGGACTTAGTTATGTCGTTTGTGTAAACTACTGTCGGGCCCATGGCACAGTTATATTTAAATACAATATTAGACGTTTTTCTTTTGGCACCCGTTGAAAGTTTTTTCTTAACAACCGGACAACAGCTGCAACAAGAAATTCAATCCGCTACTTACAGATACCGAACAAATATATAAAAGACAATATTTACCTGTGCCAACACTGTTTAATCTAATTTGTAAGCTAATGTTAATATTGTAAATGCGTTCACTCAATACTCTGACCCCTCTTTTAAGCGAACGCATTAGTAAAATTAGAGCGGTGGGAAAGGGTTGAACTGCGCATTATGTTTATTGTTATTAGAACAATATTTGTACTTGAGAGATGTACGGTTATGGTTATTGCTGAGAGCGCCGTATATTAGCGGTTATGTTTCACAAATGAAGGAACTTCAAATTTAAAATTTGTAATAAATATTGTTAACCAGTTTGTTGATATTTTATTTAAAATTAGCGGTGTATTCTTCTTAATCAATGATTGATCAATATCCCCCATGGTCATTGCAACGTGTTTGGTATTGTTGACTTCGTCCGTCGCCATTGTCCGCGTGGTCAAACGCCTCATTGTCACCGCAGTCCAGACGCGCGCGCATTGTCCGCTGTCCCTGTCATTTATATATTATTTATAACAAACGAAATGGTTAATTCTAATGCGCTTTTAACGAATGTTAATAATGGTTAAATTTACCATAGCACTCGCTAAGGTAAATAAATTATAATATTGATAGTTAGGCTTTTCACCATAACAAAACATGCTCAACGTTTTGTTATGGGTTATGGTGCAACCATTAATTATTTTTACATAAGTAGTAATTCGTTTAGATTTTATACCCACCTCACCTCTTTTACATTTCAGAGTAGGTACTCGTTGGTATACAAGTACGTATAGCTGGAAGCAGGTATAATGAATATACAGTACCTACTTATAAATTATAATATAGAAACGGTAGAAAGTGTTGATAAGGGTAAAAGCTTGAAACGTTTTCATGTCCAACAATGCATTACTATACAAAGAGGTCATCAACATGCACCATGCATTTGTATGGTCAATTACATGACCACACTTACCGAAACATCAAATTCTAAAACTTCGCGCACCTACCCTCTTGCTCACTACCGGTTCTAGAGTAGAGCGAAAGAGACAGGAGTTTCGGGGAAATGGCTCAGGTGTGCGGAGACGCGCGCCGGCGCATCCGCACGTGCGGCTCGGACACGCGCCGCGCACGCGCAGGTAACGGCGACTGATAACACACGGAAATGTTTTTCAGCTTACAAGTCGTTAAATCGTTACTTTATATTTATTGCGTAGGTATGTGAAGCCACCACGAACGAATATCATTAACGGATAGACGGATAGCGTAGAGTTAGCTATGCCAAAAATACCATCCAGAATTTTTGAATAGAAACCTTTCATTATTTTCCGTTCCTTAAATAATTTACTTCCAAAAGCGGAGGATGTAGCCTGCACAATGGTTTTATTTCTAATATCTAAAGACCTCGAAAACTACACTACAAAGTGCGGACGAACAAGTTTTATGTGACAGCATTTAGGGCCGTTTTGTACTTATTATTTTTTACATAGCTTATATTGTTTTTTTTTATGTTCAAAATAACTTCATACACCGGCTTACTCGATGCACAATATTTCTGTTTTCTCAATCTGTCAAGGGTTGGCTGGAAGAGATCCCTTAAAGGGTTAAATTAAAGAGTAAATAAATAAATAAACATCATATCATCATCATCATCAGCCAATGTTCGTCCACTGCTGGACATAGCCCTCTCCAAGAGCACGCCACAGAGTTCTGTCCTCGGCCATCCTCATCCATCCGCTACCGGCGACTCGTTTCAGGTCGTCGGTCCAGTGGGCCGGCGGGCGTCCCACGCTGCGTCTGCCAGATCGTGGTCTCCACTCAAGAACCTTCTTTCCCCATTGACCATCGGTTCTTCGGCAGATGTGACCAGCCCACTGCCACTTCAACTTGCCAATCCTGGTGGCTATGTCGGTCACCTTGGTAAATAAACGTCAGGGGACAATCTCACACAAATTGACCTAGCCCCAAACTAAGCTCTAGGCTTGTACTATGGGTACTAGACAACGAGAAACATACTTAAATAGAGAAATACATACTTAAATACATAGAAAACATCCAGGACTCAGGAACAAATATTCTCGCTCAGCACACAAATACCTGCCCTTACCGGGATTTCAACCCAGGACCGCAGGCTTCGGGGGCAGGGTCACTCCCAACTAGACTAGGTGTTCTACCTTCCGGTAGAGCACAGTGATAATGAGCAACTAAAACCGCTACAACTTTGTTATACAGTGTGTCCCTGGATAAGGTGCACAAACGAATAGGGATGAAACTAGATGCAATATCACTGTCATTTTTAAGAAAAAAGGTGTCATGTTTTTTTATAAAAAAAAAACTTTGTTTGCTGTCAACCCTATCGGAACAAAGTGGAATATCTCGCCTTATATGGTCTATTGAGATGAGTTAAACGATTTTCGATCAAATATAAAAAAAAGACGCCTCTTTTTTAGTTTATTTTTGTCGGTGTAATTGCATCTAGTTTCATCCCTATTCGTTTGTGCACCTTATCCAGGGACACACTGTATACGTGTTTAAGTATAGCATTAAAAATCTCATCTTTATTTTTTAGCAGTTGTGTTGGCTCGTGCCGGAATGAGTTTACAAATGGAAAGTAACGAGTGTTTACGGCTCTGTCATTAGCGGCAGTCACCAGTAATCGCGCTGTCACCCGTGCACTTTATCACCGCGACCAATCCGCCCTTGCGCTTCTTGTTTATCAACTGTCAATGCAGAAGCTTACACCAGTCATGTATATTTGAATCGATAAGACAACCTAAAATCGTTTCTTATCTAATCCTCGTTACTTGGTCGTGTAATTATGCCGGCTGATCCGATGGGATTCATTAATGTCGGTCTATTGCTATCTGTTGAAGTATTTTGTATCTGTGTTATTTAAGCCTTGAAAAGTTCTTCCTACGAAGCCTTTGGTGTAACATTATGTTGTTTAGACGAAATAAATTATATATAACTTTTGTAAAATTGAATAATATATCTGTGGTAAGGACCGTATCGTTAATTATGGAAACAAATAAAATGGTGTAATCTGTATAAATACTTTTTATTACAAAAAAAAAACTTAAACTACGCGATTCTTAGATCTTCAAAGTGAACCATAAAAACTACTTTTAGTTATTTATTGATCCCCTTTGCCAGTTTTCTCACTTTGCTTTTGATGCTCTTCATTAGCCCTTGGACATCGACTGTTTTGAAAGTTTTGTGGGTACGGATCCAGTCTTTTTTTAATTGGTCCATGTTATCTGTTGGTTTAGCTTGTTTTCGTAGCTTTGCCTTCATCAGAACCCAAAATTTCTCGATGGGCCTGATCTCAGGACAATTCGGGGGATTTAATGATTTCGCGACAAATTCGACATTATTCTTTCGATACCAGTTCAACACATGGCGAGCATAGTGACACGCAGCTAAATCAGGCCTGAATAATGTACGACCCCTGTGCTTTCG